>VXAZ01007607.1:373418-388551 GCA_013399875.1 Gymnorhina tibicen
GCGTCGCCGCGGCTCGGCCAATCCGCGCGGGGCGCGCGCGCGGGGCGGGGCCCGCCGGGGCCGCGCAGGCGCGGAGGAGGCGCCGGGGGCCGTGAGGGGCTGCGGGCCGGGCTTGGGTGAGTTTGCGGGATTTGGGGTGTTTTTAGGGGGGTTTGGTGCGGTTTTGTGCTTTTTTGGTGTGTTTTTGTGTGTTTCTACGTGTGTTTTCTCGGCTCTCAGCCGCGATGGTGGGTATCGAAGCCAAACAGGGCCGATTTCCCACAAGTTGTTTACCATCTCAGCCGTGTTTTCTGTCTCTTCGCAGGAAGAAGTTTGGCCACTGCTCGAGTCTTCGACCAGATACTGGAAAACAGTTGGAATGGCGCCTGTAAAACCAGCGAAATCTTCTCTTTTTATGGCCCCCGCGGATCTGCTTCTGGATTAATTTTCTGTGTGGGTTTGGGACCCGGAGTGTGGTAAAATGCCTGAGATCAAAGTCACTCCCTTGGGTAAGTCCGGCCTAAAATCGTCTTGAGATACAAACACCGAAAACCTGTGGAATTTGGGATTCAGGGTGATATCGGCCAAACTTCTGGAGCAGTGCCCTGATGTGATTCCTGTCAGCGTCTCACTGCCCTCCCTTTGTCTTTCCAGCGACACTTATAACTATTTTATAATTAATCAGGATTAGTTGATATGTTCTGGTAAAGATATTGGTGGTAAAGACACTGTGGTATCGTGGTAGAGCATTAATTCACCTACAGTGCTAAAGAGCTGCGGAAAGAAAATATTTCTCTTTTTTCCTTGTTTAATCTTCTTTAATGGGTTCTGTACTGAGAGGGCAGAGAGAGGAGAACTGCTTTACCCTCACGGATAATTTTCAGGCTTGGTGTGGACTTAATGAGAGCTTAATGAGGCTTAATGAGGGCAGAGCAGCTGGGGAGGTGCAGGAGAAGCAGAGTTCTAATCCTTGCCGGATAAAGGATTCTTTTCTCTTCCTTGAAACAGCAGTTGCAGGAAGTTTGTGCAGACCTTTACCTGCTTCTCCTTTGAAAGAGCTGCAGCTGTTCCCAGCTGTGTTTTACTGGTGTTTTGCTGGTGTCCAGGTGCTGGGCAGGACGTGGGCAGGAGCTGCATCCTGGTGTCCATCGCTGGGAAGAACGTGATGCTGGACTGTGGGATGCACATGGGCTACAACGATGACGTGAGTGCAGTGCTCCCTTCTGTGCCCTGACACAGCTCCAGCCGTCCCCTCGTGTCCCTTGAGCGTTTTTGGGCATCTCAGTCAGCCACTGCTGGAGCTGGAGTAGGGCAGAGCTGCTCTTTCCCTTTCAAAAATCTCCCTCCCTGCCCAAAATGTCCCTCCCCTCAAGTACTCAAGTCTGTGAAATGCCACCACCCAGCCCTCCTTTCCCTGGCTCGTGCACTTTGGGAAAACATTCATTAAGGCAGCTGCAAATGCTCCATCCCAGGTGGTTTTGGCCTCTCTGGATTTCCTGTGAGCAGGAATCCTGTCCTTAGCTCCACTGCTTTGGGGCAGTTCATTCCTTGTGGGATCCCCGCCACACCTCTCTGGTGCTCCAGGGGGAGAGAGGGAAACTCTCCTGATCCTGGGTCCCCTGACACCAGCAGGAAAGCAATAAACTGCAAATATTCTGTGGGATTAAGAGTTCAAGCAGCAAATGTGCTGTGACAGGAAAGCTTTTGGGGCTTTGTGCCTCGGAGCCAGGAGGTGTTGGGCACCTGTTTTACCTGGAAGGTAAAATAATTTATTTATTGAAGGGTCAGTTCTGTGTCTGTGCCCTCCTTTGTGCCCTCTCCCTGCACCCAAAAGCTGCTGGAGTTGCCTGGAGAGGGATCAGCACATTCCCAAGTGCTCCAGGCCCTTCACTCCAAGGTTTTGTTGGATCAGTGATGCATTCCTGATGGATTGCCTGTTTTCCCATGGCTGCAGAGGCGCTTCCCTGACTTCTCCTACATCACCCAGAACGGAAGGCTGACGGATTTCCTGGACTGTGTCATCATCAGGTGAGGCACTTCCCTTCCTTCTCCCAGCTCTGGTGGGAAATGGGAATACTTTTCTGCCGTCCCTAACATCCCAAACACTCTCCAAGCCCATCCTTGGTATTTTGGGCATTTTTTCCGTGCCCTGCAGCGCTTTAAAAGGTCTGGGAGCCATCCCAGCTGAATTCTGTGCGACCACTGTGAGGGTTTTTTGTGCAGCCACCCCAGCTGAAATCTGTGTGACCACTGTGGGGGTTTTTTGTGCAGCCACCCCAGCTGAATTCTGTGTGACCACTGTGAGGGTTTTTTGTGCAGCCACCCCAGCTGAATTCTGTGTGACCACTGTGGGGGTTTTTTGTGCAGCCACCCCAGCTGAATTCTGTGTGACCACTATGAGGGTTTTTTGTGCAGCAATCCCAGCTGCATTCCGTGCCAACCACTGTGGGTTTGTTTTTTTTTTGCAGCCACTTCCACCTGGACCACTGTGGGGCTCTGCCCTACTTCAGTGAGATGGTTGGGTACGACGGCCCCATTTACATGACCCACCCCACCAAGGCCATCTGCCCCATCCTGCTGGAGGACTACAGGAAAATCACCGTGGACAAGAAAGGGGAAACCAACTTCTTCACCTCCCAGATGATCAAAGACTGCATGAAGAAGGTGGTGGCTGTGCACCTTCACCAGACAGTGCAGGTGAAGGGGCTTTGCCGGTGTTGCAGGAGGCAAGAAAACCAGTTTTAATTGAAAATACTGGCATTAATGAGGTGTTTTGCTGTTGGGGCAGGTGGATGAGGAGCTGGAGATCAAGGCCTACTATGCAGGCCATGTGCTGGGAGCTGCCATGTTCCAGATCAAGGTTGGCTGTGAGTCCGTGGTTTACACGGTGAGTATGCCCAGCTTTAGAGTTATTTCCCTTTTATTACCTACAGATATCCCCAGAGATTTACAGATCCCTCCGTTGCCTCAGAAACATCACTGAGGTTTCTCTTCTCCCCTCAGGGTGATTATAACATGACACCAGACAGACACTTGGGGTGAGTAAAAAGCTGAATCTCTGGTGAGTTTTGAGTGTTTCTGACTGGAGGATTTCAGCACAGCTGCTGTTAACTGTAGGGGCTCACCAGCTTTGATTCTTTGGGATACTTAAAGATGTCCTTGCTGGAAACAAAAATGCAATTTTGAGTTGTGAGAGTGAAGAGATTTACATTAAACCTGCCAGACAGACCTTAATGCAATCTGAATACTCCCATTTTATCTTCTGAGTACTCACATCAAGCTGTTTTTAGGGCCGTGTAATAATTGGACTTCAATGTTTGAAATGTTTTTTCATGGTGTTTTTACTTTCTAAGAGAGTATTAGTCACAAACTTCAGCCCTCAGTGTATTTTCACTGGCACGTATGAGAGATTTACAATATTCCTGCTGTTCAGGTGAATATTTTAATGCATTTAAAGCTGGTAATAGACTGGATAAATATTCCTCTTCAGGGTCTGTAATCTCAATTTTGAGCTGGATTCATTTAAATGAACTGAAGCTGCCGCAGAATTCCCATTATTCCTGTTTCCCCTGGCCACAGTGACATTCCTTAGGCACCAAAACTGCCAGAACCCATCTCCTAGTTTGCTGTTTGCTTTGAATTCCCTCTGCTCAGAGCTGCCTGGATTGATAAGTGCCGCCCCGATCTGCTGATCAGCGAATCCACCTACGCCACCACCATCAGGGATTCCAAGCGCTGCAGGGAAAGGGATTTCCTGAAGAAAGTGCACGAGACCGTGGAACGAGGAGGGAAGGTACAGCGGCCTCTCCCCCGGATCTGTTGCTCTCAGCACCCTCCCAATCACCCAGGAGAGAACAGAAATTCCCCGCGGCGCAGGGAGAGCTGTGCCTGTCGTTCCAAAGTGCACACCACGTTCCTGGGAACTGACAGAACAGCGGGAAGTGAGAGGGAACTGAGGGATTTGTTCAGAAATAACAACCACAGTGTATCTGATGCTGTTTGGCTTTCACAAATTCCACCTGAATTCCCGAATTCCGCCTCCATTGCAGGTTCTCATCCCGGTTTTCGCCCTCGGACGCGCCCAGGAGCTTTGTATTTTATTGGAAACTTTCTGGTGAGTGCGGCCTGGGCACGTCCCACCTGCTTTTTGTCCTCCTCCGTGCTCCTTCTGTGTCTGGTGAATGTTGAAAATGGCAGCAATTTGGCTGTAGAGAGAAGGAGAAGGGCACTAAAGCCTGCATTGTTATAATATTGATTTAGAGCTCCTGGAAATAGGGAAACACACACCAAAAAAATCCTGGGAGACTCCCCAGTTACGGACTCCCAGCATGGACAGCCAGGAAATACTTTGCCCCTCACAGGTCACTTCTTTTCCAGGGAAAGGATGAACCTGAAGGCTCCAATTTACTTTTCCACGGGCCTGACAGAGAAGGCCAATCACTATTACAAACTCTTCATCACCTGGACCAACCAGAAAATCCGGAAAACCTTCGTGCAGAGGAACATGTTTGAGTTCAAACACATCAAGGCCTTCGACAGAGCCTTTGCAGACAACCCAGGGCCCATGGTAGGTGGGTGTTGGAGAGGGACCAGAGCAGGGCTGGGGGTCTGGGAGCTCTTTTATTCCCGAATCCTGGTGGGAAAAGCACCCTGAGCATCCTCCACCTCATCAATCCCACCTAAAAACCTCTCGTGGCCAGGCCATCTCTATAAAGGTTAAAGCTCTTCCTGTTTTTATTTCATTGAAGGTGAAACACTCAGAGAAAATTCAGATTTTGCATGTTTGTATCATCTACACCTCCTGATTCAAGCCAGGCTTTTCTTTTCCACACCATTTTTTATTGCTGCTTTAATGCTGGCTGCTTTATTTGGTACCTCTGTAAAACCACTCCGAGTTCTCCGTTGGATGCTCACAAATATTTCCTAAAACTGTGGCTCAGCTCCTGGGAGTTTTAGGGTGGGAAGAAAATCAAATAGCAGAAATCCCTGTTTGTGCAGTGTTGGTGGATGCTCTGCACGGATTTAGGATATTTATAGAAATAATGGGAAGAATTGTTTTCCGTGGTGATTTATGGCACATCTTTGACTTCCAGGTGGTGTTTGCAACCCCTGGAATGCTCCACGCAGGACAGTCCCTTCAAATCTTCAGGAAATGGGCAGGGAATGAGAAGAATATGGTAAGAAACTGGGTTTTGTGGGTGATGTGAGTCCTAAGGACTGAGGCTGCAGCAAAGCTTTTCCCGAGGAGCTGGAATTAAAGGGCACGAATCCTTTGGAACCAGGGCAGAGCTCTCCAAGCTCTCAGTCTGTGACTGTTGGGATGTTTACCAGCCCTGCCAGGCCCAAGCCATGGAATTGCTGATTTTCCTGGTTTTTCCCCAGGTGATCATGCCTGGCTACTGCGTCCAGGGAACCGTGGGCCACAAGATCCTCAGCGGGCAAAGGAAGCTGGAGATGGAAGGAAGACAAATTGTAAGTTCTCTTTTCAATTTGGGGCAAGTTCTTGTCCTTGGAATAGGATGAATCCAGCACTAAAAATACCTCAAAATCTTTGGATTTGGAGTTAGAGTTGGATTTGGGGTTGGTTTTTTTTTTTTCCCTTTTTTGGTAGCAAAGTTGGACTCGGTTTTTTTCCCCCTTGCATTAATTTCTGCCATAAAACTTTTGAGGGGCCCTTTGCTTCTGCCATAAAACTCTGAGGGGCACTTTATAGTGTTTAATAACGAGGCCCCATTAGGCAAATAGGTAAAAATTACATCTGTTTAAGCAGATTTGGATAATAAAACACCGGCTGACCTTAAATGTTTGGGGTTTTGTGTGTGACAAATACTGTCTAAAATGGGGCAGTGCGAGCCTTGAAGTTATGAAAGCTTTTTGTTGAGACAACTCAGGTTTCTCCTTCCTCTTTTCAACGAAACCCAGAGGGATCTGGGGTCTGTCTGTGTGTGTTCCGAAGGGATTCCCAGTTCCCAAGCCCTGTGCTCTGCTCCCCCCAGCTGGAAGTGAAGATGCAGGTGGAGTACATGTCCTTCAGCGCCCACGCCGATGCCAAGGGCATCATGCAGCTCATCCGCCAGGCTGAGCCCCGGAACGTGCTCCTGGTCCACGGGGAAGCCAAGAAAATGGAGTTCCTGAAGCAGAAAATCGAGCAGGAATTCCGTAGGTATCCGTGGGAGAGGAGGGAACGGCATCAGAGCTTTCCAATCCCATTTTTGATCCGCTGGCCCTCAGCACAGTCGGGTGGGGAGGCATTTACAGCTCCCCCCAATGAACTGATGCCTGTAACATGTTAATTAAGCCCAGCTAATTGCAGCGAGCCCCTCGGACACGAATTGGGATCGTTCTGTGCATTCCCAGCTGCCCCGGGGGGGCTGACAGGAGCTGTTCCCTTTGCAGATGTGAGCTGCTACATGCCGGCCAACGGAGAGACCACCACCATCCTCACCAACCCCTGCATCCCCGTGGACATCTCCCTGGGCCTCCTCAAGAGGGAAGCAGCCATAGGTGACGCTTCCCACCCCCATTTTCCTCCCTGCTGCTGTTCTTTATAGCGTTGGTGTGGGTGGAAAGCTGTAAATTTATATTTAATAACGTTTAAAATCAATGTCCGCGCCGTGCCTGGTCTGTGCCACGCTGTGCCCGCTTGTGCTTGTAGCAGCTGGGTTTGGGGGAGCTGGAATGACTTTTATAAACTCAGTTTTAGAAAAATAATCTTAATTCTCGCATCAGGAAGTGCTCTGGGAAGAGAGAGAGTGGCTCTGGATCGCTAAATATTATTTCTTAGGTGTCAGGATTTCTCATAATCGTTAAACACCGTTGATGCATGGAACAGATAAGAGAGAAAGGTGTAAAATTTTAATGTCTGAACCTCAGCAGGGCCTCAGAGCTCCAACCTCAGTCCCAGAGCAGCAGTTTTGGGTGAAAAACCAGCGCCTCAGGTTGTGTTTTTCTCTCCTTGGCCTTGCTTTAGGTCCTTTACCGGATGCCAAGAAGCCAAAGCTCATGCACGGCACGTTACTCATGAAGGACAATGTGAGTGAAAGAGTTCTTGTGCTCGCCTTGTGTCCTCTGAGGGTGGTTTTTTGTGTCCTCTGAGGGTGTTTTTTTGTGTCCTCTGAGGGTGTTTTTTTGTGTCCTCTGAGGGTGGTTTTTGTGTCCTCTGAGGGTGGAGTCACGTTCTGGGTGCACAAGGAACCCAAATCACGATGAGCGGCTCTGCTTCCACACAAAGAAGATGCCTCATCTTCAACCTCCATCTTCATTTTTAACCATCATTCCCCTGCTAGAAGTCAAACCAACTTCCAGAGAGCAGCTTTATTTTGTTAAATATTTATTTATTTATTACTGAGGTGGATGTTTTGTCCCAATCTCAGCTCTCCCTCCACTGCCAGTGACGAACACGCGGCAGCGTTTCAGCACGGAAAGGGAACGGCCTTCCCTGCTTCCCCCGACCCCAGGGCAGCCACACACAACTCCACAAAGCTCAGAGGAGTGGTTTTCCCATGGATTTCTCCCTTTTTCCCCCCAGAGTTTCCGGCTGGTTTCCCCCGAGCAGGCCCTGAAGGAGCTGGGGCTGGCGGAGCATCAGCTGCGCTTCACCTGCCGCGTGCACATCCAGGACCCGCGCAAGGAGCACGAGACCGTGCTCAGGGTCTACAACCACCTCAAGGGGTGAGCCCTGCTTTCTTGGGGAGGGTTTTTAATCCCCAGGGATGCAGCTGAGTTTATTCCCAGTCCAGGTGTAGCACAGATCCCCCTCCTTTGGGCTGGCAGCAGCAGAACCTTCAGAGCTGTTTTTCCTGACGTGCCCTGGGAGTTCTTTCCTCAGGAGAACAGGGCTCAGCTTGGAGCTGTAGAGCCTGGGATGAGCTCTGCAGCAATAATTTCTGTAGGAAATCCTCCCTGATGAGCACAAGCACCAGAATAAGCTGTGGATGAGCCCTGTTCTCCCTGCCTTGGGCAGAGGGTGCTGGCTCAGACACAGCCAAGACAGGAACAGGCTGGGATTTGGGATGAAGATCCAGGGGTGACCCAGCATCCCCAGTACATCCCCTGTCTCCTCTCTCTCCAGGATCCTGAAGGATTACTCCGTGCAGCATCTCCCTGATGGCTCCATCACCGTGGAGTCCATCCTGATCCAGGCCACGGCGCACTCGGAGGATCAAGGAACCAAAGTCCTGCTCGTGTCCTGGACATACCAGGTGGGAGTTCCTGATTTCTGACCTGAATTCCTTCCATTCCAAACCTTTCCTGCACTGGGGGTGGCTGTGAGGGCTGGAATCTTCCTCCCTCTGGCTTTGAAGGAGTTTCCCTGGAAGAGGAGGGGAGTCCCTGCTGTTCCCTGACCATTGGGGTTGAGCAGAAATGGTTTTTTGGGAGCTCTCTGGGCCCGCTGAAGCAGAGGCAGCTTCTGGGTTAATGACACTTAATTACTGTTAATTCAGTTCTCATGGGAAATGAGTATTTCCCATTGCATTTCTCACTGGGAAAATGTAAAACAAGTAGAAAACTGTGTCTGCTCTTAACATCATTTTATTTGACAGTTGTTCCATCATCTTCACTGTCTGGGGCTGGATTATGGCATCCTTTCTTGACAGCAAGGAACTGCCTTTGGAGGGCAAAGCACTAAAATCAGTTTATTCCTTGACTTGAAGCAAAAACGGGGCTTTTCCTCCAAGGAAACCCCTCGGGTCCTGTAAGAAATGGGGGTTTCACACCAATATTTTGTAAGAACACCCAGGAACGTGTCTGTGGATCTGTTTCAGTTTTTAACCCCAGCTCAGATTAGATCTCGCAGGGTCAGGAATTCTCTCAGTCCAGTTCTAGGTACCAAAATTGAATTTCCTGCCCCACCTGGGACAGTCAAGGGGAAGATTTTGCTCTCATCCCATCTCTCTTTATCTTTTTAGGATGAAGAGCTGGGCAGTTATCTCACCTCCCTCCTGAAGAAAGGCCTGCCCCAGAGCACACCCTGAGAGCAGAGCCCAGCCTGGGGTGGGGGGGTCACAGAGTCAGATTTTATTTTGTTTACATTGTCAATGCTTTTTTCTGCTTGGTTTTAATAAAAGAATTCCAGTGTTTGTCCAATTCCTGCAGTGCTGCCTTTTCCCCTTGGAAAAACCTATCCAGGGAGTCAAGAACCTGTTTTGAAACAGCTGAGGAACAATTTTTGAGTTGCTTCCACAGTAAAGTAAAAATGATTCAGTGTTTTCTCCTCCCACTGCTCATTTCCCTAAAAAATCCCAGCAGTGCTGACTGAAACAATTAAAATTCCAAGTGTAAAAGCATCACAGAGCCCAGAGAAAGTGTAAAACCCTAAATGTGCTGATTACCAAGCAGCAAAACTTCTTTAATTCCCCCTCCTTCCCTCAGGAGCAGCTGCAAGGAGCCTTCAATCCTTTTTTTTTACCTTTATCCACAGCATAAAGATGGGGCTTGGCTGATGCAAGCAGTCCCCCTCCAGTGCTGGGAGCATTTTCCACAGCCTAGAAATGGGATAAAAGCAGCGATTTCTGCCAAAGGTAAAGGATTCTTTTGGGTTCATGCTCCCTCTGAGGCTCCCACAGTGCCAGGATTTTCACCAAAGCCACCCAGGGATCATCATTTTCCAGAGTTCAGGAAAGCTGGAGCTGATTTTCTCACCAAAAATATTGGCAAAACACAGGAAGGGAGAGGCCAGAGGCCAAGCTGGTGTTTTAACAGCAATTAACGAGGGGTGGCTAATCAAGAACAACACCACAACTCTGCACCCCCAAAAATCAACCAGGGCAGAGCTTTGGCTCTGGTTTAGTTAAACCCAGCTCTGGGTTTGCTCCCTGCACAGCTCAGGGGGGTCGGGGAGTGGCTTCACCAGACCAGGGCAGCCTCCCAGAGCCAAAACCCGCTCAGAACCCCGGGGTTTTCCCCAAACCTGCCCCCCACTGCTCATTCCCCACCTCCTTCCCTCCCGTCCCCGCCCCCAGAGCACCAAAACCGGGCAGGAGCTGCAGCAGCCTCTGCTGAGCAAAGAGAAACTGAGAAATCCTGAAGCGACACAATTACTGATCCCCCAAAAATCCTGCTCCACTCCCAGCAGGACAACGTGGGGAACCCAGCTGGGGTGGGTTTCAGGCTGCATCTGGAAATTCAAATCCCGATTTTTGTTCCTCTGCTGCTCTCAGCTGCTCCCAGTCCCTTCACAAAGCTTTGGGGTGGTGTTTGAAGGAGCAGAACTGAGCCTGTGCCTCTGTGACACCGAAACCCCCACGTCCTCTGCAGTAAACTCGGGTCTAAGCAGGTTTTAAGCCAGGCCTGTGGTTTTCTGGTGCCTCAGACATCGCCTACAAATGACAAAATCCTCTGCAGAGCCTCACGTTTCACGGGGGATGGAAACTCAGCAGTTCTCAGAAGCCACGTGGGGTCTGTTAGTACAAGAAAAGGGGTGAGGAAAGGTCAGACAATTGTGTTTATATCACCAAAAGTCAGTGGAAAAAAGAACTTTTTGACATTTCGAGAGGACCACACAGCGCCAAGAGCTGGGCCAGCTCCTGCAGAACTCCCTGAGCGTGTGGGGAGAGGAGCTTGTTTACCCCTGACTGATAAATCCTGGGATTTACCAAGTGTCTGCTCCCTTCTGAACTCCCATTAATCAGTGTCCAGCTTGGATCCAGAGGCACTCAGGGCTGGAAAGCCTGGAATATTCCTTGGGAAGCCAAGGCAGGATGAGAAGCCCCTATTTGGCTGTGGAATGTGGGCAGCAGCCTGGGAGGGAACAAGAGCCCTCCAAAACAGGGAAAAGTGCAGCCAGGGCTGCCTGGATCCTTCAAACCAGCCCTTCCTGGGATGTGCTGCTTGCCAGGAAACAGCCCTGGCTTCTACCAACCCCAAAACGAAACAGATTGAGCCCAAAACATCACTGAACACCAAACCAAGGTAGAGCTGTGGAGGCCTGTCCAAGGATCCAGCTCCCCCAAGGATTGTCCCAGTTTTCTGATCAAATCCTCAGCTGCTTTAACAGCCACCACATGGGAGAAAAAAAAATTTAAAAATAGGTTTTCCAGGCTTGTTTTTAAGGAAGAGTTGGAAAGATCAGCTCTGCGTGTACCTGGAGTGCATCGGTTGATTCCATCCCCGTGGTTCTTCCGCGCCTCTGACCGGGTTTGCGGTCCCAGGCGGGGTCCCCGAAATTCTGGTCGCAGATGGTGAACACCCTCTTGGACCTGAGCCTGAGCCTGCAGGGGCAGCGCCAGGGCCTGCTGGAGGAGTGGAAATAGTACAGGAGGGGGTTCAGGCAGCAGCTGCAGCTGGCCAGGGCCGAGGTGACCCTCTGGATCTGGGGGATCAGGCCGGGGAGCGGCTCCCTGCGCAGCCCCAGCACGAAGCGCAGCAGCTGCGTGAGCTGGTGGGGCACGAAGCAGAGGGCGCAGATGCCCAGGATGATGGAGATGGTGCCCAGGGCCTTCCTCCTGGCGGCCCTGCGCCGGCTCCGCCAGATGCTCCCGGCCACCAGCGGGAAGCCGAGCAGGATGGCGGAGAACGGGACGAGCACCCCGAAAACGAAAGCCAGGACGGTGCGAGGCGCCGCGGGCCGGGCCCAGCTCCCGGGGAAGCTCCCGAAGCAGCCGGTGCCGCTCCTCGCCCCGCGGCCGCGGAGCGCGGCCGGCACGGCGGCACCCAGGGCCACCAGCCACAGCGCCGCGGCCACCAGCGCGTAGTGGGCGGCCCTGAGGCGGATGGAGGCGAAGGGGTGCAGCACCGCCAGCCACAGATCGGCGCAGAGGCAGCTGAAAAAGGCCACGCTCAGGGAGAGGTGCAGGCGGGACACAGCCCCGGCCGCCCCGCAGGCCGCGGGCCCGAAGCTCCAGGCGTCCCCGCGCAGCTGGGAGTGGATGCGGAGGGGCAGCACGGCCAGGAACAGCGTGTCCAGCAGGCCCAGCTGCAGCAGGAAGATGTAGGAGTGGGACAGGGGCTTGGCTCTGCGGGACAGCAGGGACACGGCCAGGGCGTTGCCCAGCAGCCCCAGCACCAGCACGGCGCCGTGGGCCGCGGCGAACAGGGAGCGCTGCGGGTCTGCTCCCACAGCGGCTCCCGAGCTGGCGTTTGTCCCGCTGGGACTCGGGAAATTCGTCCCGCTGGGAACTCCCTCAGCCCAGGAAACCCCTGCCATGGGTCCCGCTGGAGAGCAGGGATTATGAGGTTTAAGCCATCCCTCGCTCCTGGAGCTTCATCTCATCCCGGAGCTGCAGTTCCACCCCAGAGCGATGCTCGGCCTGGTCAGGGCCGGGGGGTTTCGGATGGGAAGCAGCGTCCCTAAAAAAGGAAAAAAAGAAACCATTTCAACGACAAGGATTTGAGTTTTCCCAGCGGGCAGAGCCTTCAGCGGCACTGAAATCACCCCCAGGTGACGACACCGCGGTACCGGAGGAGCTGAGGGGAGGGGACGAGGGGAAGCGTCCGCATCGTGTGTGAATTTTCAAATTTGGTCAATTTGGTTTCACCCCAAACCTGCCCTGGCAGGGGGAAACCAGCGCTCACCTGCCCCGAAAGCAGCCTGGGGGGCTGGGGCTGTGTCTGGAGGAGGAGGAGGAGGAGGAGGAGGCGCTGCACGAGCGGGGCTCTCACCCAGGCCCCCCAGGCCCCCAACTCCAATCACATAAAAAAGAGATTTGGGGGAAATAAAAATTCCAATCGTGGCTCCCCAACAGAACCCCCCGGCGGAATTAAATTAAAGTCACCTAAAATGGGCACAAAATGTAGAGCTGAGGCACTGAGGGCACCGAACAAACAAAGTCTGGCGGGTGCTTTCCAAAGGAAACTCTGAATTCTCGCTTCCTGCCCAGAGCTGTTTGTTGTGAGTCAGAGCTGCCCCGGACACCTGAAACGTGAGAAAAGTCACAGAAAGCGCGAGAAAAACGTGAGGGAAGAGACAAAAACGTGAGAAAAGGCCAAAAAAAAGGATAAGAACGTGAGAAAAGGGGCAAAAATCATGGAAGAACACGAGAAAAGAGACAAAAAAGGCGATAAAGACAGGAAAAAAAGAGACAAAAAACATGATAAAAACATGAGGAAACATTGAAAAAGAGACAAAAACATGAGAAAAAAGAGAAAAGACACCAAAACCATGATAAAAACATTAAAAAAAGAGACAAAAACCATGAGAAAAAACATGAGAAAAACATAAAAAGAGGCAAAAACACGAGGAAAAAAGAGAAAAGACACAAAAAACATGAGAAAAAGAAAAGACACAAAAAACATGATAAAAACATGAGGAAACATTGAAAAAGAGACAAAAACATGAGAAAAAAGAGAAAAGACACCAAAACCATGATAAAAACATTAAAAAAAAGAGACAAAAACCATGATAAAAAACATGAGAAAACATAAAAGAGAGGCAAAAACACGAGGAAAAAAGAGAAAAGACACAAAAAACATGAGAAAAAGAAAAGACACAAAAAACATGAGAAAAATACATGAAGAGACAAAAGATATGAGAAAAGAACATGAGAAAAGACAAAAAACATGAGAAAATAGACAAAAAGGTGATAAAAGCATGAGAAAAGAGGCAAGAAACATGATAAAATCATGAGAAAAGACACAAAAACCATGATAAAAATATAAGACAAAAGACATGAGAGACGAACATGAGAAAAGAGACAAAAACCATGAGAAAAACACAAAGAGAAAAAACATGAGAAGAGAACATGAGAAAAGAGACCAAAAAAGGTGATAAAACATGAGAAAAGAGGGAAAAAATGAGACAAGAGACCAAAAAAGGTGATAAAACATGAGAAAAGAGGGAAAAAATGAGACAAGAGACCAAAAAAGGTGATAAAACATGAGAAAAGAGACAAAAACCATGAGAAAAACACAAAGAGAAAAAACATGAGAAGAGAACATGAGAAAAGAGACAAAAATACATGATTAAAACATGAGAAAAGAGGGAAAAAATGAGACAAGAGACCAAAAAAGGTGATAAAACATGAGAAAAGAGACAAAAAAAGGTGATAAAAACATGACAAAAGAGACAAAAACCACGAGAAAAACACGAGAAAAGAGAAAAATAAAACATGAGAAGAGAACATGAGAAAAGAGACAAAAAACCATGAGAAAAGAGACAAAAAAAAGGTGATAAAAACACGAAAAAAGAAACAAAAAAAGGTGATAAAAACATGACAAAAGAGACAAAAACCACGAGAAAAACACGAGAAAAGANCCGCGAGAAAAACACGAGAAAAGAGACAAAAAAAGGTGATAAAAACACGAAAAAAGAGACAAAAAACATGAGAAAAACACGAGAAAAGAGACAAAAACCATGGGAAAACCATGAGAAAAGAGGAAAAAAAAAAAAAAAACCATGAGAAAAGAGACAAAAAAAATTTCTCTGCTGAGGGTGCTGAGGGCACCTCCTCGCACCCAGCACCTTCAGGTTCTTTTCAACAGCTGCGCCGGGGAGGCAAAAAAACCAAAATAAAACCAAAATAAAACCAAAATAAAACCAAAATAAAACCAAAATAAAACCAAAATAAAACCCCTCACCAGTTTTCTGCAGGGCCCGCCAAGTCCTTTCCTCCTGGGCAGGTGCTCAGCCGCCGAATTCGGGTTTTTATCGGGCCAGAAGCTGAGGAAGAAGTGCAGAAACCTCAGTTTCAGATCTGCCTGCACCGGGGCTGCCGAAAGGGGAGACGCCCGAGCCCGCAGCTGGGCGAGCGTTCGGCGTTTCTGCGCCCTGGGAAGGCGCAGGATGAAGTTCAGGCAGGAACTGGACTTACAGAGCTCGGGGCTGGGGCGGGGGCTGCAGGAGGGGCCTCGCCTGAGCCCCCCCGGAGCTGTGGGGTCCCTGCCCGGGGATCAGTCCCTGCTGCTCTGCAGGGAAAGCACGGGAAGCCACCAGCACGAGCTGGCACTGGCACTGCCACATCCTCCGGAGCCACCAGCACGAGCTGGCACTGGCACTGCCACATCCTCTGGGGCCACCAGCACGAGCTGGCACTGGGACGTCCCCCAGCGCTGGGGAGGGAGCTCCAGCGGGGCCTCGGTGCTCCGCAAAAATCCCCTGCATGAGGGAGGCACAAAAACCCCACCCAGAGCCAGCCCTGATCCCCTCCTGCCCCTCTGGAACCATCCCTGCCCCTCTGGAGCCATCCCTGCCCCCCTGAGACCATCCCTGCCCCTCTGG
>VXAZ01007607.1:388599-412504 GCA_013399875.1 Gymnorhina tibicen
CCATCCCTGCCCCTCTGGGACCATCCCTGCCCCTCTGGAGCCATCCCTGTCCCCCTGGGACCATCCCTGCCCCCCTGGGACCATCCCTGGGACCATCCCTGTCCCTCTGGAGCCATCCCTGAGACCATCCCTGCCCCTCTGGAGCCATCCCTGCCCCTCTGGGACCATCCCTGCCCCTCTGGAGCCATCCCTGTCCCCCTGGGACCATCCCTGCCCCCCTGGGACCATCCCTGGGACCATCCCTGCCCCTCTGGAGCCATCCCTGCCCCCCTGGGACCATCCCTGCCCCTCTGGAGCCATCCCTGCCCCTCTGGAGCCATCCCTGCCCCACGCCCAGCTGCGCCTGGAGCTGCATCCCCGCTTCCCTCAAAGGCAGGGAGAGCCAGGGAATGCTGCCCTTCCATTTTTCGGGCAAACCCCTGGCTGGAAACACGAATTTAAGGTTTGGAAGAGCTGGAAAATCCCTGATTCCCCGTGGTGATCCAGCAAGGCCGGAGCAGGGAGCACAAACAGGCCCCAAACAGCTCCAGCTCTCCGTGGCAGACACCAGGACTCCTCCAAAGCTGCGCTGGGAGTTATTCCCTGAAGGAATAAAGGGCTCCAAAGGGATCCAGGAATCTCCTCTCCCCTTTCCTTCCCTTTCCAAAGGAGGTGTGAGGCAGAATTGCTGCCTGGAGCAGAGCGGGGCAGGGAGGCACCGCTGACCCCCAGGTTGGGGCCATCCCACCAGGATCCCCATCCCTTGATCCCCATCCCAAATCCAGGGTGGCCTTCAGAGGGGTCAGGCAGAGCTGCTGCTCCCTCCAGCACAGAAACTGGGAATTCCAGGCCCCTCAGGAGCTCTGCCCAACTCTGTCTCTGTGGTTTCTTCCCCCACAAAGGGGAGATTGCTCTGGAGGCCCCAGGCTCCCCAAAACGCCTCCCCTGCAGGAGGGTTTCGCTTCAGAACTCGGCATTTTCATCCTTCCCGTAATCCCTGCCACTCTGACAGTCCCTTTCTAACCAAAACACGCAGAGATCCCGGTGCCATTCCCGAGGGAAAAAACCCCACAGGTTGCCCAGTGTTTATTTCACTGCCTGGGCAAGCAGGCAGAGCTGAGTGGCCAAAATAAAATAAAGACAAAATATGAGCTCCCTGCTCCCCGCCCTGGGAGAGCGACAGCACCACAAGGAGCTGAAGGATGAAGTAAAAGCTGCTGGGAGATTGGGGAGAGGAAAAAACCCTGAGCACTTCCAAAAAGGCTGTTTGTGCAAACCCCTCCCCAGCCAAAAGCAGCTCACAAAGCGGGGGGAGAGGAAATGCTGCGTTTTCTGCTCTCTCTCTCTCTCAGCCTGCCTTCCTCCCACACACCCCACGGCAGGAAAAAAACACCCCAAAACACCCCAAAATCCCCAGCCCTGCTCCCTCCTCCTCCCGAGGCAGGCAGCAGGACCTCCGAGAGCAGCCACAAGAAGGAGAGCAGCACAGAGCTGCTCCTCCTTGTCCCCTGGCAGCGACAAAGGCCCGGCTCGATAAATAAAATGCCTTTTATTGAGATCCCCTGGCCCGCAGCCGCAAGGGCCCTTTCAGCCCAGCCCGCAGAGCTCCTCTTCTGCCCTCGCCGCCGCCAGGTCTGCGGGGAGAGGAGAAAGGAAACGTTGATTCAGGGGGGGAAAGATGGCTCTGAACCCACCTGGAAGCACTCGAGATCTGCCTCGCTTCCCCTCCCCGGGCTCCCTCCCCACGGGCGAGGAGAGGGACAAAACCAGCAGCTGCCTCTGCAGGCCGAGCTCAGAGCTGAATTCCAGCTCCCTGCGCTGCTCTTTGTCCCTTCCCTTTCCCTTCTGGCTCCCCCCAGCCCACCTGGGTGCCGGCTGAGCCTGGGGAAGCTCCGAGGGCGGTGAAAAAGCCTTTGTGTCCCCGTGTCCTGGGCTCTGGATGAGCCACGGGCAGCTCGGCCCTTGGGGTTTGAGCTCCTGCTGCCCCTGTCCGGGATGTCCAACTTGCATCTGCTGGTTTCTGCAAGTCTGCCCCGCTCTTTTAGGCTAAAAATCTCAAATGGTTCATCATGGAAAGGTTTGGGTCGGGAGGGACTTTAAATCCCATCTCATTCCACCCCTGCCACGGGCAGGGACGCTCCCACGATCCCAGGCTGCTCCAATTCCATCCAACCTGGCCTTGGACACCTCCAGGGCCAGCTGCCGTCAAATGAGGAGAATTTTAACATTCATATAAACAAAAGGATGCTCTGCTCTGCCCTCCAGCCTGCACGATCCCCTCCTGAATTCCACGGGAGAAGCGAGGGAACAGAACTGGGGCTGCAGATCCCACAGGAGGTTTGGGTTCTGGGCATGCCCCGGGACAGAACAAGAATTTGAAGCATCATTCAGAGCCATTAACAAGAAAATTCTCTTCTCATTAACCTGCAAGGAAGAGGGAAAAATTCCCTGTTTTTCCACACCAGCTGCTCCCAACACCTCTGCAATCCCTCACGCTGCTGTGACCTTCACTGGGCGATTTTTGAGGTCCCTCCCAGCTCTCTGTGGGTGTCAGCAGAGCCCGGGGGCGTCGCTGCTCCCTGGGATCCGCTTCCCACAAAAGCCCTTCCCTGCTCCCACCCACCTGCCTGCCTGTACTCCACCGACTTCAGGAAGAGCCCCGAGGCCGGGGCCATGGCGTGCGGGGGGAAAGCCCGGGCGTCCTTCAGCTCCAGCAGCTCCTGGATGTCCCGGGGGGCCAACTTCCCCTGGCCCACGGCCACCAGAGCCCCGACCATCCTCCGCACCTGGGGGGAACACAGCCTTGCAACACCGAGCAGGAAATTCTCCTTTGGACCAGCCCCGACCCTGGTTTTAGGTGTGAAGCGCCCCAGTCGCAGCCCTGGCTGCTCCTGGTGTGCCTCTGGCACCCAACGCCTCATCCAGGGAGCTTTTCAGCCCCTCAGCCACCCCAAAATCTGCAAGAAACGCTGTTTCCCCCTTCCAGCAGGGACTGCAGGGCTGGGGTGACATTCTCAGCCTGCCTGCCACGTGCAGTGGCATCTCCTAGTGACCAGAGCTGGTGCAAAGGGGAAAGAAACTGCAGAATGACCCCATTTCTTTTTTTCCTCCTTACAAAATAAAGACGTTAAAAAGGACTGCAAATCATCTCCAGCTGCACTGAACTGCCTGGGAGCAAGTTCTGTCCTCACCTGTGGGCAGGAGCTGAGCTCAGGGTGGGTTTTGTTCCAGGAGCAGCAGCTCCGGCGTTCCCCGCAGGCTCCTCACACGGCAGCAGCGCTGATTTCAGCTGGGGGCTGTGTGGGAGCTTGGCTTTTGTTCGGCTTTTCTCTCACAAAGCCAAAAAAGAGGGGGAAAAAAAAATCCCCCCCCACCCCTCCAGGAAGGGCAGCCCACCAGCAATGTGGGATTTCACAGCTTCACACCCCTCTGCTGTCCCAGCTTCCCCTCCCGCAGCACTTCCAGGCCTGCTGGGTGGGCAGAGATCTCACACTCGGTGCTCACCTCCTGCACAAACACCTCTCACTGCTCAGCATCCTCCTGCCTAAAAAAAAATCCCTCCTGGATCCTCGGGAGCTGCTGCCTGAGGGCCGGGACTTGGGGCTGCCAGTGAAAACCTGCACCCCAAATGTGGTTCTTTGTCTCTGATTCTCCATTTCCAGCTCTCCAGCCCCAATTCTCCATCCCCAGCTCTCCGTCCTGAATTCTCCCCTTCCAGTTCTCCCTTCTCCAATTTTCCGTTCCCAATTTTCCACCTCCAATTCTCCATGCCCAACTCTCCATCCCCAATTTTCCACCCCCAATTTTTCTCCTCCAATCCTCCATCCCCAATTTTCCACCTCCAATTCTCCATCCTGAATTCTCCCCCTCCAATTCTCCATCCCCAATTCTCCATCCCCAACTCTCCCCCTCCAATCCTCCACCTCCAGTTCTCCGTATCTAATTCCCCATTTCCAACTCTCCACCTCCAATTCTCCATCCTAAATTCTCCCCCTCCAGTCCTCCATCCCCAATTTTCCACCTCCAATTCTCCATCCCCAATTTTCCACCTCCAATTCTCCATCCCCAGTTCTCCATCCCTAACTCTCCCCCTCCAGTTCTCCATCCCCAATTTTCCACCTCCAATTCTCCATCCCCAATTCTCCATCCCCAACTCTCCCCCTCCAGTTCTCCATTTCCAATTCTCCATCCCCAACTCTCCCCCTCCAGTTCTCCATTTCCAATTCTCCATCCCCAACTCTCCCCCTCCAGTTCTCCATTTCCAATTCTCCATCCCCAATTTTCCATTTCCAATTCCCCATCCCCAGCTCTCCCTGTGTGGTGACCACATCCATCCCTCCTCAGGACTAAACAAACATTTGTTCCGTTCCTGACCTTTCCAAACCCTCCCAAATCCTCACTGCAGTGCTGGAATGAATCCCTGGGCTCAGTTTGTGACCCTTTAACATTTAAAAAAGAATAAACCAAGGCCCACTGAGCAACCTGGTCGTGTTTATCACTTAAAAAAGGTCCAACAGTCCAAAGTGGTTTTTATCCAGAGGGAAATTCTGGGATCTTGGAGTGCCCAGAGCAGCTCGGAGCCTCCTCCTCTGTTATTTTATCCACCCTCACTAGAGGTCATTGCATGCCACGACTTCAGCTTTGATTCCTCCACACTGGGAATCAGCCAGGAAGCAGCAGATTGATGGCACTCATCCCAAATATCCACGGGCTCGCCGCCTCCCCACTTCAGCAAAAAAACCCACCCACGTTCCGCTTTTGGGGTGGTTTCACCTTTTTCTCCCCAAAAAACCCCCGGGCTGAGGTGAGATCAGGGTGGGATGGAGGGCAGGAGATGCTGAGGATGAGGAGTTCAAATCCCATTCCTGAGGTGAGGCTCAGGGGCACCTGCTCCCTCTGCAGCGCCATTAATTAACATTTCCCTTCTAATTTTTCCCTTTCCGTGCTCTGAATGGTTCCCAGCATTTTTTTTTTTTGTTGGTCACCAAATCCCTGCCCACCAATCCCTCCTCAGATTTGCTGCCCTTCCCTCGCTCCCCCCCTGCCAGAGCTTTGCTTGGCACGGGATAAAAAAACCCCACAAGTTTGGGGCTGTCAAAACAAGAATTAAAAAATAGCTGCTTGCTGTTCCCACAAAACACCTCCCTCTCCTCCAAAAAAAAAAAAGGAACAACAAACCCCAAACCCTCTCCTCCTGCTGCCTTTCCCTGCCTCCGAGGCCACGAGAGCTGGGAATGATTCCTCAAAACTTGGGAAGAGCTGAGGGCACAGCAAAGCCCCCGGGGGGGGGGGATAATTCCCAAGAGAATCCAGGGTGGGGAGAGATCCATGGAAGAGGGAGAATTCCTGCAGTTCCAGCACAGCTGGATCAGCCCTTCCCAAATGAAAAACAACAACAAAAAAAAGCCAGGAAGTGAAATTCCAGGCAGCTTTTCCTGGGCCCAGAGCCACTGAGCAGAGCAAGAACACACCAAAAAGAAGTTTTACCACTGCAGAGATGGTGGAAAACAAAATTTTTTCCATCCTCCTCCCACACGGTTTTTGTGAGGGTTTTTAGGCACGAATTTAGGAGGTTTTGGTTTTAAGGGATCAAACGAAGAGCCCAGATCCTCATCCCTCCAACTCCAGGTCCCTGTGAGTGTCACACACAGCTGGAATTGCTAAAATAATCCCATTTTTAGAGTGGCAGCACCCAAATTTGGGTCTCGCAGCGGCTGCAGGCAGTACCTGTCGGTAAAGGAAGGATCTGCTCTTGCACTTCACCTCCCAGAACTCCAGTCCCCTAAAAAAAAAAAAGCCAAAAAAAAAGGCATTTAAATCAAATTTCAAGTGGTTCTTTTACCCACAAGTCGCAGGTGAACGGGAGTAATTAACCAGCGCTGCCCTAATTAAGCTGGAGCAGCACCTGGGAACACCTGAGAGCTCCTGTTGGGGGACACAGTTCCTTCCTACACGTGGAAAATAATCTGATACTCACACAAAAGATATAAAAACCCACAAATCGAGGTACCACACAGCAGAGAGGTGTGAGATTCGACCCAAAAAGGGCCCAATTCCTCCTCTCTCCACCTCCTTTATCCCAGATTTTCCTGCCCCGTGTTGCCTTAAAATCCACTCAGCTCCACGAGAAGGGTCCAAAATCCTTTGGAAAAATATCCTTTAGGCTTCGAAAGAGAACAAAACCCTTTTTTTTTTGTGTTTTCCGAGTGGGAAACTTCCATTTTTCCTGTCAATCTCGTGGATTAAAAAAAATTCCCAGCTGTGGGGTTTTTTTTTTTTTTCTCTCCCAGCTGGCAGCAGAACCCAGCACCTTGCAGGGAAGAAAAAGCTGCTCCCCCAAGCCAGGTGGGCACATCCTGGGTTTTTTTTGGGACACTCCACTCCCCTTCCAGCGTTGCTCAGCAACTGGGGCTGATGGGAGGAATGGTTTTCACATTTCACAGTGGTCAGCTCCAAAAAAAAAAGGAAGGAATGGGGAAGAAAAGCTGCTTTATGTGACAAAGAAACTGTGGTTTGTCCTTCTGCGCTTCCTCCCCTGGGACAGAAAATAAACCTCCTTAGGTTAGGCTAAAAAAAAAAAAAGTTAAAAATTCTATTTATTGAGCTTTTCTGATTGTCTCAAGCTTTTAGGAACAGTTTATTCTCCTCCTGCAGTGAAAAAAAAAAATCCGAGTGTTTGATAAAATCGAAGTGTTTGAGGGATTTTTGCTGTTTTATTTGCAATATTTTATTTATTTGAGCCCCATCCCCTGCGAACGCTCTCACAGGGAAATTTTTCCAGATTAAAAGGAACCGGGACACTGGAATTAAAAAATAAAAAACCAACCCCTGAACAAAGGAACAAAAGAACCCTCACAACATTTAAATCTGACACTAAGCCCCCCCAAACCCCACAATTTTGGGTTTTTTTTCCTTTTAAATCAGAAAACTCAGGATTGTGGTTATTACTGAAGCATTCCAAGGGAGTTAAACACCACCCCCCCCCCTTCAGCCTAAATATGAATTAAGCGAATTTCTATCAATAAATTATAAAAAATGACTCACTCTAAAACACAGGTTTGGCTTCGTGTGTCACCGAAACCGAAAATATCCCAGCAGGAAGGAGCTGGGTGGGTTTATTCCCATTTTTTTTTCTCTTTTCAGGGTTGCTTCCTCTCCCCGAGCTGCTCCTGGCCCCGCGTGGGATGGGTTTGTGGGGGGAGTTATGCAAGGAGCCCTGGCGATTTCCCTGTTTTCCACTCAAACTGAGGAATTAAAACCCGTTTTCCTGGATTTGAAAGGTCCCCGGGGGCTCCCAGGGCACCTCCTCCACGAGGTGATTCCCAGGGCAGCTCAGGATGTCGCTGCCTGCAGGACCAAAAAAAATTCCTGGGGATGAGGAAGGTTTCACCGTCCCCGCTGTGTCTCTGAGCATCCTTTTCCCCTCTTCCCATGGGAACTTCCAGCTCCAAGAAACAGGGAAACGTTTCCAGCTGCCCATTCCCACCCGGAATTACTAAAACGACCTCAATCGCTTCTGTGTTTCGGCACCAACACGAGCAGGAAAAGCAGGAACTGGGAAAGATGGAAGGAGCTGGGAGGAACTGGGAGACCAGGGGAACTCGGGGCACACAGATCTCTTGTGTTTTTCCAAATCCCTCCCAGCTTCGAGCTGAAAAATGGCAAAACTGGGGAAAGGAGCAGCGTTTGCCAACCACTCTTGAGGCTTGAGGTTTTGGAGCGTGGCTCTTGCTGTTCCAGCTCACAAATATTCCAAATTTAACAGAGGATCCTTGGGAAAACTACCCCCCCACCCCCCCAAAAAAAAGGGTTTTTTTTTCCTCCAATTAAAAATGCAGTTTGAGACAGGTTTGCTTTCAAGCTGAGGCACAACAGACAGAGAGAGAAGGCAGCAGGAAAGCAAAAATCATGTTCAGGTGATAAATATCCATGATCTTTCTGGGAAAAAAAACCCCTTCCAGTTTCTGCTTAATTCAGCCACTTCATTTCAATACTTGCAAGACCTGGCCCCGAAAGAACCTGATCCTCAACTCTCTTTTGTTTATGTAATATTGGATTTCCCTTCACCAGCATCCCCTGGGAAGGCAGTGGGAGTTACTGGTGTCAGCTGGGTGGGATCTGCAGCACTGACCCAAGCCTTGGCCGGGTGTTTTTCCCTCTATTCCCAACTTTTTTAGGCAGAGGAGGGGAAAAAAAAAAACCCCAATCCCTTGGCGGAGGTGGTTTTTAGCCACCAAAATGAGGGTAAACGCTGCAAAAACACCTCACAGGAACTGCTCCCTGCCAAATTCCCAAATTCCACGCTCCAGCTCGCCACATTCGGCTTCTCCACGTCCAAACAGCTGGAGCAGCTTCCCTGCCCTCCTTCCTGCTCATCTTTTTCCCTCTGGATAGCAGGGGAGGAGAGCAGGAGGAATGGCCTTGTCCGAGCTGTCCCTCGGCACGGGGCAAGCAGGAAATCCCTTCCCAAAAAAAAAAAACCCCTCTGGAAGCAGCTGTCCAGGCCCAAGCTGAGTGCCTGGGCTCTCACCTGTGCTCATAGTGGTGGGACAGGAATCCAGGAGCAGGCTGGATCTCCAGCTGGAGCAGGGTCCTCACAGGGCACTGGAACGGGGTCTCGGAGTTGAGCGAGCGGAAGGTGCTGAAGTCGTGGGTTCCCAGCAGGAATTTCGCTGCCTCCCTCATGGCCGGGAAGTCCAGGGGGCTGGAATCGAACAGAGGAGGTGGGAGCAGGAGGCTGGGAAGGGCTCAAACCCCAATCATTAAGCCAGGCTCAAACCCCAGTGAATTAAGCCAGGCTCAAACCTGGCACGTAGATTCCACGTTCCGCACGAAACGCATTTCCCAGCTTGGGAGCCTGCCTTGGAGTGATCCAAACCACGAACCCAGAGGCCAAAACGACCCCAGGTCCGCAGGAATTCAAAGCCCCGAGGCTCTTCCCGAACTTTTATCCTGCTGTGCTTCCCAGAACAGCCCCAGTCACTCTGCCCCAGCTCCCGGCTCCAGCGCCAGAGCCGAGATTGCCCCGCGCCCGAAAAACTCCGGAAGGTGCTGCCGGCTGAGGAAAACACCGAAATATTTGGGATCACAAAGCCCCGTGGTGGTTTTTTCCCAACCTCTGGATCTGCAGCAGGCAAAAAGGCGGAGTCGGGAAGGAGCAGGGATGGGATGAGCGAGAGGTGAAACCGGGGCAGAGGCAGGAGGAAGGGCCAAGGGTAAAACTCGGAATTTCTCCTGCAGGTTTTTTCATTTGGAATATTTATAGCTCTGCCCCAAAGAGGCTTCAGCAAAGGAACTGAGGCAGGTTTACTGATGGATTTGCTTCTTTTCAGTGTATTTTTGCAAGTTTCTCCTCCCAAGAGAAGCCTCAGCAGGTACACCCCCGAGCCCTGGCTTAGGTTTTTTAGGTTTGACCAGAAATCAAAATGTTTCTGAAGACAACAACAAAAAAAAAAAAAAATAAAAAAAAAAAAACAAAACCAAAAACCCCCAAACAAACAAACAAAAAACCCCAAACAAACAAAAAACAAAACCAAAAACCCCCAAACAAACAAACAAAAAAAAAACCCCAAACCCCCAAAAAACACACCAAAAAAACCCCCACCGCAAAAAAACAACAAAAACCCCGACAAAACAAAAAAAAAAAAAAATCAAGATCAGATTTTTCCAGCTTTTCCAGCATCATTCCATATTTTTTCCCCCAGGAAAAACAACCTGAATTGTTCAGGGAAAAAACACCCTGAATTACAGAATCCACACTGACGGCTCCTCACTGGAAATTCAGACACCTACAGGAGTTTCATGTGAATTTTGCAGCGTCTGGACTCAATTAAATGCTGCTTCCTAAAGCCTGAGATTCGGGCACATCGTGCACATTTCATCTTTATTCACATTTTGCCGTTTCATGTTGATTTTTCCCCTCCGCAGCCCGCAGAAAAGAAAGTCAGCAGTTTAAAGTCGGGCCTTGTCATCTTCATTCCTCTCCTCACACAGCTGAAATGATGATTTTTTTTCCATGCCCCACAGTTGTTATCCCAAAAGAGGTGAGGGACTGACCACAGCTTTTTATAATGTCTAGGAAACCCCCAGGTTTCTTGAATTTATCTCGGTACAACATAAACTAAAAGGACAATAACAAATTAATTTCTGGGGTTTGTTGGCTTTTGTTTTTTTTTTCCCCTCACCTGCTGTTCATCAAGCCCTAAAATCTGAATTTTTTTTAACGGCACTGGGTTTGTTTTGCTTCCCTTGCCTGATCTGTTGTGTCTGGGTGGTTACTCCAAGGAAAAAAAGGGAATACTGTTTGTTTTTGTAGGGTTGGCGGAGCCATTGGCTCTGGTTTTCCAAACACACAAATCCCTCAGGGCGTGGCAGGGGAGATNTGTTTATCAAGCCCTAAAATCTGAATTTTTTTTAACGGCACTGGGTTTGTTTTGCTGCCCTTGCCTGATCTGTTGTGTCTGGGTGGTTACTCCAAGGGAAAAAAAGGGAATACTGTTTGTTTTTGTAGGGTTGGCGGAGCCATTGGCTCTGGTTTTCCAAACACACAAATCCCTCAGGGCGTGGCAGGGGAGATTTTACAGAGGAGATTTTGGGGAGAAATGACTGAGAAAAGAACCCTGAGCCTTCTTTTTTCCCTTATTTTAGCTGCGGACTCGCACCTGAAATTCTGATTTCCCCTCTGCGGCACAGCAGGATGGGCAAAGTAAGGAAACCTGAGGAAAACGCTCCTCCCTCCCATGGGCAGGGACACAAAAATCCCTGCTGGGCTCCCCCCCGGAGATTCCAGCAGAGCCAGGTGTGCTCGGCACAGGTGGAATGGTCAGGAAGAGCTGAAAGTGGCAGCTCCCAGGGAATGGAACTCCAGGAATTTCCTCCTTGAAACCTCGTCAAGAGGAACGGGGGAACGAGGTCTCTCAGGTGGGAATTATCCCCTCCCCGTTCCCCACAAAAGCCAAGCCTGCCGTGGAATCCCAGGATTGCTGAGGTTGGAAAATCCCTCCAGGATCAGAGTCCAGGCTGATCCCCAGCCCAAAGCTCTGAGTGCTCCTGGGACACCTCCAGGGATGGGGACTCCAAACCTCCCTGGGCAGCAATTCCCACGTCTAACAACCCTTTCCATGGAGAAATTCCTCCTGGTGTCCAACTGAAACCTCTCCTTGCGTGCAGCTGAGGCCGTTCCCTCTCCTCCCGTCCCCGTTCCCTGTCCCAGAGCCCCACCTGGGGCTGTCCCCTCCCGTCAGGGACTTGTGCAGAGCCACAGAATCCCCTCTGCTCCCTCTTTTCTCCCTCCCCGCGGCGCTGATTCCCTAATTTTCCTTCCGGAGCGTTGCTGAGGTCTCTCCCCAGGGAGCCTGACTCACCCTCCTGCAGGAGCCCAGCACAGGTCCCGCTCGAACACGGGGATTTGGGAATAGTGGGCACAGCCCAGGAGCAGCCGGTAGATGTAGGTCCTGGAGAGGGCACAGAAGCGGGCGTGGAAGGTGCTGGGCACTCGCTGGGCACTGAGGATGCTGCGGGACAGAGGGCACAGGGTGAGAGGGACGCGGGTGCCGCGCCCGAATCCAAAAGCTTTTCCGCTGTCCCCACACAGGCGGGAACTGGAATGTGAAGCCACGCTTGGGATTGATGGAATTATCACAGAACTGTGGAATTTTTGGGCGAAGGGATGGTAAAGATCATCCAGTGCCACCCCCTGCCACGGGCAGGGACACCTCCCACTGTCCCAGGTTGCTCCAGCCTGGCCTTGGACACTTCCAGGGATGGGGCAGCCACAGCTTCTCTGGGAAATCCATTCCAGGGCCTCCCCACCCTCCCAGGGAAGAATTCCTTCCCAGTACCCCATCCAAAGCCACTCTCCGTCAGTGTGAAGCCATTCCCTGTGTCCTGGCACCGCAATCCCTGAGGAAACGTCTCTCCCGAGGGTGACCCAGCAACTTGGGACACTTCCCCCTCTGCTTTGGAGATCCCAAACGGAGAGGGAAGGACCCCCCAAGGACAGCCCCCTCTGTGCCCACCCCAAAGGCAGCTCCTGCAGCAGATGGAGATGGTTCAAAGGCGGTCACCTCCCTCCCCCCTCCCCTCAGGGCCTCCAGGACTTTGTGCAGCCAGGAAAATCCCGACACCATCGAGGTGGGGTGGGAGTGAATCCAGCAGAACGCTCCGTGGGAACCCTCCCACTCCCCAGGGACAGCCCCAAAAGCCATTCCCTGCGCACATCCATCTCCCACCGACCCCAGGCCACCCAAGAAGGAGCTCCCCAAGCAGCTGAACTTCCCCGTTTTCTTCTACAGGCAACAGGGAGAAAGCTCCCTGTTCCTCCAAGCCACCGCGCACAGCCCGGGAGCCGGAAAGGAAGGGACAGAGGCTCTCAGACAAAATTCTCCCCGTCAGGGAAGGAAAGGGAGCTCCCCCGAGTTCCTGCACCTCTCCCACAGCTCTGTCACGCACTGGGTGTGACTCTCCCTCGCCCCAAAGTCCTGGTGCTCCCCATCCTGCAGGAAAAAGCCAGCGGGGAGCCCCTGCCCAGAGCCACGGCGCCCGCAGGTGCTGCCTCAGAGGAGACCTCTCCTTAGAAGGGAGTTTTTCTCCTGCTGTTTCGCCCTCCTGCCTTCGGAATTCAGCGAGGGGAAAGGAGCCAGGGCAGCCAAAAAAACCCAAGACAGATCTGGGACCACAAATGTCTATATTTACTTTAAAAAAAAGGTTGGCGCTCCGGGGATTTTTGCCAGCTCAAGGGCCTCTGGCTCACAGCCCTCCCCCGGCTCAGGCCACAGAGGGAGAAATTACAGCTGAGCCACAACAATTTGCAGTAACGAGCCCAGGAATTGCTCCACTGCTGTAAACCATCGGGAGAAGTGCAGGCTCCATCCTCCAGGCCCGCAGCGGGGTTTGAAGCCAGGACCTCCAGCCTCCTCTAAACACAACAATAAAATTATTCCATTTATTTCCCTCTGTCTGCGTGCCTCCACAAGCACACGGGCTGTCTCGAGCTCCTTCTGTTAACACTTGGGTGGTTTTTATTCCATAACCATCCTTTTGGGAAGGTTCTTTCAGAGGAGCCTGTTTCTGCTCACATAATTCCCGATGAAATTGTTCCTTTCAGCCAGGAATGTTTTCCCAGAATTTATTCCAGCAGCTGCATTTCAGGCCTTGCTGAGATCCTGTTTTTTTTCAAAACGGGTGAATGACGGTAAATAAAGACCTGTGGCATTTTTCACCTTTCCAACAGAGCCTGAATTTCAGAGGCCAGAGGGGAAAAAAGCTCCAGGACATTTAACTACAGATGGATTTTATGAGGCAAAAATCATCCTGCTCTCCCCACTGTAACAGCATCCAAAACCCAACTTGCAGGAGGTGGGAGGAATCCCAGCTCTGCCTCGTCACTCCGGCAACTTTCATTGTGTGGTTACAAAACCAGGAACAGGAGGTGTGAGACTCCCACGCTGCCAGTCCTGCTTCAAGGACAGCCAAGTCCTCCTAAAACGACTCCAACTCTGGAACACTCCCTGAGTTTTGGGGGAACAGGATCCTTTCAGATGTGTTTTGCAAGTTAAAAGAGACAGAGCAGGGACATCGGGCCACGAAGAGGGATTTGTGGCTCACGGCACACTCAGCCAGCCTGGAATCCCGTTCCCCTTCCAAGCTCCATCCACAGCAACGCCTTCCCACCACGATCCCTTCCCTCCCTCAGCCACATCCAACTGCAACCACATCCAAGTCCGGAGTTTTCTCTGCAGCGTGAGCAGAGCGTTCCCGCTCCTGGCACAGGGGTTTTTCCAGAGGGAGGGATGGGGGTCGAGGATGTGCGGGCTCATGCCCGTCACCCTCTGCTTAACAGGAAGCAGATGAAGCAATTTTGGGAAGGTTCAGCCTTGGGGAGAAGGAAAAGCTGGGCTGATAAGCTCGGATTAACTGAGCATCCTGTCAGAAGGTATCGCATCCCCAAAGGTACCCGCCAGGCCTCAGAGTGAAACAGAACCTTCCCCACCCGAGATCCCACTCCTGGCTCATTCTGGAGATGCCCCGTGGCTCAAAGCTTCCTCCAGCAGCCACTCTGGTTGTTCTTGGGCTGCTCAGCGCTGGTATCACCAACCTGGCTGTGGTTATGGACCTGTCTGACCACCCCTCAGCACTTTCAGCTCTCCAGGACAACTTACTCCATTAAAACCTGACAGCACAGCTTAATTCCAGGCCTAAATTCAGGGCAGAGGGGCTGGGATTCAGGGGTTGGTGGCACAGAACAAGCTGGTCACTGCAGTGGCACCCTCTGCCTGTAAAATCAGCTCCCAGACTGCTTTAAGGAAGGAAATCAGAACTCTGACCCAACTCCACGTCCCCTGGGACTGCTGCAACATCCAGAAAAAGGGTTTGGATTTCCAGGCCCTGACCTGGTTTCCAGCGTGAGCAAAACGAACAATCAAAAAACCCTGCACAAATTCTATTTCAAGATTTTTTTTTTTTTTTTGAATTGTGGGAAAAATTGCATCCAGCCCCACCCCACAGCAGCTGCTTTAGAGTCTTTCCACCCATGTCAGGGGAGGCGAAAGCTGCCAAGGGACAGGAACTCCCAGCTTGAGAGAGGGAGATTTTCTCTGCGGCCTCTAGCTGCAGAGGAACTGAGCTTGCTGCTTGAAGAGGAGCTGGGTTTGGAAGTGCCAAAATGTCAATCCTCTCATATCCCTGTCGTATCCCACCTCGGGGTCGGGATGCAGGGCCTGCCTTGTCCCTGGGGCTGCGCTGGAAAAGCAGGGAAATCAGAGCCCGCTTTTCTTTCAGGCACCCACTTTGCTTCGAGGCTCGGCCAACCCCGCAAATTTTCGCAAAGAAGGTGGGGAAAAGGGGCAGAGAAAATTCCCTGGTGGCTTTCTGGGGCCGACATTCCCGCACTTCCTACAGCAGCCACGCTCTGGACCAAGCTCAAGCAGTGTCAGAGCCACCTCTCCCTGCCCTAAGCTGAGCTCACCCACCCAAAAACAGCCCAGGAGGGTCCTCCAGCAACACCCGAGCCAACAGGGCCAGCCAGGAGATTGTCAGGATGGAAGGGAAAAGCCAGGCTGCCCTCACCACGTCCCCAGAGCCGTCAGGGGACCGCCAGAGGAGCTGCAAACATCAGGGAAAAGAGGTCAGATAAAACAAAGATAACGCACGGGAACTCGGTGCCTGCAGATACGAGGCTCTCGCAGCGCCTTCCTGAGCTCACATTCCAGGGATTTCGCTTCCTCTTCCCCCCCTCAGCCTCCGCCGCCTCCCCTGGCGCTCGCCTGGGGGTGAGGGGAACGCAGCTCCCGCTGCACCGAAGATCCCGGGGATAAAAAAACCGCATTTAAATAAAATTCAAAGCGCCGCTCGGCACGCAGCTCCAGAAACGCTGCAGGAGGAGAACACGGTGGGAGGCGGGGGGGGAAAAAAAAACCCGCACCGAGGCCCGGAGAGCTGCAGGCACCGGCCGATTCCTGGGCTGGGATCCCGGCCGCAGCACCCCTCCCGCGGCAGCCAACTCCAGGCCGCCGCCGCCCCGGCCACCCGCCGGGGATTCGCCCACCGTGGAGCCACCGTGCCCCCTCAGGACATGGCCCAGCAGAGCCCCCTCCTCCCGACCCTGGCTCCTCGCATCCCCCAGGAAGGGCCCAGCAGCCCATCCCTGGTTTTTACGAGGTCAGGAGAAGGCGCGGAGCGAGCCGTGCCGGGGACGTGGCCCCGCGGCGGCCGCAGGCAGGGAATTCCTCGTTCCCGGGAAAGAGCAACGCCGTCATCCACCCCTCCCTCCCTCAGACCCCAAACTGCTGGAGCCCCCCGCACGTTGAGAGCCGGATTTGGGGTTCCCCGAGCTCTGGAGAACCGGGATCCTCACAAGAGGAGACGCGAGGCCGATGCCGGGCTCCAAACCCCAAGGGCCGTGCCCTGTCAGCGCTTGGGCCAGGCCTCACAAAGGAGATTTTAGGAAATAAAGCAGGGAGCGGACTTCCCAGTCACGCCGCTGTTCTCGCCACAGCCCAGATTTGGCTTTTAGCCTAAAAACCCCAATTTTTTCGCTCAATCTACGCTCGAGCCATAAAAACGCACCTGCGGGGAAGGACACGCGGGAGTGACAGCTGACAGAGACCTCGGGAAGCAAAGCAAAGAACGCGAAATTCCACCCATCTTTTGAAACCTTCCCAAGCCGCGGTGGTTTATTCCCGCGACCGAGGCCCGCTCCTGGCAAGAAACTGCTGTTTTCAGGATCGTTTCCTGGGCTCGATGCAGGATCGGCTCTCCAAGGAGCAGTAACTGAGAGGTGACAAACTCGCGGCGCCCGGGGAAGACCCAACCCTTGGGATTCAAGGGAATTAGGGAATGATCGATGAGGGGCTGGCTGTTCGCTAAACAATGTATATAGCCTGCTCAACAGAAAGAGAGGATGCAAGACTATTGATACGGAGGAAGCAGCTTGACCAGAGATCCTGTTTTTGGACCCTCAAACCAGCTTGAATCAGCTTTAAGATTTGGACTATGGCCAAGGACCTAGAGAGCATGCGCAAAGAAGAAAGGTGAAAAGTTCAACCCCAAACAGATCATTTAATTCATCTGAGGAAGACCTTACTTCATCTCAGAGACCCCGGCCCACGACCACTGAGTGGCACCACGCATGCGCCATCGTATGGAAATGACTTTAGAACTCATTATAATACGGGGCGGAGATGGGTCATGAATATGTATAAACACATTAAGTAACCTAATGCATATGTAATTTTAACTCAATATATACCAAGATGAATAGTGCTGGAGCACGCGTGTCTTTGGAAAGAGATTTCCCATGCGTCCAACATTGAAATAAATCATACCTACTTTACAACTTTTATAATCAAATTTGCGTGTTTTGCTTTTATCAGTATTTTCTGTTTATATGAACCCTCTGTCTGAAAAATGGGAACAGCACAGTTCCATCTACGTTTTGTCTAAAGTAGAGAAATTCTGTGAGAAGCAAGGCTGCTGCAGTAAGAACTGTGTTTAAGGTCTCTTTTCTGCAGCTTCTTAAAACCTAAGGCACTTAGCGTATATTTCTGCCATAAGCTAAAATTCTATTTTTCTACTTCTTTTCGGTATGACTTCATGTATCTCAGCTTGTCCACAGGCCCTAATTCAATCCCTGTGCCCAGATTCTCCCCTGGGCCTGAGTCTTGGGGATTTCTCACTCCAACACAAGGGAGTGATTTGCCAGCAGAAAACAGGGGGGGGAAAAAAATAAACAATTACACCCCACGGGGGAAGGTGGGAGCTCGTTGTCGCATCTCCTCCTTCTTCACCCCTAACCCCCCCAAAAAAAAAGCCAAAATAAAGGATTTTTGCCTCTCCGCCGACTCACCGGATGGGCTCGGGCTTGAGGTGGTAGTTGAGCCCCTGGACAAGCTGCTTCCCACTGAAAGCTGCCTTCCCCGGAGCCCTCTGGATGTCCAGGTGGGCGGCGTTGGCCAGCGCGTGGACGCCGGTGTCCGTCCGGCTGGAGATGTGGAACTTGATGGGAGCGCTGGGCCTCAGGTTCTGTGCTGCCTTCTGGAACCCAAAAGAAAGGGGGAGGGGGTGGGATTCAGGAAAAACATCCTCCTCCTGGCCGACCACACCTCTTTGTGGCTCCCAGAGGAGTTTGGGGAGCTGCTGTGGGCTGGAAAGAAGGGATGGAGAGGAGGCTGTTCGGGGGAATTCTCCTGGAATCGGTGGTTTCTCAGCTTTTGCCCCGAAATCACCCCACACAGAGCGTCCAAAATGCCACGAGAGCTTCCTGAGGTGTACAAAATAAAAGTTAAAACTACTCCTCTCTCCATCCTCTGCTTTGTTATCACGTGGGCTTCCCTGAGTGCACAAAATAAAGTCAAAAATATTCATCTCTTGACCCTCTGCTTTGTGTCGTTGGGCGAGGGGGAAAGAAGACAGAGGATCACCCATTTCAGCCCATTTCAACCCAAAGCCCAGGCCCTCAAGACAGAAAATCCAGTGAAAAATCACTCCAGGGAATAAGTGAAACATCTGAAAAGAGTGAAAAAACCACACGAGAAGGCTGAAAACCAGAGGAACGACTCGAAATTTCCTCCTCCTTCCCACCCCCACTCCCGAGCACTGAACCCAGCGGTTTTTATTGGATCTTAATTGGGTACAAGAGCCAATAAAAGTTGGAATTGCTGACTCACAGATACCTTCCAGACTCCTGCTGGAGCAGTCAGGGTTCCGAGCTCTCAGAACAAACCGAGCTGCGGTGGGGAGGCCTGGGAAAACAGCACCAAACCGATTTTTCCCTTCCTAATCCTTCCATGTGCAGCTCACATGTGGTTACAATTAACAGGGAAAAAAAACGTGCATTTATCACCCTCGAGCAGAGAGGAGCAGGCAGAAATGAAACCAGTTTCCTGCAGCAGACCCTGGCTTGTGCCTCAGCAATTTGTCCCAGAGCAGAAGCTGATTTTTAAGAGCGAAGTTGCTCCGGAGATGTTTGGGTTTCGCAGGCTCCTCCCTCCCTCTCTCCACCCTCTTCTCCCCCTCCTTCCTCGCCAGACAAAAGCCAGGCAGAGGAAACAGGAGTTGAGAGAGAGTGAACAGGAGATAACATGGAAAACATCCTCTTTTTTTTTTTTTTTTGGCTACGGGCTTGGATGCAGCGCTGCTTTGGCTCCCACAGCGCATCCCAGCTCCACGTGGATAACCAGGAACCAAGCTGGATAAGCAGAACACTGGATTTCTCCCCCGGACACCAGACTGGAGAGGAAAAGAGGAGCAGCATCCCAAATAAATCTGGTTATCTCCCCCTGCTCAGCTCAGCCAGCAAACCCACGAAGGTGCAGGATTGGGTGAGACCTTCCACAAATGGGATTCTCCCAGCTGCCCTTCCCCAGCAGCTTTTTCCCACCTTTCTGAGCATCCAAAGGAGGAATGTGACCACCATCAACGCCAAATCCCAGCCCGTGGACCCGAAAGCTTCGTGGAAATACACAGATACACAAAAAATACCCCGATAATGTTCCACCAACCGCTGCCTCCAGCTCCAATTTTAACAATTTCATTTCACCAGGAGGGGACAGAATCCCCCGAAAGAGAGAATTTCTGAAAATTCTCTTTGCAGGCAGCTAAGAAATGACCCCCTCACCTATGCAAATGTCTCCTATCTGTACATCCAAAGTCCTTTGAGCAGCTGAGGGTTTCCTCCTCTGGTTCCTGTGCACTTTAATCTCTTAACATCCCCCACCCTGAGTTTCAAAAAAGGTGCATTATTTACATGCAGGAATTGCTCGGGTAGGGACCAGTTTTTCCTGCCCTTGCAGCACAAACAAGCCCCTAAAACAGGCAGGGCTTTCATCTGAGGAGCTCCAAAGGCTCCGGTGCTGTTAATCCAGATCCCCATCCTGTTTGGGATCATCTGTGGGTTCCCAGGGGGGGAAGTGAGGCAGGAGCTGAGCGCTTCACCCGGGTGAAAAGAAATAAAGATGAAGGAATAAAGGAGCTGGGGGGAAGTGAGGCAGGAGCTGAGCGCTTCACCCGGGTGAAACGAAATAAAGATGAAGGAATAAAGGAGCTGGGGGGAAGTGAGGCAGGAGCTGAGCGCTTCACCCGGGTGAAACGAAATAAAGAAGATGAAGGAATAAAGGAGCCTGCTTGAGCTGTGTGTGCTCAGAGCTCACAGCTCTCTGCTTGCCGCAGGACACGCGAACATTTGTCTCTTCAGCAGCTGCTAGAAACGCTGAAATCTCGGCCTTGGCACCTGCTGGAGGCCTCTCACGGAGCCACGTTCGCATTTATCCCGAATTTTTCCCCACAGCCCCGTTCCTGGAGCAGCCAGCAGCATCCCGGGGCGCGAGGTCCCCGCTCAGGCACGCCAGGGATGCAGGGGAAGGCAGTAATGGCATTCAGCCACTCTGCCCTCTAACAGGTCTCGTTCACCCAGCGCTCCCACAGTTGGAATTGCGCTGGAATTTCCACTGCTGGCTGCCAGGATGATATGGATCCGCATTCCAGATGGATGTTACTGCTCACAGCTCCGTTTTCCTCTCGTGCTGGGGGCAGGAGGAAGAAGAGGCCCGCTGATGAGCATCACCCACGGTGGGGGGAGCAGAAGTTCATCCACTTCTCCTCCTGAAGTCTAAATTAAAAAAGAAATCCTCCAGATTTTGACCTCTGCAGGCATCTGGAATGCTTTGGAAAAGTAAATTTCTCTTTCCTCAGCAGCTGGATTGGGCATGGTTTCGTCCTTTGGAATGGCCTCAGATACAGGGAGTGCGTTTCCCTGCCAGGGAGCCGCACAGTTTATTAATTACAGTGTTCTAATAATTAATAACATGCGAGCTCCTGGTTGCAAGTCATCACAGCCTCCCTGACTCACCGGCTGCTCTGTCAGCTGAAACTAATTAAAAATCCAGCTCATTTTCAGTTGGATGGACAAAACTGAAGCGCAGGCCAGGAAGGATACGCCGAGAACGTGGATTTTGTTGGAAGAGAAGGTTTCCAAAGCAATCTCCGACGTCACTGAAATTATTATCAAAACAGAGGCTGCAGATGACAGTTCTCTTTGTCTGTCTGAATTCCTCGCTCTTTTTGTTTTGAGGATGTGGGGAGGGAGGTTGTACCAGAGCTGCCTTGCATAGTAAGGAGCTGCTGTTTCTCCTTTCTCTCCTCTCCTGCTCCCTCTTCCTTTCACGAGGAACAGTATCTGCCCTGAGCACAAGGCTGCTGGCCAAAACAGGCTTTCGTGAGGGGAAAGATGAGTTTTCCCAGCAAAGTGGGAAATGGGAGATGGTTCCAGGCTCTGGAATCTCCCAGCAGGTGATTTTCACTCACCTCAGCAGAAGGTGAGATCTTCCTTTCCCAGCAGAGACGTTTCTGAGAATCGGGACAGAGCCTCAAGTCCTGGATGTTAAAAGTTTCCACAAATAACTGGAAGGAGCCAAATCTCCAACCTCCCCATGTGGGGAAACAAGGCTTGGAATTTGCTTTGGGCCCAACAAGCCCAAGCTGGGCGTCCAAGTGCTCCAGGACTCGTCTCCAAGAAATAAAAGTGCTGCCAGCAAAGCTCACCCCTCTCAAAGAGAGACGAAAAGCTCCCACAAGTATCCCTGAAGTAAAACAAAGCTCCATTCCCTCTGGGCAGTCCCAGAGCAGCACCAAGGGCTGCAAAAGCTGGGCAGCGAGGCAGGGTGACACACAGATCTGTTCAACCCCAGCTCACAAACCAAGCCAGCCCGTTCCGATTGCCTCGAGGCAGCTGCTGAAACACAAAATCTGCACCTCCCAGGTTTTCTGCTTGCCTGGAACTGCAAACAAGGGGCTGAACATCCTCAGAACACAGCGAGGATCTCATGACAGCTTCAGTTTTGCCCTTCCTGGCTGTGGGGAAAGCAGTGGAGTTCAAGGCTGCAGAGAAAAGGAGGAAGGAAGATAAATTCCTGCAGGCCCCAGAAGTTTTCTATTAAAGCTGCTTTAAGGCTTCCCATGTGGTTCCAATAGACACAGCAGTGCCCAGCATCAATACCACCACATGAAAGCACCGAGCTGGCCTGCAAAAGTGCTGATGCTGTGAAAAGGCAACACCAAATAAGCTCATGTTTGTCTTCTCCTCTTCTTCTTTTCTCCTCTCATCGCCCACCTGACCCATCTGCCTGTTCAGACATCGCTGGGATGATGCAGAACAACGGCTGGGCTCGCCCCAAGTGCAGAGCCTGAGGCCCTGCACGGCTCCGAGGAGGAGATAAACGGGATAAAAAGTCCTTTGGGGCTCTTCTTTCAGGGTCTGCAACGGTCTCAGGCAAGAAGCCACGTAAATACGCCCGGAGAGCTCTGCTTCGAGCCAGAATTCCTCACGCTTTCCTCCCGAGCAAGAGCACCAGGAATTCTCAGCCCCACGGAGGGAGTTTGTGACCGGGGTCACACAGACTGACCCCAAACGGGGACTGAGGGACAAAACCAATGCCCAGGCGTGGTCTGACCTGCAGAAATCAGCCCTTCGACAACCTTCCCACCAGGCACAAGCTTCATTTTCAACTCCACGATGCTTCCAAGGCAAGAGAAATAATTCAGCTTCCTTTTGACTCCTGCCCTGCACCAGATTCAGCAGCGGCAGCAGCAGCAGCTCGTAATTAACTGACAATTTTAATTCCCAGCCGGATCACGATGCTCAGGTGTGCTGAGCGCTCACCCTACACAAGTGACCCATTTTCTACTCCCGGGTGTAAAGAGGGGGTTTTTTACACTCGCTGCCAGCCCCATCAGCACCGGGGTCCTCACAGCCATTCCCAGCTCCAAGGGAATCCCTGGGAGCAGTGCAGGGATAACAGGATCGTAACTTTTTCTCCCCTGGTGTATTAGAACTCCAAAAAAAAACCAGAAGCAGCCTGGAACAATGGACATCCTGCTGTGCTTTGTTCTGAAAAACCTCTGTCAGGGACATCCTCTCCTGGGAAGAGACAGCCTCCAGCTGCTAAATCCATAAAGGAGCTGGGCATGGAGCAGAACTGAGGCGGTTTTAAGGACACGGGGAGGCAAAGCCACAGGTCCTAACAAAGCTCAGGTGGCCCAGCACCTGAGCAGGGCTCTCAGAGTCAGCTCTGGGCTCAGTCAAGTCTCACGGAAGGGTTCACATCTTTTTAAGGTCAGAACCTGTGCAGTGACATCACTTCAGGTATTTTGTTTTGAACTTTACAGTGTTCCGCCAGTTTTGCTGAGTGTCCATCTCCAAATCATATTTACCCCCGGTAATTCCTGTAGCTGAACAATGCGACCCTAAAAGCTTCATTTTCACGACAAGAGGATTAGCGAGGACCTACCTCCAAATAATTCTGGACTCCAACCAGGGCCTGATCACTCCTGGTCTCCATAACCCCACTGCAGAGCAAAACAAACACGATTTACTGGTGTGTGTCAACATTCAGGGACTCGACACAGAGCCCACCAACGCATCCAGGACTTCCTGGGGCACTGTTTGCTATGGGACAACCTGGGTCTTCCCCCAGAACTTGCAGGGACCAAGCGCTGAGGAATGGGCAGGAAAAGTGCCTTATGGGTTATTAAAATTATTAAAATTATTAAATTTATTAAAATTATCAAAATTATAAGTGGTTATTTTCAAGAAGGGAGGTTGGAAACAAAACTGATCCTTCAAATATTCCTCTCTGGACTGGCCCTTGAGACAGAGGCTGACAGGGAGAATAAGGCAGACAAATCAAATCAGTTTGAGAGAAAACTATTTGAGGGCCAGGAGCCGGTTGCCAGTTGCAGGCCAGGACTTGTGAACGTCCCAAATGGACTAAAAGGCCACAAAGAGCTTGTGATGAGCTTCCTGCTCTGCCACAGAAGCCACTGCAGTCACACAAGCTGCTGAAGGGCTGAGAAACGCTCTGGGGCTAAACCCCAACTGCTCAGAGTCATTTAGGTCAGACCCCACAGCGGCCCAGGGCAAGAGCTGTGGGGTTTGGCACGGGCTGGGGTCGTGCTGTGACACCCTCGAGAGGGGCACGATCCCGGGACAAGTTCTCTGGAAACGGGAACGGGCACAAACGTGCCCGGGGGGCGTTTGTGAGGCCCAGGGAAACCCAGCCTCAGGGGTTCACACATCGCTTCCCCGGCATCTCTGGGGCACCACAAACCCCCCCCTGCAGCAAACACAGCGAGCTGTCCTGCTGCCCCCAGCCTGAGAGGAACCTCGCTTCTCCTCCATCCTCTCCTGTCTTTTTTCCTCGCTGATTTTATGCAGTTCCTGCCCGAACCATCCTTTTCTGTGCGCTGCAGGAAGCAGAGTCCAGCTCCCTGCCTGCTCTCACCTGCTCAGCAAGGGATCCATCCCTCCCCTGGACACTGTTCTCATCCCTTCCTCCCCAAACTCTGCCTTCCCCAAACTCTGCTCTCCCCAAACACTGTTCTCATCCCTTCCTCCCCAAACTCTGCCTTCCCCAAATTCTCCTCTACCCAACCC
>VXAZ01007614.1:0-60597 GCA_013399875.1 Gymnorhina tibicen
CCCGAGGGCTGGTACGAGTGGGCGGCGCGGTCCGCGCCCGTGCACTGGGCCGAGGGCGGGCTGGCGGCGCTGCAGGAGGCCACCGGGCTGCCGTGCTGGGCCGCCATCGCCGGCGGGGCCGCCGTGCTGCGCACCGCCGTCACCCTCCCGCTGGCCGCGCACCAGGGGCGGCTGCTGGCCAAGGTGGGAGCGCTGAGGGCCGGGGATGGCTGAGGGGGCTCTGAGGGGCGGGCGGCTCTGAGGCGGCGAGAGGCCGTGAGGGAAGGACTGGTGGAGGGGCTGAGGGGGCCGCAGAACAAACATCACGGTTCTTTTATTGCCGCGGCTTTGGGCCCGTTTGCGGGTTTTTTACAGAATTTCGTTAAATTTTGTGCATTTTTTGGTTGCAAAAGTGAGCGTCTCCTGCACTCTCGCGTAATGGGCTCTCTTATGCTGCGGGTAGTGACTTTGTTCACTGCCAGGTTGTGTCCTGATGGACTTCATTTTATTACTCTTTATTTCTCTCTAGATATTATTAGTTACAGATTTCTATAATGTATGACATTATATTTACATATTACATATAGTATATCGTGAATAATGCATTCTATCATGTACATTTTCTATTATATATAGTTGTATGTTATTATTGTATATATTTGTATGTTGTCATTAATTTTTATTATTGTCATTTATTTATTTTTATCATTGAGGTGGCGTTAAAACTGGGTCTTTTTAAGTGAAGTAGCTGATCACAAGTCCTGAATGCAGGCAAAAAGACACTTGTTAGGAATTTCCCTGATTTCAGCTGTGATAGAATTCACTTTCTTAAAAAAGTATAAAATCTAAAAAGAGTAAAATTCTGTCTTCATGTCATGCAGTAGTAAGAGACTATCTTTGAGTGTTACTGTAATTACTTGTCAGTGTTACACTTGCCGCTGTTACCTTCACGTGGTCATTTTGTTTAAAGATAAAAGGTGTTTGCTGATGTTGAACAAGACATTGGCAAGATGCCTTGTCCCTCACAGGCATTTAACACCTGTACAATGATTAAATTATAGTGATAATTAATATGTTTAATACCGGTGCTGGTATTAAATCATACAAGGGTAATTAATATGTGTAATACCTGTAGAGGCATTAAATTATACAGTGGCAATGTAGAGATATGAAGTTTTACAGTGATAATTAATAAGTTTAATACTTGTTCAGGTATTGAATTACCAGGGATAACTAATAACAGAGGTGAGGAGAGGAAGCGACTGCTACCTGCTGCTGTTCCCAAACAGTTCTCCTTTTCTTTAGCTAGCTGGAAAACCTGCAGCCTGAGATCCAGGAACTCGCCAAGCGCCTTCGCTATGAAGTTTCAGTGCGTGGAAAGCAGCTGGGGTGGTCTGAAAAGGTGGCCAGGTACGAGGGGGATTGTACGCACCTCCTGAATCCGTTCTGGAGTGAGGCTTGGCAGAAAGGAAGATCCCACAAACAACGCTTTTACAGCAGGATTCTGCCATTGCCCAAAGCTTAGATTTTCTTTCCCCTCCTATGATTTATTTATTCTATTCCCTTTCACACTTTATCCATTTCAAAGCTCCGAACTTCTGCTTTTCTCTCCGAAAGGTTCCACTTCGCGAAGAACATGCGCAGGATTGTTACGGAGCTGTACGTCCGGGACAACTGCCACCCCTTCAAAGCCACCCTGCTGCTGTGGGTGCAGGTCCCCATGTGGGTGTGCGTGTCCCTGGCTCTGCGCAACTGCAGCGTCGGCGCCCTGGGCTCAGCAGGTGCTGCACACGTCTCTTCGCTCATTGTCACTTGCTAGTCACTTACTGCTTTCGCAGACACCTTCTTGGTTAAAGAACGCGATGTCCTGAGCTTGATGTACAAGCTGATATAAAAACAGTCAGCTACTAAGGTTCTAAACTTAATATAGTTTGAGCTTGTTCTAATTAATGAATAAAAATAATAGCTAATGATACCATTTGAAATGAATTTTAAAGGTAATGTAGTCTGATAATCCTATTTAGCAAGTAATATTGCACATGCTGCAGCACGCTCACTATTCTGTATTTTTTGCTTTCATGTGAAATACTGTAGACAAGGTGAACGTGTGAGGGCTTTTTAAGTTAAAAAAAATTATATACTGATTTTTTAGACAAGAGTTTATAGTTTGTTCTTTTAAGCAAGAATGTAGCTAGTTATACAGTAATTAAGAAAAATACCATTTTTTCAAAATCAGGAAAAAAACACTGTTGGTTACTTCATTCTTATTTACCTCATTGACTTGTAAAATATTTAAGATCAAAGTAGTTTTTATCGCAGATTTACCTGTCAGTGGCTGTCATGAGCTAAGCTGGGTCTCAGCTCGTATCTCCCACTTTTTGTGCTTATATTGGTAGCAGAGCGTTAAACCAAGGATTTCTGCTTTGATCGTATTTATCATGTGGATAATACGGACGTAGAAACTTGGGTGTATGATTTAACACATGGTACAGTTCTGGCTCACTTGAGACAGCAAATTATACTGAATTCTGTCTTTTCTTCCAATTTTTCCTATAGTACAAGAAGAGTTTTCATCAGGAGGAGCACTGTGGTTTACAGACCTCACGGCACCCGATTCCACGTGGATTTTGCCCGTTTCCCTGGGGCTGGTGAATTTGCTGGTGGTAGAGGTACGTTGGTGGAATAAACCAACAGTGGTGATGGCAAACACATAAAGGTGGCTGCAGATTATCGCTGCTTTAAATGCACTGGGCAGAAGTGAAAAATAATCTGTTTGCTCTGTGCATTTTAATGTATGGGTGTCTTGTTCAGAGACTTCAAAGTCTGATGTGACGTCTCAGATCTACTTGAGCTTCAGTAATATTTAGTCTTGACTAAAGTTTCTTTTCGAATGCTGCTCTGATGAGCTTTCTGGGTGTCGAGCCACAGTCTGGTCATTTCAGAAAGAGCTTGTTTATAACTGTGAGTTTCTCCTCTTTCAGATTTTTGCTTCCCAAAAAAAAATGCAAGTTTCCCGGTTCCAGAACCTTGTCACGAACTTCTTCCGCATAGTGTCCGTGGTGATGATCCCTATTGCTGCCACAGTGCCCTCCGTAAGTACCAAGGTGACCTCTGGGACGTCACCTGGGGCTGGTCTGTTCTGGTCTTTAAAGGACAGCCCGAATGCCTCACGTGTTTCATATTCCTACTGCTGTATGCTTGAAAACAAATCAGATGCTCTGTCTATATGTACTTTTAAATCTTGATGCCTTTGGAATGTTTTTGTTCAAGAGGGAAGACTTTGCAAACTTGAAAGGACTTAATGTCCTTCATGCAGTCTGAAAAAGGAGAGGAAAAGTTTATGTAAAGACACGCAGGCAAATGTTTGTTAACTGGAAACCCGCGTAGTTCTTAAATGAGGAAATTTTCCACATCTTTCTTCAAACACTTCTCATTTTTACCAGGTTTTCTACTGCAGAGTATTCTTAGCAAAAACAAAGTGTCTGGTTGTTTGGCTCATTCAATTATAGTTTCAAATACAGAAGTTGAAGCAAGTTTAATATGAATTAATTTAAGACCTGTCAAGCCTCAGTGTAGATGACACTTTTCCCCAGAAGAGTTCAGAGACAGACAGTTACATTTCACATGGAAGCCACTATTGCAAATGAGAGGAGGAGTGTTTTAGGTGAGTTATTTTTATCAGTACCTGGGAGTTCTCCACAGTTGTGGTTCGGGAGGAGTTGCCTAAAGCTGGTGTTTTCCTTGTCTCCAGGGAGCTGACCTGTGCTTGTCTTGTTGCAGTCCATGGCGCTGTACTGGCTGTCCTCGAGCCTCATGGGACTCTCCCACAACCTCCTGCTGCGCTCTCCCACCTTCCGCCGGCTGTGCTGCATTCCAAGGACCAAATCCGACTCAGATACTCCTTACAGGGACATCGTGGCTGCCTTGGCAGCTAAATACAGCTCCAAGAAATGACACCACCGAACTGCAGGAGGAGCTGTCTCAGGAATGAAGTAGTGCTGTTTTAGTGAGATGTACTTATTTGCTGTATATTTATTTTCCGAATAAAGCGCTGGCTGGCCATAAAGAAGGATTGGTCAGCAAAAACCTGTCTTTAGTGGGTAGCTTTGTTTCCAGGGTGGTCGTTTTGCAGTTGCAATAGTCCAGAAATCCAGGTTTATCTCCTGAATTATCGTAAGGAATTGGGCAGGTGAGTGTTAAATAAAACTGTGACTCATATACGGTGCCTCTTTTTTACGTAAGTCCTGAAGGTCAAAAGCTTTGGGGTTTTTTTGTTAGGAAAATTATCAGGAATTAATTATTTACTTAAACTTTTTAAAAGATTCCAAGCTACTACTGTGATGTAAATTAACAAAAAATCAGAAGCAGAATTTTTAATGCAGACTTGAAGCATTTATTTGAATTGTTGTGATAGCCTAGTGGAACTTTACACATAGGGCTGAGATACACTTTCTGACTAAAATCAGCAGTTTAGAAGAAAAAGTGCAGATGTGATTGTACTAATAACAGTTCACTTTACCTGTGGGGATGTTTCACTGATGTCTTTCACTGTTTTCACTGTTAGGAATCTCAGAACATCAGTGATAGATTAATATCTGGATGCTGCCAGGATATTCTTATACCAAAAAACCTCCCCAGAACAGGTGTGAAACTGAAGGTAACGCAGCCAAAAGCATCTCATCTAATGGTGTCTAGCAATTCAAAATCAGCAGGTAAGGAGATCAGAATGTATGTGATCAAGCCCTTTCCAGGTCTGCTGGACAGGTAGGATAGTGTTCTAGATTTTTAAAGGGTCTTACGGATTTCTCTGAATGTCGTGCTGTCATTTTGCCTCAGCCAAAGGTGTTGGAAAAAAAAGACTGTGCGAAAGGGAGTGAATTTTTGTGTGGGAAGCTGGTGGTAGGGGGAGCTGGTGCTCCATGCAGCGCTGAGGAAAGTCACCTCTCCTTCCTCAGCAGTCTCACCTGAGAGGGTCTCAGGTTCACAGCCTGGGAACAGGGCAGGCTGACAACAGCTATGTCTTTTGTGTAGTAAAAAAATAACTTGAGATTTCTTAGGAAGCAGAAAGAGGGCCGTGAAACTGGTCACCGAAAAAAATGCCTCACCGCTGTGTCAGGACCCCAGGAGTTCAGTGCAGGAGACTGTAATATTTGCTGTTCTCCATTTGTTTATCTTTATTTTACACCCTTTTTACCTTATAAAATTACACCTAAGACCTGCCAGTGGGAGTTAAAAGAGAATAAGGTTCCTTCACTGAGTGTATTTGGTGGTGGATTTCTTACAGCATTATTTAGGTCTGGAAGAGGGTTGTTGGGACACTGCATGTACTTAGGAGGGAGCCTAAACTTAAGGAACTGAAATCGGGCAAGTACGAGTTCCCTGAATGGGTTCTGTTCTGGCAGAACTCAAAAGTGCTGAAATATCCTGGCTGGATAATACGTGTTTCGTTCTCTGTCTTGAAGATGCAGTGTAAACTTGGAGATTAGGGCTGTGATGCTTCTTATCTTTGGTGGTTGTGCCCTGGAAAAAAAAATCTTATCTCTGTTCTCAGCCATAGTAATGACTGTTCAAATACATTGTCTGGCCTAAAATCCTTGTCTCAGCGTTTCGTTTGATGCTGTTTCTAAGAAAGAGGATTGGAGCTTTGCTGTTTGCCTTGCTATGGTGATGTAATTATTTTGTTTTCAGTCCCACGTTGATGAGACAGAGATGGAGCAAAAATACATATAATGGTGTGTGTCAGGTCAAATGAGCCCTTGTTGACTGGGGAAGGGCTAAGGGAGGTTTCTGGAGAATAAAAAAAACCCCCGTTGCTGTGTTGTCTGAGAAACCTGACTGAAGTGTCTTTTAAAAGCCTGTACAATATTCTTTGTGAATGACACTTTATTATTTAAGTAATGTGATCTACAGCCCCGTTTGGCTTAACTGTGTCTCCACCTCTCCTGTTTGCTTCCTGTCCTGGCTTTGCTGCAAACAAAGAAATTGTAAGTAAATGACCAAAACCCAGTAGTAATAAAAGAATTGCGGTTTTAGCAAGGAGGGCCATTTCCTTCCTAACTTCCCTCTGATCATTAGCCTGAAATACTGTAGGTGATGTGAGTTGGCCCCTGTCCCATTCGGGAATGAGATGTCAGTATGATCCAACACCTTTTACAGGGTGCTGGAGGGGATGCTGCCGTCTGCCAGAGAATTTGACACCTTGCCAGTCCACCTGGTTGTTCTTTGGGGTTGTTTTAGTGGGGAATCCAAACTCTTCATCCAAAGCTCAGTTGCTAGGGTGGATTCCTTGAAGTACGAGAATTTTTTTCAAGGGCTAAGTGTCATTTTTGGCACAGTTCCATGATTTCTGGAAAGAAACTAAGTGTTGAAGTACTGTTGAGTGCGCTGCTGTACACACGGGGGTGCTCCAGCTCCTGTCAGCTGAAGGGCTGCCAGGTTCTAAAATCCAGGACAGGCAGGCAAGCACTGGACTAAAACATTTTTCTTCTCCGTCTCTCATCTTGATGCTGTTTCAGAACTTAATCAGGCTGTCCTTCACAGTGTACACTTCTTTTCCACCTCGCTGCCGTGCCCCTTTGAAGTAACCCAGTGTTCAACACTGCTGAGCTGGAAAATAATGGACAGAACTCGCTTGCTGCTCCCTCTTTCTGGCTGAGGACGCCAAAGGGAAGCGGGCAGGTGTCAGAACAATCTCTGGTTGTCTTTGCAAAGCCCTCCATTTGTGCAGCCATGTGGGCAGCTGGCAGCAGGACTCCTTTTTTTACTTGATATTATTAACCTACCTGTATTTAATTAATCCGACTGATTTCTAATGGTTAATAAGATATTCTTCATTCCTTTGAAGCTCAGCGCAGTGCTAAAAGCAACAGCAGCTGCTGCTTTGCTGAGTGAGATGTTTTGCTCTATTTTCTAAGTTTCAGGGATCACAAAAAAATTCAGAAGAAGGGATTGGTGCTTTACATCAATGGTGTATGATGATGTATGATTTTGATCCATTTTTGCTGCACGCAACTGTGGTGTTATGGGCTTTGGGTTTGGGTAGGGATGTTTAAAGAAGCCTGTGTAAATTAGGTTCATTATTAAGGTGAGTGCACACATCCTTATGTTCCTTAATTTAAGGAGTAGAGCTTTGTGGACTCATTTGTTGAGGTACCTGTTCATAATTCGATTGTTTTAATTAACCTTGCAATTGGAGTAATGGTAAATAACATTTTTAGCCTGTTTTACTTAATATAATCCTCTACTTTTGTTTGAAAGCAGAAGAGACCACTACTGCCTTATTTGTAGGGACTGGGCTTCTGGACAAAATCTTCCAGCTCCCAGAATCCCTGGGACTCAAATCCCTCACGAAAATAAGGGGTATTGTGCTGTATTCTCTGAGGCTTAATATTACCTGGCCTTTTCAGGCCTGGAGAGAGGTAAGGAAAACATTTCCCTGTGCCAAATTACACTCCTGTATCCACACTTGAGCAGTAAAAAGATGGTTTTGGTACTTGTTGCTGAGAACTTGGGATGCTGTCACAAGCTTGATTTTGGCTTTACGAGTCCAAGGCTCAAATGTGTGAAATGGAGGGGACAGAGAGGTTGAAAAGCCACTTGGAATGTCAGTGGCTACCACACACGCTGTAACGGGAAGAATGTTAATTGGAAACAAATGCCAGCCTTCAGCATCATCCATTCCTGAGGAAAGGTCCTTTCAGATTCAGGAGTTTGGGCCTGATTGTGTTTATCTTGAATTTTCTGGGGAACTGTTGATCAGTGGCGTGCAGTTGTTCCAGAGGGCGCAGAATGCAAGCCTGTGGTAAATGATGGATCCTTGGAAGTGCAAGAGGGCAAGAAAGTCTTAGGATCGTAGTTAAAATGTGCTCTTGCAGCCAAGTAAAGCAAGCCAAGAAGTGCTTTTCCACTCTTGTGTTTTAAGATGACCTAAGATGGGCCAGGAATCTTCAGGCAGAGACATGGTAAGTTTTGAAATACTTAAACTTGAGCAGAGGAGATCATCTGCCTGGCTTTAGTCCTCCTTCCTATTTGAGGGCTGTGATGGATTCCCATTTGTCCTTGTGTGTGTTTTTCACTTTGGGAACGTGTTTAGGAAAATGGTGAACTGTGAACTTTTTCTGACAGGATAACATTTAAAATATGGATTTTCTGGAAGTTTTGAAAGGCTGGATTTGATCTGACAGGTCTAGTGGAGGTACCAGAACACTCAAGTGCAATGATTTTCTTTCAGCACCTGAGTTTGAACAGAAAACTGACCTCTGTCCTGCTGACAGAGATTTATCAAGCATACCTTAGTGGGAGCTGCTGCAGGCAGAGAACACGTTCTTCTGGATGAATTCCTGACCTTGAGCCCTTTCTGTCTAGAAAATAAATGATAAAATCTTCTACTGAGGGAAATCAGTTGCTTAGAAATGTATGTAATAAAATATAAATAGTGGCAGTACTCTAGACACATTATTTCTGCTTTGAGGAAGAGTTGGAAATTGAAAGTTGGCAGAGAGGAACTTTTTGGAGGTTTCATATCAATGTAGCCTAAACCTTGTGGGTACAACTAAAGGGATTTTAGTTGAGATTTACTTTAGAACTCAAGTTCTTTGTGCATTTTGTTAAAGTCCAGCTGGCCACGTAATGAAACGAGGAATTTTTTTTTTAAGGGTTTATAAAGAGGTACTTGATACTCACTCAGCTGTTTGGAAATATTTCTGTTTCTTATTTTCAGGAATTTCTTTAATGCATTGCCAGAGTTACAGTTGAGCACTAGGTCCTTATTAACTTTTGTAAGTGGAGAAGGTGCAGCTTTGTCAGAAGGGAAATGGAGAGGGACTGGAAGTGGGTCCATTGATTCCCAAGTGGGGCCATTTGCCAGGAGTCCCTGATTTTCCTCTGTAATCGCTGTGCAGTTCATGATTTTATTTCATTACTGCCTAAGTGCTTGCTCCAGAGTGCAACTAATAATTCTGTTGTATTTTACAAAGTAAACAAGCTCAGATTAATTTGCTAATAAAAGCTTTGCTAGTCTTGCATTTTTCCACTTTAAATGCTCTCGCTGGAAGGCCAAGAGATAAACTTTGTTTGGAGATATTTAGAGTCATGATTTCAGCAATAAGTCCCCAGAGAGTGACTATGCACATGACAGCAATTTTTAAAGAATATATGGTGACCTTTTCCCCTTCAGATGCAGATTGTTTAGAGTGAACTAATTGTAGAAGTTGGGAGAAAATAGGAGCAGTGATGCTTTAAGCTGTTTTAATGCAGCACAGCTGTACACTGACAGCTGGTCCTGCAGGTAACTCCAGTTCGCAGCACTATGTTGTAGTTATTTCCCAGTGTTTCCCCTTGCTGCAGTGTGGTGATGTTGACATGAGCATGTCAAACTGGAGCAGAGTGTAGCTGACAGACCGCAAGAGCTTGGAGCTTCGGCGTGTTTGCGTTTCCAGTGCTGCCAGCTCCCCAAGGACTGGATCCAAAATAAGAATAGTCTGGCTCGGGTGTGAGTCTAGATCATGTCATTTGCTGTCACAAGCTGTTTGCTTTTGTGGCAACGCAAAATTTGGATTGAAGATGTTGGTGGAAAATCGGTCTGAAATCTGGGAGGTGCTGAACTGCAGAAGTGAGGCCTTGACTACTAAACAGGTTCTAAAAATCCTAAAGATAGGGAAATACTGAATATAGGGAAAAGTAACTCCATTATTCTGGCCAAATGAAATCAGTTTGGTGCTTTTAGCCTTTTATAATAATTCTCCTCCAGGTTCTGTGAGGGGAGAGGATGTTCCAACACTGTTAAATAATGGAAGACACAGATTTGTGGTTCAGGGCTGAGCAGAGGAGCTGTCGTGTTCCTGTGCTGTCAGCATCCCTGGGTTTGGGTTGGTTTCTGTCTTTCCTCATTGCTCTTTGGATGAGCATCACTGGGACTTGTTATGGGCCAAAATTTTTCCAAATTTTGGCCAAGTGTGTTGATTTTTATGCTTCATTTGACTGAATCCATCTAAATTCATCCTTTCAGAGAGTCTGTGAAGTCTCAAATCTGCTGCTGCCAGCAGGAATTCTGTGACCGATTTCAGTGGAATAAAGGTTTCGTTCTTCTTTTCTCCCTTTTCTACGTTTTCTTCCTCCTGTGAGTAGAATGATACAAAGATTGTTTCTTTTTTTATCCCTTTGCTTATGCCATGATTTGGAAGCATACGTGGAAAAGGAACATGTCTTCTGCTTTATCTGTAAAATGACTGCCAAAAATACTGAAATGCTTTAGCAACCAACACTTGTTTCTCTCCATAACGTACGGGTTATGGCTAAGCTTTCCAGCATGCGTGGTAGGATCCTTTCTGGCTATTTCCATCCAAATATTTCTGGTTTATGGAAGGAAGCTGAGCAAATAAACTGCTCATCATAAGTCTTTTCAAGTTTAGAATATCCTTCAAATTGCAAAAGAAAAGCTCTGAGAGGTCAACTGTATGAGCTCTGTCTGAAGTTTATCACTGATTAAACCTCCACAGCTTATTTTACGAAGACTTTTTGCTTTGTTTTGGGAGCAAGCTTAATTGCTATTCCCTTTTATTTGCAGCCTCTGTTGCCTTTTATTACTAAAATTTGATGTTGGAATGCTAGATATCTTTGTAAACCCGAGGATTTACCACCCCAAAGGCTTGATTCTTGGGCCATAAAAGCTTTGTGTAGGGAAGCATAAACAAAAGTGATTAAGGAATTTTGAAATGCAGGTTTTATTTATGGGGTTTGTGCTCCTTCACACCCCAAGGACAGCCATAAGGCAGGTTTTTCTATTGCATGTCATAGGAGTTCACTGAACCCTGGAAACAACAGGACCTGACTCCTAAGAGATGTTTTCTTGAGTGCAGAAGACATTTTTGCTCTAAGGAATTTACTCGGGGAACCTATTAATGTTATATGTGACATGAATTCACCTTCCGAGACATATAACGATCACCCTGGATCAGTGCATCTGGATGATTGCAAAATTCTTCTTTAATAACCAGGTACAGGTTGGTTTTCATTGAATGACGCTTTTCTTATTTAATAGAATACATATATATCTGTATCCAGACACAAAGAGGATATGTGACCTAAGGATGTACATATAATTGCCAAAACTGCTAAAAGCTCCTTGTTTTGCAGAGCTGAGAATTGAAATTGCAGAACTGAAGGTGTCGGAGGAGTTTCCTTCATGCCTGTCTGTGTCACAGTGCACTGTTAAATGGCCACAGACAGTTTCATTCCTGGCAGCTGTGCCTCAGTGCACGGGGTAATGGATGTTCAGAGGTTTCTGGACTGCATGAGGCTCTTGGATACGCTGTAGGGGATGAAGGTGGAATGAGATCCTGATTGGGATTCTAGGATGGCTTTCCTATTGCTCTCTACCTTCCTTGAGGAGCGATAGGTTGTTTAGCAGCAATCTGGACTTCAAGCATTCCGTTCTTGCCTTAAACTGCTCCCATCAGTTGAAGCTCCATCTTCCAGGAGGAATCAGTGTGGTGTAGTTTTACTGCCTAGATGCTGGCAGCTGCTCATCACAAGTTTATGGGGCTCCTTTAGACCCAAACAGGAAACACTAACTTGCCATTTGGAGTTTTCTTTGTGCTTCTTGTAGAAACATCCAATGCACTCTGGGCTAAATGTTTCATTTGCTGTGGGAATTTGCTTTGGCTAATGCAGTTTTTAAGACCTGTTGGTTCATTCAGAGGTCGAGGAACATTTATATAAGAGAGTCCTCAATAACATTCCTTTAACTTGGCAAGTTGAAAAAGCACAGCACCAATTTTTTCTCCTCTTTGGAGTATTAAATTTTTTGCATGGATCCTCTTGACTTCCGAAGAGTGAAATTACTTTAAAAGTCTGGATACAGCATCGTGTAAGGGTAGAGACAGGCATTACGGATTAGTTTCCATTGATGGCCCCGTCTCCCTAGTAATGAGGGTTATCCCAAACCCCAGCATACTAGGTTTTCAGGTAGACAGAGGTGAGATTTGGCTAAGCTTCCGTACTCCAGCTTTCTGCTGTTGGGATTTTTCATGCGTGCAAACATGATGGAGATGCCAGATATGAAGGAAGGCCCCATATTCTCTGTGTGTAGCTGCTTCTCTTCACCAAAAATTCTGTGGTATTTTGGTGTTTTCTGTATTTGACTCACACTTGCTAGGTGAATAAATTCCCAAAAGTATTAATCTTCTCTCAAGTCCCTAAGAAACCCCTCACTTTTTGGTAAATTCCACATTAAAAGCATCAGGTTAGCAAACATTTGTACTGATTTCTTTCCTTAGAAAGGCAGACAGACTCCTGCCAGATGCAGCAAGGTGGGTTGGAGGCTGATTTTCCTGAGCTGCCTCATGTGAATTCAAGCAATAACAAAATCAAATGGCCCTCCAGAGAGTTTTTCTATACATTAAATGTTCTTTCTCACCCTTTCATACACAATTATTTGATAGTGTGGGCATGGAATTCATGTTTGGATTATGTAAAGCTGAAGGAGAAGGAAAATCAGGGACACTGCTGAGAAGCAGGGGGAGATCCCTGTCCGATTCCGTTAAGATTTCAGGTATCGTACAAGCACTCAAAGGAAACCTGCCCTTAATTTTATTTTCCTCCTCCTTGCCATTTCCTTTGGGACAGAATGACATTGATTGTTTTATCACCCCATTTTATTGACAGATCCTGCGCTCTGCAAATGTGAACCCTGGTTTAAGAATGAAAGTGTGTTTTATTGTGGAATGATGGAATTGTGTCAAAGCTGTCTTGTTAGGAGAGGTTTCCTGAATCGTGCCGGGACATGAGTCTGTGGAGGGGTAGCTGAGGTGGCAAGAACCAGGATGAACAACCATGTGCCAGTGTGTGGACTCTCCTCCTGGGCAGTGAGGCAAATGACACAAGGAAGGGAATCTGAATAATGAAAATTTTAAAAAAAGAAATTGGCGAGATGCCTGGATTTAAGAGAGTAGTTATGGAGTAATATTCCAAATGACTCTGTGGCCAGCTCTGTCACTCCACTGCTTCTTTCTCAGGACTAGTACTTTTTACTCACACGGGACTTTTATGATTAAGAGAAATGAGGATCCACTTCTTGGGTACCTCAGTAATATTAGAGCATTTCCACTGCTCCAAACTGAGAAGCAGTTGGAGCATGTTTGATATGGCCAGAAAATAGCCAGTTCTGTCCCTTATCCCAGGAAAGTTAACTGCTAAAACTGCTGCATTTTGCAGGTGGGTTTTTTGAGGGGGGAAACAAACAGACAAAACAAAACAAAAAAACCCCCACAAAACACAGAGCCAACCAACCAAACATCACCACCCCCACCACCCCCGCTCAAAAAAAGGGGAAAAAATGGACAGCGGCTGTGATATTTTCATGTGAGGGAAACCACAGGTGATGGGGAAAAGTAGTTTTGTGAAGTTCTGAAAAAATCTACTTTGACCTTAAAATGTGTTCGGCCTTTTTTCTCTTATTGCAGTACTTGCAGTTTTACCTGGGGTGAATTAATCTCTTCGTTAGCTACGTCTGAGTGCTCAGGAAAATGGATCCCTCAGCTGGGTGAGCATTCCAGCATTGTTTTTATGCAAAGAGATGTCACTGTTTTTAATAGCGCATCCTGGGAGGGTGGCTAAAGCTTCTAACTGCTGAGAGGGACGTGGCTGGGCTTTAAATGAAGTTTGAAAAGATTGGCCTAGTAAGTATATTCTAGTGCCTAAACACATACACATATGTACACACACACTTCTGTCTGTGTCTTTCTGTACATGTGTGAGCCTTAAGAAAATCTGCACTTTTGCTGCTGATCTAGTACGTGATTTTCTGTCTGTAAGAGGAAAAAATTGTGATTTTTAACTGTATTGTAGTGGGAACTCATGTCTCTATCTAGAATTGCAAGGGGAAACTGCTATTGTAAAGAAAGTTAAATCACAGCTTCAAAATACTTCATATATTTTTCCTTTTTTTTTCATTCTAAAATGCAAATTTTGATAATTGCTCTCAACCCTTTTCTAAGTGCTTTCTTGTCATGACTTTGAAGTGCTTTCTCAGATTTATTTTCAAGATGCTTGTCTTGTAAGCAACACTTGATCCAACTATTTTACTGTCTAGATAAAACAAATTTAGATTTTCAATAAGCCTTCCCGAATTTTTTTTCAAATTTTCCATACTGCTAGTGTATTGGAAAAACTGCAGTTCTCATGGTCCTTTTTGATTTTAGGCCCTAATATAAAGCTCTAATAAAAAACTTGGTTTCTAGCTTAGACTTTTATATGCTTGACCTCCAAATTTCAGACACTTCTTTACTGAAATTGAACTAAACCTAGGCAAACCATTGGGGTATGTGATGGGAGGGAGGAAAATACTCATTGTGCTTAAAGGTTCTTCCTTGGGTGGTGATTAATTGGCCTGCTAAGGTTATTAATGAGGTAGAGAAATTATTCCTGAAGGAATCGGGGTGTCTGGTTTTCTCTCTAGTGAGAGAATTTGGGTTCTTGAAGAAAAAAACCAACCTACATCTTTTTAGAATTGATGAAACTTTCTGATGATCCTGGCTGATCACGTTAAGATGCTGCTGCTTCATTTCTCCACTGTCTTTATCCACTCAAAGTGGGCTAAGCTGGCACAGGTGTGTCAGCAGGTAGAGCTCACACTGAATTGCCAGATGTGCACATCTGCTGGATTCTGTCACACTTCCAGGAGTTTTCAAACTGAAACAAGCAACTTTCCAAATATTTTGTGTCACCTCAAAACCACTTTTTTTGCATCAGTGTTTTCTAACTGTTTTTTCTCAGAAACACTGATTTTTTTTCTCCCAAAGTTGATAGGATGAAGTGCCTTTTACTGTTTCATAGACTTCTCTGAGCCAGCTGCAAGTAATTTGCCTTTTTTTCTTCCTGTAGCACCTTTTGGGGGGGTTTTGGAGTACAGGAGAACTCTGGTTGGAAGCACAAAGTCACTGCTCAGGAGAAGGCAACCCTGCCCAAAGGAGCCTGAAGGTGGGTTCCCAAGGAGTACAAGGGAAATATGCTCCAATTGTCATGGAATCACAGAGTTTTAAGATTGGAAAAGCCCTCCCAAGTTCTGAGTCCACCTGTTCCCCCAGCACTGCCAAGGACACCGCTAACCCATCTTTTTAAGTGCCTCATGCCACAAGTGAGCCAGCAATAATGTACCTGGTAACACCAGAGTGGGATTAAAAGCAGTTATTTATCACAAGCCATTTAAAAGATGAGATTTCCTTCCCGTGGGATCTGGGTTTGGTTTGGTTGGTTGGTTGCTTTTTAAGGAACTAATTTAGAATTAAAGATTATTATGCCCTAACCTGCACATTGGGTTTAGGGGAAGGTAGTTTGATTTACTCTGGGCAGTGTACAGAGAAACAACCAAATTCTCAGGAGTTTCAGTAACAAACTTCTACTTGCAAACTTGTAAAGATAGAAGAAGTTACTTGGCAAATTTTAAAACAACATCCAGGCAAAGTAAGGTGCTGCACAAGCTTTAACTTAGCAAACTTAAACTCAGCCAGCTTTAACTTATCCAGACACAACAAGGCACTTACTAAGGTATTGACTGGATTTTTTTTGTCTGGCTTACAGTATAATTTTGAGAAGTAGAAGGTAGGGGAAAAAAGAGGCAAAGAAAGGGAGAAAAGAGACAGAAAGTATATAATGATCATGCTAGGATCCAGTGTGGTCTCAGCTGCTACTAAATCCAGGGTAGTGGAGCCTCTGGACTTATGTGTCACTTCCTTTTATCTCCTGTGGTGTCCTGGGGCTTCCCCCAGGCACAGCTGCACTTTAATGTTCACTGTGGGGCCCAGGCAGTCAGTCACAGCCATCTTGGGGCTCTCAGCAGGCCGTGGGTGAGTTCACGCCATTTTGTGGCTCTCAGCAGGCTGTGGGTCAGTCATGGCCATTGTGTGTCTCTCAGCAGTCTGTGGGTCAGTCATGGCCATTTTGTGGCTCTCAGCAGGCCGTGGGTCAGTTCCCGCCATTTTGTGTCTCTCAGCAGTCTGTGGGTCAGTTCCCACCATTTTGTGTCTCTCAGCAGGCTCTGGGTCAGTTCCCGCCATTTTGTGGCTCTCAGCAGGCTGTGGGTGAGTTCCTGCCATTTTGTGTCTCTCAGCAGTCCGTGGGTCAGTTCCCGCCATTTTGGGGAAGGCTGTGGGTCAGTTCCCGACATTTTGTGGCTCTCAGCAGTCTGTGGGTCCATTGCTGCCATTTTGGGGCAGGCTGTGGGTAAGTTGCCACCTGTTTAGTGCTCTCAGCAGGCCATGGATCAGTTCCTGCCATTTTGGGACTTTCAGCAGGTTTTGGGTCAATTGCCGCCATTTTGTGGCTCTCAGCAGTCTGTGGGTCAATTGCTGCCATTTTGGGGCAGGCTGGGGGTCGGTTCCCGCCATTTTGTGGCTCTCAGCAGGCCGTGGGTCAGTCACAGCCGTTTCGGGGCTCTGAGTAGTCTGTGGGTCAGTCACAGCCATTTTGTGGCTCTCAGCAGGCTGTGGGTCAGTCACAGCCATTTTGTGGCTCTCAGCAGTCTGTGGGTGAGCTCCCACCGTTTTGGGGCTCTCAGCAGTCTGTGGGTCAGTTCCTGCTGTTTTGTGGCTCTCAGCAGGCTGTGGGTCAGTTCCTGCTGTTTTGTGGCTCTCAGCAGGCTGTGGGTCAGTTCCTGCTGTTTTGGGGCTCTCAGCAGGCTGTGGGTCAATTCCTGCTGTTTTGGGGCTCTCAGCAGTCTGTGGGTGAGCTCCCACCGTTTTGGGGCTCTCAGCAGGCTGTGGGTCAGTTGCCGCCATTTTGTGGCTCTCAGCAGGCCGTGGGTCAGTCACAGCCGTTTCGGGGCTCTGAGTAGTCTGTGGGTCAGTCACAGCCATTTTGTGGCTCTCAGCAGGCTGTGGGTCAGTCACAGCCATTTTGTGGCTCTCAGCAGTCTGTGGGTCAGTCAGGGCCGTTTCTGGGCAGGTCACAGATTAATCCCGCCATTTTGGCACAGGCTATACAGTCAGCCATTGTGGTGTGGATGAGGGGCTGACAACGGCTCAGAGGGGCAGGGGAGGGGCCGTGCTTGCCTCACCTACAGAGAGCTTGCCCTGTTCTCCTCCGCCTCACTTCCCACCTGGCTGTTTTGAGCCAGTCAGCCATTCCTCTGGTTGCCTACAGCACCCCATGGCTCTAAACAATGACCGGTACCTGAGTGATGCGGCCTTCTTTTTCTGTGATGCTGATCCTAACCTAGCAGACAGAGGGAGAAAAGAGAGAGGAGAAAGAGGAAAGTGTACGAGAATCCTACTGTGGACAATCGCTGTTCCTGTAATCAAAAATGTAAGTCCAATCAGTACAGATATTCTGTTCAGCTTCTGCCGGAGGTTCCAGGTTTGACCATAAATCAGTTCTTTGTCCAACACTCTGGCAGTTATCCCCACAAAAAAACCTTCTCACCACTTTTTGGAGGAGCTGTGTATCTGAAGCCGATGTTAATGTTATGACCTGCCCCTGAAAGTGGGGGTAACTCAGGTTCTTAATAGATCATTTGGGGTGGATTAGAGTGAAATGACTGGTGTTTATAAATATATATGTGAATATAAATATAAATTTAAATATAAATATGTGGGGTTTATTTTAGAACAATTTGGTTGCAATGGGAAGGAGGTATGTAGCCATTTTGGTTATTTTCTGTAGAAATATAGCAATATAAAAGCATAAAAGTACAATTCAAGAAAATATATAAGGTAGGGAAAGAAAGGATAAGAGTAGAAAGATATCCCCACCCATGGATCTAGCAATGACGCTTGATTGTTGCAATTCAGATGTCCATTGGTCAGTGTGATGGTCCTGGTCTTCAGTCCCTCAGGGGTGTGGGGGAAGGCCCTGAAACATAATATTTGAGTAGTCTGTGTTTGCTGCCAAGCTCTGAAGAAAATCAAACTGCTGAATTGGTGCAGGTTCCTGGATAATCACACAAATTTGACAATTGCTAGTCACATACTAGTTCTTAGATGACCTGAGCCTCCTCTGCAGGAGCAGGTGTGTATAATATTTCTGAAAGAAAAGATCCACCAGAAAATGCCACTTCATGCTGAAGTGGAATTTTCAGGAACGTACTCAGTTATCCAAACTATAACCCAGATTTCTTAAACCCTCATGCTGAGGTGAGAACAGGCTCATTCCACAAGGCCTCAGTGCTGTCTGCTCTGTATCTGAGAAAGCAGTACCGTGATTTTTAGCCTTTCTTCCGAGATATTTTGATGCTTCCAAGACCAACTTCCTGCTGAGTCGCTCTAGACAAGTAGAGAAATGAGTAGATACTCTGAGAAATCTAGATAGTCCGTGGGTCAGTTGCCACCATTTTGGAGAATGGAAATGAACTGTGTTTGTTCAGGTGGAAAAGGGATGGACAAGAAGATGCAGCGGAAGGGGGAGAAAGCCACGGAGAGACTGTCTCAGGTGGGAGGGAGCGAGGAGATAGGCAGGGAGCCAGGCAAGAGGTGAGCAGGGACAGAAAACATCTGGAGGGGAAGTGCTGACACATGCTCTTCTTTTATGCGTATCACCTGGCTGTGAATATTGCAATAAAAAATAGTCTCTTACAGTCAAGTCAGTAAATAAATTTGAAATTGCAGGTTTTCTTTCTCAATAAGTTGTGCTCCATGTATTTCCATGTATTAAGGATGTAAATATTTTTCTGATTATCCTGAAGCTTTTTCTCTACCAACTGTCTCTAATTCAGAGCAATTTCCAAGCCATTCCAAGCAATTTTCTAACCTCTGCTAGAACATTTAGCAAATGTATTCTACATCAGTACCTAGGTCAGCCAGACAAGATATTTACATCCTTCCCCAGCTCTGAGTTTTTACCACTGTCCAGAAAGAACACAGCAACTAAATCTTGTCATGACGAGGCAGATCTATCCCAGCCAAGGCTTTACCTCTTTGTCTGGCTGATGTCTCTTCAGTAACAATTATTTAAAGCATTGTGAAGTGCTGTAATTCACGTCTCCGTAAATAAATGAGTATCTTGGGGGAAGGCTATGGCAGCTAATGGGGAATGAGAAACTTGGAAAGGGCTTTTTAGTCAGTATATTTCTCTGACTTCAGCTGGACAAAGAACCTGCCTGAGAGTTAGACTTGCAGATTTTAAGAAAAAGGAGGGGAGATAATAAAAGCTGGAAATGAAGGACAGTTTGATATACATTGAAAGGGGAGAAAATAGATACAAGGTGCTCTGTATTTCTTTATATATATATTATGATGTCAAGCTTAATCATTTAGATGTCTTAAAATGGTTCAGAATACAGTTCAAAACTTAGAAGTAGTTCAGCAATGTTTGTCTGGTAGGCCAATAGCTGGCATAAGCCTGTAGTTGAGTAAGGATTTTTTTTTTTTAATAGCAGTACAGTACATTTCTGTAGAAAATAAGAAATGTATTTAATTCTTAAGATCATTGGGTGGTTTGTGTTGGAAGGGACCTTAGAGATGATTTAGTACCAATGTGTGTGCCCATGGGTGACAAGTAAATGCCAGATGTCAGTGAAGAGGCAGGAATTTCTCCTTGCTATGGAGAGTTATGATGTAGCAGAGAGAGAGGACTTGGCTTCAAAACTACAGGTGTCATCAAGTGCAGTTTTTTACTAGATCTGCCAGAACTCAGGATCTGGAATAACCTGGGAAGTGGATAAGAGACAGAATTCTTCTTTCCACCCTGGGGACCTGGCTTGATTGCTGGAGCTGCCTCCTCACGCTCTAGCCAAAGATAACAGATGATTTTTAATGGCCACACCTCTTTAGGATTGTTATTTTTTGTCTCCTCCAATAAAGGATAGAAGAAATGTTGTTTTATTTCCGAAAAATACGACAGGCATCGTAAGTACTTCCAAAACTAACAATTCTTTAGAAAAATAACCGTGGTCTGGGGAGTAGCAGACTCAAGTTCTTTGTTAGTCTAATGTTTGCCTAACAGGATCACTATTAATTTAATTAGTCTTTATTGTGCTGACCCAGTTATAAAACATATACCATCTTCCTCTGGTTTTTAGCAAGTTCCAAGGAAATGTAAGCAGTAAGTTCTATCATGGAGTCACAGAATGGTTTGGGTTGGAAGGGACCTTGAAGGATTGTCTCATTCCATCTCCCTGCCATGGGCAGGGACACCTTCCACTAGACCAGGTTGCTCCAAGCCCTGTTCAAGCTGGCCTTGAACACTTCCAGGGAAAGTGTTTTTGCAGCTTATATTATTGCATAGCTAAAAGTTTGAGTTCAGATGTGTTGAATTTACAGATTTACTGTATCAGCTTGCAGCACAGAGTTTTCTGGGGTGGTTTCCAGCATTTGCTATGGAATTGTACTGGCACTCCTAATGCTTGAGAGAGCCTGAATTCAGACTAGCACACAGGGTGTTAATGAAAGCATTCTTGATTTTTGAGATATTTTTTGTGTCGAAGAGTTTCTGCTTTAGAATGTGGTTAGAGGCTCCTTGGTGTCCTTGCAAGAGCAGCCTCCAAGCCAGCCAACTGGCTGATTTAGAGCCTACGGAATTACTGCTGTCCCCAAACTCCAGCCAGCATCACGAAACCACAAGAATCAAACAAACAATAGGATTCGTTTGGTAAAAAAGATTTTTTCCCAACCCTGCAAGATGTCATTTGTTGTACATCAGGGATTTATGGGGAGGGAGGAGAATTCCACTGCTTTGAGCCCAGTCTCAAGGGAATGTATGAGCATGTCCTTGGTCCTGTGAAGAACTTCTGAACTGCTTCAGGGAAGGCACACACAGCTTAGGGACTGGTCAGAACAGCTCCCCAAAGTGCTGAGGAAGCTCAGTGCAGCTCAAGTGTGACGTGACTTCATCTCTTTAGCTTCTGAAATGAGTTTTGCTTGTCCTGTGCTCATCCAGCACAGTGGTTAAAAGCTAACCTTTCCCAGTGCTGTATACATGATGTCTTTCCCTGTATACATTTCACAGCCTGCTGTAGGCTGTGTGACCCAGAACAGCTTGGAGCTTTCTAAAACTTCCAGGATATCCTGGTAAAGTTTTACATTACATGACATTATTTGAATATTTCCCAAGCATTTTTCTGAAAACATTTTTTCAGATAAAATAGAAGTAAGCAGGTATTTGTTCTATGCTAAGGAAAAGAAAATAGTTTTCCCAGAAGCAAACGTAGCTTGAAGACTCCTGTCCCATTTCATACAGAATTAAAGGCAGATGTTACTGGGGAAAAATCGAACCAGAGTCTTGATGAACTGTAGTTTTATTACCACTCAAAACCCATGTATAGGAAATTCTCATTGCAACTGAACAGCCAAGAAAGATTTAAGCAGCTGAAAGTTTTAGCATTTGACTTCAGTTTTGTCTTTTTAAAACATAGAATTGCTCCTTTCAGTTGTCTAAAATGAAATTAAGGAAATAGGTGACAATTAGCAGTAAATCAGTGAGATGATTCTGGAAAGAATCAACCTTACTGGAGCTTCTCCCATCTAGAAAAGGTGGAATTGAAATCGTTAACACATCTCTCTTTTAGGAAATAAGAACTGCAGTTGCTTTCTGTGGCATCAAGTGAGGGTGAGCAGTCGTGGGATTCTGAGGTAGGGGGTTTTCAGTTCTACTTGGGTGACTCTTCCCTTACAGTCTTTGTGTAGATCATTAAGCTGATAACTGTTTCACTGCCCTATCAGGCATTTAGCAGAGACTTGCCACTGTGAAATGGTGCAAAATCTGAAGATCTTGCAACACAAAATACTTCAAAATAATGGTAAAACACTAGAAACAAAACTTGCAGAGTAACTTGTAGAGGAGAAGTCATTGGCAAGACATGCTCTTTGCCTTATAAAAAGCTTGAAAATTTAGAGGTACCAATAATATCTTTAGAAAATGAAAAGAAAGAAATAAAAGGTTGGCCTAGGAGTTTGGTGTGGAACCAGCAGCTCTTGGCCGTGTACAAATTCTTTCAAAGAAACATTTGGAAAAGTTCTTTGTAGCAATTTTATTGTATTTTTCTTCATCAGTTTTGTTGCCAAAATAATTTAATGTGTGCTAAATACTCACTGTGTCTTATTCTCTCAAAGTTCTTTGACGTGAGCATCTCAAAAAAAAGGCAACTTTTCTCCGAACTCAGGCTCGCTCTTTGGAGCAGAATCGCAGCAACTGTAATGTACCATAATCCAGATGGATTTCGGAAGGCCTGCGTCCTGGAATTCAGGAATCTGTTTATGGCTTTGCCGTAGCAATCAGAGACGGTTGTTCCCTGGTTTGCAGTCATGATTAGTGAGGGTGACGAGAGAGATCCTGACTTTGAGACATCCCAGGAGCCACAGATTGTAGTAAAACCACTGAAATGTCAGTGGTTCAAGTGGTTAGTGATTCATATGGCACAAAACCCAGGAATAATTGGGAATTTCTGTTGAGCTGTGGTGTATTTTTCTAAGAGTAGAAAAGTTGCTTTAGTTGAGCAGATAAGTGTCCATCTGGCCTAATATCCCACTTCTGGATACTTTAAAGCAAAGTGTTAATCTGCCTCTCCTCAATATCCTGTTAATTATCCAACACTATAGCTGTGTTGGGCTTGGAGCAGAGGGGATTTCTTCCTCATCCCAGTTGGCGATCAGCTTATGCCTTGATGATATGGATTGATAGCTAATTCTTATATAAGCCAGCAGCAGTTTGAAATTTAATCCTTTTCACAATGGAAATTGCATTTATGCTTTGCAGGCATCCATCAGGCAAGGTGGTATCTTAAATATTCCAGCAGCCTTTGGAAGTTTGCTGTCTAGTTTGTCTCAGTAGCTTTATTCAGCCTCCTGTGAATTTGGTTAAACCACAGCTGCACTTACCCTCTCTCATAATGGTAGGGGCCGAATCTTTTCATCCATAATGAATAAAGTCCTATTATGTCTAACAAGATTGACCCCAATCCTCCCCCATATGACAGGCAGTGCTCCATCTGTACAAATTTCAGTCACTAATATTCCTCTTCACTGTAGAAAGCCTCTGAGTTTGTGGATAGTTTGAGCAGCCACCATAAGCACGAGCTCATGGTTTTGTTACTTGCTGGCTCAGTTCAAGGACACACAGAAGTTGTGGTGTGCTTTTGCTGGTCTACAAAGACTCCAGGTGTTCTTTATAGATGCCTCCCATTGGTCTGGAAGAAATACTGGTAGTTGGGATTAAATATTTTGGATTTCAAAGCTGGGATTTCTTTACAGAAGCAAGCTCTTGATCTCTCCTAATTTACTAACACTCTCACTTCCTTCTGGTTTTTGGATTTCTTCCAGTCTAGTCTGAACAGCAGATTGTGACTAAAGCTCATTTTGTAAATCATTTGTGCTCTGTCCCTGTTTGACTACTGAGATGACATTTGGATCACAGTTGTCTGTTCTAGGTTAATAGGCAGTGTGTCTGGATAAGGAGTTTTTCTGTGATGGGATGTGAATGGACAAACAGAACTTGGTTCTGTCTCATTTTTGCTCTCTTGGCTGAAGCATCTGGGCAGTTCCATGTGTATATTTTAAAAGCCCAGTCAATGGCTTTCTTATCTCCCAGGGAACGCAGGGTTGGACAAGGCCCCATGCCACTGGAATCTAGCATTGCCTTGACTTTGTAAGAGAAAGTCAGGTTCAAAATGTGGCTTTGTAGCATTGGCAGCACCCACTTCAGTCTCGCCTTACGTCACCAAGATCAAAAGAGAGAGCTGTCAGTGACAACCATATCGTTCTTGTCATTGCACTTCACAGGCAGCTTCCAGCTGCCTGAAGAGGATCAAAGATGGAAGAGAGAAATCTGGCTGTCTCCATCCTGGAAATTCAATGCAACTGAGTCAGCGTGGCTGCGGTGTCCGTGAGCCAGCCACATGTCCTTAGGGGTAAGTATTCAGGGCTTTTTTTTTTTTAAATTGATAGAATGAGATGGGAATGTCCATATTGACAGTTATGATGTCTCTCCTGTGGACAAGAGCGTCTTGGGATGTCCTCATTAATTTCCCTGTAACTGTGCAGTAATCCCTCCACACCTGTGTTTATGAACCTTATATATCTGATTCTGAATCGGGTGTTTATTTCTTGCTTGTAAATAGTTGCAAATGGGCTTGATTTTAATTCCTGGGAATGTTGACAAACTCTGGTGACAGGCATTGGTTGGCTTTCTGACAGAAAACAGATACCATTTCTCACACCTACTTTTTATTTTCTATACTTTGCTTTCCTATATCGCAAACTCAATCCCAGGGAGCGTGATCCATCCAACCCATAGCAGTATTCCATCAGGGCCCAGGCCCATAGTGTGTTCTTCTCTTTTCCTGGTGGCAGCCAGTGTTCAACAGGAACTGTAAATCCGTTGTACCACAGCTGTATGGAGATGTCTCTTACTCAAAATGGGGCTCCACCGTTGTTTGTACATAGTTCTTCAGTCCCTGCCTTCCCGTCTGTCTTTTCAAACAAGACCCACGTGGGAAGCTTTTAACTTTCTGTGTCGGACCTGGAGATGGGATCAAATGTCAGTTCAGCATGCGTTGCATTCACAGACCATGAGAAGTCTGTGTTCCACCATGGCCATGAGAGCTATTGCCAGGTTTGGACTTGATGGACCAATTTTCATTTTCACTGTTATTATCAGAGTGAAAAACAATCCTTTTAGATGCCAAATCTGGCCCTCGCTCGGATTGCTACTAGGGTTGGCAAACTTTCCATGAATCTCATGTTCTGACTTAATTCCAGCATTCCCCAGTGCCTCAGTTATTTCTTAGAAAAATATGTTCCATTTGAAATTAAACACTGGCCACAGTAGTGTGCTTTTGCGCAGCGGATTTCTCCCCACAATCTCCCAGTGGATATGTTCCTGACTGTATATCCAGGATGCAGTCGTCATGGGATGATGTGACTGGTGGTACTCCCCCCTGTTCTGTGCACCCTCAGCTGCTCCTTCTTTGGTGCAGTTGCTGGGGCTGGAACCCAGCAGGAAAGTGAGACAGTGCAGTGCTTTGGAAGAGGAAGTAGGAGTCTTACGGAAAAGCAGATGGGAGAGCCCAAGGGTGACCTCTCCTTCCCCTCTCTGTTTGATAAGTGCAAGATGGTTTTGGCAATTAAACGTGATGAGAACCAGTGTTACTTCACCCTGGGTCAGCCATCTCCCCCACTCTTCCACAGGGTGTACAGCTGGTTTAAGCACTGCTTAAAATCAAAACCCTTGAGTTTCATGAACCTCCGCAAAGTCCAGTCAACTGGAAGTTCATGGTTTGTTGGGAACGTGACCTTTAGAGAGTAAAGAAATAAAACATTCTGTTAATACTAGGTACTACTAGGCTGGTCTTTATTTCTTCCTATTGATTTCTCTCAGGTATACAAGAAAAATGCGTCTTATTTTATAAATAGTAAATTCTTTGTCAGCTTTCAGCTATTAAAAATACGCTTCTTTCATGCCAATTACTTGTATATTTAGAGAGATTGATGCATCTGTTTATCCTGAGACTGCCTGAGGTAAAACATGAAAAGGTTAGTAGCAAATTATTTCTTTCTTCTCAGAAGGACTCTCATCACTTAAACACTCCTGCTCTCAGCGGTACCATTTGCAAGGACTGGCAGGATACAAAGAAAAAGTACAGTTTGCTTTATGTGGAAACTTTGCTACTCTGGGGATCAGCTCGAGTAAAGCTGGAAAAAATGATAATTGTATTTTCCTAGCCCAGTGCAAACTAGGCCAGCCCAGGTGGCACCACGAGCCGTGCACAGTGCCCAGTAGCACGCAGTGCCAAATTGTGTGGAGCTGCATCTGGCTGCTGGAAGTGCAAGCAGAATCAGGGCAGAGCTGATTGAATTCCTGCTTCATTGGTGTGCCCGTGCTCTGTCCACACACACCAGTACCTTTTGTGTGGGATCAGTGATGGAGCTGGAACAGAGCTGCAAACTGGTGAGGACCTTTAACGATGCTTAACAATCACACATTTTAAGAGGGAAATGGAGTTTACATGTAAGTTAATATGAATATCTTGTTTCTCTGCTACATTAGAAATTGAGCACCAAACCAATTAATCATTTGCCATAAAGTCCCGGAGTGACATTTGGAGACTTTGTGTCTTCATGTTCCTTACACAGGAAAAGGTCCCAGCAAACATGGGACCAGCATCTCTTCTTCTGTTACCCCAAGTCTTTGGGGTTTTTGCTGTGCTTGAGAGAGATTTTATTTAGACTGCAGGTTTGTTGTCAAAATTACTGCAAACATGCAAGCTGTCTGCAGTCCTGCTTTTCTCAGGTGTTCTTCCTGTTGGTCCTGGAGAAGCAGGAGCTGGGATGGCAGATCAGATATGGACAAAGTATAGTCTGCCCCTCATGAGTATGTTCCCAGACCCAACACCTCCTCTTGGCTTTAGGATATTTGCAAAGGTGCTCTCTGGAACACTGCCGTCACACATCCCGTATGGTGAACTTGGTAAAGTTTATAACCTCATCCTCCCAAAAAATGGCTCTCTCTCAGTTTGGATAATATTTCCTCATGGATTCTCATTTGAGAAGGCTTTTAACATCAAGAGAAATTGATAACCTTTTCTGCATCATTGCTAGCGCAAATCTAGTAGGAAATGAGATTCTTTGGAAAAGGTTTTGTGGGATGGTGTTCAAACCTGCACAACCTAATTAATTGTTTGATTTGTCAAGCTTTTAGAATTTCTTCAGAGCCTTATTAAATTCCATGAACAACATCTTGCTTGCATTCCTCTGAGACTACATAGGTCTGTTGAAAAGGTCTTATTTGTGCATAAGGATAAAATGAGTTCTTTTAGAACTTCTGCTCTTAACAGGCAATTTCCATTGATTTTGGCATTTAAAGGCAACAAACTGTGACAGAATTAGACAAATTAGACCTGAATGTGACAAAAATCTTGATATTTGGCGGTTTAAGGAATGCATTTTCAGATTTTTAGCCTATTTTTTTGCACATTTTATTTAGATCATCTACATTTTGCTCTTGATAAGAAGCCTGTTTCAATAAAAAGTTGTTTAAAAATAGCTGTACTAGATAAAGCAGAAATATCTGACGTCAGGTGAGTGAGGGCAGAGTTTGTATCCCATTATATTTACATGTTTTGGTGATGGGCACACTTAAAATCATGTGGGTTGAAGCTGGCTTTGGACCTGTTCCCTGCTATTTGGCTGCCTGAGCAGCATGATGTGGATTGAAGCACTTGGGGTTCCACCTTAGAACAGAACTGTGCTGCCTGGAGATTAAAACATACCCAGGAGACACAAGGGTTTAGGTGACTTCATGAAAAAATAGACAGATTAGGCCTTCAAGTTGTTTTCTAAATGCATTCATCCCTCTGCACCTTCCCCAGCAATGACACTGGAACATTCCTTTAGCTATTACATGAGGCAGAATCTCCTTTCCAAAGTGTTGGAATGTGCAGCCGATCCAGACATCTGATGGCTGGAAAAAAAACAGGGATGCTGTGTGTTTTTTATTATTTTTATTTAAATCACAATGCTCTGGGTCTCTGGCCTCCAAACCATTTGTATGCCCTGCAATGAGCAGACGATAACTTGTAATTAATGAAAGATATTAATGTAAATTCCAGTAAAATGAACACATATAAGATTCTTGTGAAGCATTGAAGTAAAAAACCTTTCCCTTGTGCTCTTGGAGCGTGTCAGCTATCAAGGGGTTGATCTGATATAATATAATATGTTAACACAGTGAAACCTAAAAAGAGGATTAAAGATACTCTGCTTGAAGACTGAAGCATTCTGCTTTGGATTTTTTGGTCAGCAGACAGTTCCAAGATTTCAGGGTTAATTCCAAATGTCATGTTTTGCCGCTATTCATTGATGGTTGCAAAAAGCTAAGTTAAAAAAAATAGAAAAAGAGAACAAAAGAGGTTTCAGATATCCCAGTACACTCCAGGAAAGCCTGCCAAATCTCCAGAAAACTGAACTTAGTAACTGAAGCTATTAAAATCACAACTCTTTATAGAACTTCCATTTTATTGTGCTTTCATCCTAAGGTATTTAATAGAAAATGTTGCACATAGGATGTTGTACACTTTCCAGGCTTTATCTGCAAGGTCACTGCTTGTGTGAATACAGCAGTTTCACAGCAGATCCCACAATCGCGGAACAGCAGTGCTTCCCACTGGAACATTCACCAGGTCTGGGTGAGCATGTGTTCTCCCCTCCCCACATCAGGAAAACTCTGGGCTCTCACACTGATGTTCCTCACAGCACAGAATTTGGGGGAAGGTAATGAATTCAAGGGCTGCAGATGGAGTGTGCCACACGTTTTTTGGTGGTGGTGAAACAAAGGGAATAAAACAGTTTTGGAAAACATTGCTTGTGCTCTAACTGTTGGTGCTTCAAGGAATGCTTTCCTTTTGTGGGAGAGGGGTGTGGGAAAGGAAAGGAAACAGCCTCTGTAGGTACAGTAAGTTTTGCCCGTTAGCAGTTCTCTCTGCAAGTTAAAGGTAAAGCAATAGGAATTATTCTCTAATAAATCCCGAAACAGCAGTGTAAGAATGAAATGATAACCAAGAGGGAGATGGTGAGTGATCAGAGCATTGGACAGACACTCCATATTCTTGGATTCTCTCCAAGCTCCTGGTACATCATTTAGTACAGGAGCTTTCCTTGCCTCCTGAGTGCCTCAGGTGAAGGCAACTTGCTTATGGCTCTGGGGAATCCTGAAAATGTGGAACTCGTTCCCCGTGGAGTTACAAAATGTGGATGGGCTCCTCTTTTTCACAGTGGAAAAGTGTGCAATCGTAGCCACACTGGCTGGAGTTGTTCTTCATTGAACAGGTACACTTCCATGATGTTCTACTGTTTGCTCCATGCCATTTTTACGGGCCTCAGCATTATGGGTTTTGCAGATAACTGAAAGGAGGCAAAAGTGATTTCCCAGGAGTGGACCTTTCTCCCTGCTACCACTGGGATGATATTTGTTTCATATTGCAGCGGGCATAGTTGGAAACGTAAATGTGTAAAGTTTTACCATCTCATCGTTCGTAAGAGACACACCGCCCTCCCCATCCCTCCCCAAAAAAGCCTCTGCACGTGTCATGACATATCTTCTGTATCCCTCTGTGGGCAGAACCAGGGCTGTAAGTGCTGTTACTTGCTAGTGTGGAAGACCAGTTGCTCAGTGTTGTTGTGTCTTTCTGTTATTGCTCCAAAGTGCTCAAGGCATGGGATTTTAAATAAGTAACTTTCCTGTGTCAGTGTGAAAAACTAAAAAAGAAATTTAAATAACAACATTCTGACACGTGCCATTCTTTGAAATAAAAAACCTCATTTCTTTTAACTTAATTCCCCTTGTCCTGTGCCCATTATCTTTGACTTACTCATCAGGAAGAGTTTCCTAATCAGCTTTGCTTTACCTTAACTGCAAAGTTTGTTTCAGTTTAGAGGGGTTCTGTGCTGCGTGGTGAAGTTCTTGTCTGAGCAAACCCTCTTCTGAAGGAAACTCAAAAAATCCGGTGGATGTGACACCATTGCTTTGGACGGGCTTGGAACAACCTAGTCTAGTGAAAGGTGTCCCTGCCCATGGCATGGGTGAGCTTTTAGGTCCCTTCCAACCCAGACCATTCCAGGACTCTGTGATTATTTTTAAATATTCCCTGTCCATTGCCCACCACCTTTCCCGTATGCTTTGAAACACCATTGGTGTGTTACAAACTCCATACTGGGTGACATCTCCAGTCGTCAGTTCGGGACAATCCCAGGGTACAAAAAATCCAGAGGAGACCCCAAGTGTTCTGGGGCACCACTAAATACCGTTATCTCAAGGGCAGCTGGTCAACTGGCCGTTCGTCCACTGGGAATGCAGGGAGGGAGCGGGAAGCTGAGGAGTTCTGATTTAAATGTCAGATTGTTTTGAAGTGCGGTGTGTGCAGTATGTAGGTCAGGGCTGAAGGGATAGACTGGCTCTGCAGAGGTGCTGAGAATGATTAATTTCCCTGGGCAGAATTCTCTGGGTTTTTTTTTTCACTGTGTGCTCAAGTCAAGCTGCAATTTCTCATGGACAATGGGCTCAGGTTTTGGACCATTTGCCTAAAGGGGAAATTTATCCTGGCAGCTGCTGAAAGGGAAACTCTTGTGGACTGGTATCAGTTTGTGCATTAAAAAACTGAAATTTTTTTGCTGCGTATTTGGGAGCTTTTCAACGATGGTATATTTACGTTGCTGCTGTGTTCTCTGCCCATTCGCATCGGTGAGAGGTGACATTTGGGTGCTTTCCAGCAGCTACCAGGCACCACGGAAGGTGTGGAGCAGGCTCCTTTCACTGCCTGAGCAGCAGTACCTCATTTCCTGTGGAAAACTGTGCCCTTTCAGTCCTTAGCCCTTTGTCTGATGCCCAGCTTCAGTCTGTATTGCCAAACCAGAGATGCTAATGGGGTAGTATTGTTTTAAACACAATAAAATCCAGCCTCATGGAATACTTAGGGAAGACTTAAAATCTCACTAACTCTCCTTTATAAGAGCACGAGCCTTGTTGTCCTTCTTCCCCTTATTCCCAAGCAGCCTGCACTTTTGTCTCCAGCAAAACATATAAAAATTGGCTGATAAGTACTTTTAAATGTCAGTAGAAAAAAAGTCTGGAAAAATTGCTTAATGTTCTGAAATACTAACTTTAGATATTCTAAACTATTAACTTTAAGTAGCAGTTTATTATTTATTTTGTGCCACTTTGGTGTTCACGAATGCAGGGATGGATTTTTCAAACGGCTTCTGTGATTGTTGCACAGCCCGTCTTCTCGTGCTTTACGGATTAATAGTGGCCCTGAAACTGTCCAAAGGAACGTGTCTCCAGGCCTTGGGTTTTATTGGGATTGCAGGATGCCTGAACGCAAGCCCTGCCATCGCTCCTGCTCACTCTTTATATTGTCACATGCTCGAGAGTCCCTGAGAGGTGAGAAGCAGGTGGAGGGATTATGCCTAGGGAAGACACTGGATGTGTTCTGTGCTGCAAAGATGGTTTAAAAATGGGTTTGCTCAATAGCTATCTCAGCCGTGTTTTCTAACACAGTTTGGTGAGTTCCTCCAGCACTTCTGGTAGGTGCGTGTGTAACTTGTACGTATCCTCAGAGAAGAGATTCATCATTTGAAAGGAGGCTTGCAAAGAGTGCTATTTACTGAATAAAATGTGTTTTCCTGGAATCCTGATGGATTGATTTCTTGCCTCTGCACTTTTTTCTGGCAGCTGCCCCATTATGGAGTTGTGCCTTCTGGGTCAGAGATGAAAGGAGCTGGCTGTAACCCTGTGCAACTGAAACCCTTTTTCCGAAGGTACAGTAAAATTTTAGCTGTTGAAATGCAGCTTTTCCTGCTCAGTAAAGCCTATGAATTCATATTTTTGCAGCAAAGAGAATACTTTGATTCTTTGTTGCCGGACACTTTTGGTTGCTGCTGGATTTTTGAGGCATCTAAGTCAAAAATACTCTCTTTTCATTTTGACCTCTTTTTCATGAATCACGGGAAAAAACCCATGACCTGGGATTCTGTTTGTGTATAAGTGTATAATTTCCAAATAAGTTCTTCTGACCCAGTAGAATCCTGTTATATGGGAAAAAGATACTGTTAAGGATACTTACAGAGGTTTTACATTGAGGACTGCCAGTTTTTCTCAGACCTACCTTTACAAGAGTGTCACTCTGCTGACAGCTCTTGGGGTCTGAAATATTTTCAATATTTTTGCTGGGAAATGGTATCACAGTGTTAAGATAAATTCTTCAGTCCCGAAGCAGAGCTTGGGAGTGAAATGACAGGGAAAAAAAGTACCGGGAAGTAGATGAGTTTTGTATGCTTTTTGTCACCGCTCAGATCACACCCAAATCTGAGGGCTTTCTGATTTTCAAGCAGAATTTTTGATTCTGCAATACCCTTTTAAAATTCCAGATTTCAGCTGAAGCTCAAACTATTAAACCAGTATGAAAGAATCTGTGCTGGAGAGATTTCCAGCCAGCTTGAAACACAATCAGTACTGGAATTTTCATTTGAAAAATCTGATCTTGCAAAACTGCTCTGTGTGTTTCCAGGCCATTACAGTCTGGACAATCTAAGATAAGCAAGTAAACTCCACGAATTTCTTGCAGCTAAATCTGACTTGCAGGGACTCACACCACAGGCAAACCTCCCATGTTAGAGGCTTGTAGAGACAAAAAAACCATGGCTCCCAAAGTAAAAGCACTTCATCTGGTTTTAAATAATTTGATTTTTTCAGTTAAGAACGTCAATTTTTTTTTCTATTTTTTGGATGGAGGAGTTTTGTTGTTTTTAGTGGTATCTGTACATGAATTTAACTGTTATAAATTGGGATTTTTTTTTTTAAGAAACCACAAAAAATTCTATTAATTTTAGAGATTTCAGAATTTGTGGAACTATATTCAGAAATATAAAACTGGTTCATTTTTCCTGGATTTGAGTCTCCTCCTACCAAACTATAAGGGAAAGAATTCTTGCAAAAAGTACAGACCTGTCCATTTTCCAGGGCCACTGAGGAGCTGTGGACGTATAATCACTTTAATCGCATCAGGGTCTAAGTGCATGTTATCAGGGAGGAATTACTTTTTCTCAGAAGTGACTGACATTCCCCAAAAATGTCCATTTCCCCCCCATTTTTAGGAGAAGAGTTTGAAAGGCAGCATTGTGGTAATCCTTTCTGATCTTCTGTTTCATTGAAAGAGGTCAAAGTGGTCATGGATCTCACAATTTGAGAGAGGCAAGTCCTCCAGGAATAGGATATGATGTGCTGGCTGCTTCCTTATGGAATTCTCAGTGGAGAAGCAGAAGGAGGGCTCTTCTTCTAGTATGTTAGGTGGTTTGTTGGATGGGTTTTTTGGTTTAGTTGGTTGGGTTTTTAATTCATCCAGCTTTTTCCTTCCTCTTCTCCCATTACAACACACTGGAGTTTCTAGGAAGGGGTAGCAGTATGGAGCCGTGGCTAGCAAAGCTGAGGAAAACTGGTTGAATTTTTGAACTTCTCCAGTCTCCCTTAGTCTGTACAGAAAGTGAAGCATTTTATGATTATATTTACCAATCTTTTGGGTTTTGAAGGGAACATTCAGAATATCCTCTGAACACCATGACTTGGAATATCCCAGTTTTAGGGAGGTGAGTGCTTCTGCAGGTGTGCTGACGGGTTTGTTTGTATGCCAGCAGCCATAACAGCAAATCAAATCAATTTACATCTGATTCTTCTCATGCTTTGAGATCAAGAGACATTCCCTGAAATGTCCTTTGAAGAGCTGCATCCAAGGAAAGCAAGGAGCTTTGGCACTAGGGATTTGTGTAGTGCTGCTGCTTGGCGAATCCCTGCAAAACCTCACCTGGCAGGGCAGGGCCTGCTCTGAGCACCTTGTTTGCTCGAGTCTTTCTGAAGTTCATAGTCACAGGAACAAGGAAAAGCTGTAGTTTATTATGCCCACGTAAATTTAAGAAATGAAGGATTTAATAGTATCTAATTTTTATGCTAATTTGGAAAAAATATATCAGAACTTGGAGAGAGCAGTTCTTGACTCTAAATTTGGGTAACCGTTCCTCTTAACTCCTTGCCCCTAAGGAATATAGAGAATCCTGATTATTTCATCTGAACTGGCATGTTGTAAATTACAGCCTCCCTTCTATAGGGAATCCACACTTTAAGTTCCCCTTCTGTGAAATACATTTTTCTTCAGAAATAAAGCGTGGTTTTTTAATTCTTGTCATCTTCAGTGAGGGACCAGACAGCCATCAAAGCTACAGTGAAGGTATGTGAGCGCCCTAAACTACCTCAAAGGCAGGGCATGGCAATTCTGCCAGGGCTAGTATGAAGTGATAGATTCAGAAATGTGCTGGTGAACATGGGAAATCTGCGAATAATGGGGTTATTGAGTCCAACAGATATTAAGTATTTATTTTGTATCTTTTACTCTAAAAGAAGAAAAAAATGAGCATGAAGGAAATCTCATTTTGAATCATGGATCTCACAGTCCTCAAAAGAGTAACCACTTCAGTTTAGCCAGAGAAAAATTAATATTTCCTGCTAAGGATTGTATTCTTGAGATACTCATCAGTGCATGCAAGAGTATTACATCACTGTCCTCTGGGAATATCCATTTCCATCTTTTTCCGTCCCATTCTGTAAAACACTCTGTGAGAATGAAACGATTCCCTGAATGAAATCTCATTTTCTTTGACCTCTTCCCTGCTGAGGAACCCTATAAACACAGAACAGAATTAAGTGGCACAGAGAAAACGAAGCTGTACTTTTATATTAAAAATATTATTAAGGCTTCTGCATCTGGGGATGTTTATTCCCAGTCTGGAGAGTGGCGCTGGTTTTCAGTGGGACCATGTCCCTGGTTTCCATAGGTGTGGCATATGTGTGATTATCCCTCTTGGTTGGAATCTTCCTTTTGGAAAGAAAATGTATCCAGAGCCTGTTAAAAGGACATGGGGCACGGTCAGGAATGATTGTTTCTCCATACAGCTTGCAATGCACTGTTCCCTCTGGTGGATTTGTACCTGGCTGAGGACATCAGCAGCAAAGCAGTGATGTTTCACCTGCTGGAGGTGGTCACAAGGAACTGCTGCTGGGTTTGCTTAGAGCCAGACTGCTTGACATCACAGAATTCTAAAATCATTTGGGCTGGGAGGGATCTTAGAGCCCGCCTCATCCTAAATCCCTGCCATGGGCAGGGACACCTTCCACTAAACCAGGATGCTCCAAGTCAGAAATAAAGAGCTTAAAGCTTGGATTTGCGTGGAGAATTTAGGACTTTGGGAGCTTCTCCATAATCAACATGAAATTAGTGGCATTTCCATTGCATTTCACTCACGTTCTGTGTTGCTGGCACAAAAATGTCACTTTATAAAGAGCAGATGTTATTGCTATTAGGATGCCCCTTTTCACCATGTTTAGCGTTCAGGATGTTCCTACAGCTGGAGTCAGATAATGACTTGGTGGTGGTTGTTGTTGTAAAGTCTATAAACACTGGCCTTTAACCAAACCTTACAGCAAGAATGTTTCTGTACTGAAGGAAGAGGGGAGTGAGTCAGGCTCTTTGTCTACTTTTGGAAGTATTACTGGAATATGACAGTAAGTTGTTCCTGTTGACATCTGAATGTAGATAGGAAGGAAATGTGGGAGGTCTGATGTTGAGCGGGACCACACCTGTGCCAGGACTATAGGAAAAACCTCTGTTTTCTCCTCTTCCATTTTTAAAGCTCCCTGTTCCACATGGAAAGATAACTGTTATTTACAGGGATTCAAAGAGAAACTACTAAGGCCCATCCCTTCTGAAGTGCTCTGGATTTTGCTGCAGAGATACAGCAAATGCGAGAACCTGGTTGAAAGATGTGTGGCCAGTTTTAGCTAATCTTCAATCTAATTTACAGACACTCCACAAGAAAGTATATTCATGGTGGCCTGGACATTCCATCTGCTCTATGGAAAATGTAGTTCTAAGGCTTATGGCAGATTTTAAGCTATTTCATGTTTGTTACAGATATTTTATCAAGCTATAATTTAGGAATTGACTCTGGATTAAATTTATTCAGTGAGATATCATGCTGGAAATTGCTGGTGAGCAAGATTTCTAACAGCTCCTGGTTTTGACAGCTTTGGAAGCATAACAGGAGTAGTCTTTCTGGTTTCCTACATTCCTGCAGTCTTCAAAGGGGCTTTTTATCATTTTGCTTTGGCTTTTCAGGAGAATATGAACTCCAGTTCTTAATACATTTGAACTTTGTGTACGTCCTCAGAGTCTGTTCTGTTGGAGAGAGTTTGGATGGCTTTCATTCATATGACATCTCTTTTATCCCTCTTTTTAAGCTGATATAGGAACAGTGCTGGATAATGCTAAATTCAGTGTTTATGTGGCAGGCTCCAAAGGTCCCTCTGAAGCTGCATTATTTCTAGAGCAAGATGTTCTCTGAGGGTCACGTGTATAGGTGTAGGTGTGAGCAGAGGTCAGGGCACAGCGCCAGTACAAAAAAGAAGGCAGAGTCTATCCCAAAAACATGAGCAGCTGCCTGTGGAAGTTGGCCTGGCCTGGGGCAAATGGATAAGCATGTAGAGCCTAAGAAAACTAGGCATTGTTTCCTTAGGAAAGTTTGTTTAACTAATAGACTTAATTTGCCAATGGTTATCTTTAAATTAGAATTTACAATCCTTTGCTTGATTACTTCAAGAGGTACTCTTTTTTTCCTTCAAGGACTCTTAAATCCCAGGAGAATCCCTTTAAGCATCTGTTCTGGCTTCTCTAGAGATAGTGATGGGTGGCTGCTGTGATACTATAATTAGATGTGGCTCCTTGATTAACCAGGACTCCCATGTCCACCTGGTAACCTTTTTTAATTGGAGCAGGTAAGTGTATCCCATAAGTGAAATAAATGCATCCATCAAAATGCTGAAATGGAATTCAGGGCTTGTTTTATTTATATATTACTTACATTATGTACATGTAATTATCTAAGCTCTTTTGTGTATAATCTTGGGAAATTATCACAGGTTAAGTTCATGGTTTGGTGAGAGTACAAGTAAAATGATTTATGTGCATCCAGTGAAAATTATTTTACCTCATGAAGGATAAAATTCCCACAACTCAGTACTGATCTAATACTACTCTTACCAAAGTTGCCACAGGTTTGAGAGGCAGTTCTCGTTGTAAACTTGTGTGGCCTTGTGTATTATTTCTTCCTTACGTCTTCTGCGAAAAGGTTCTGGCCATTTTGTTAAGTGCGTGGGCCTGCTGGTGTGTAAAACACCAGCCTGGCTTTATTTAGCACACTGAGCTCTTGTTGGAATTTAAAGGAAAAATAATATTTTAAGTCCTGGACAATTACAGATGAGAGCTGGATGCAGCAGCTTGTCTCTGGGTGGACAGACCGAGTTTCAGACCCCTCAGTTCCTGAGGCTCAATCTGTAGACTGATCTAAATGTGTCCATTCTTGGATTTCAGGTCTGGACCTGGGTCAACTGAACTTCTCCAGTGTGTGGTGATCATTAAATTTGACTTCGAGTCAGGAGAAAATGTGCTGGAAAACTTGGAGTTGGCTCAGAATTGCCATTCAAGCAATGCGCGTGAAAAAACCTACCAGGTATTCACACTGGACATATCATCACTTTTTTTGCTTTGCTGAAGGAATGGATTCCAGAGAAGTACCAGATTATCTCTGCTAATGCCAGTGGCTAGTTTCTAGTATAAAGAAAGAAAAATAATACTCCAGCCTTACTTAATTGCGATGGTGGTGATGGTGGTTGTGATGGGGCTGTTGACAAAGGAGTTAGTTGGTAACTTTCTTTTCTGTTGAAGATGCCACTTAGGATTGAGTTTGGGAAAGGATGAAATTCTTAACTACTGGCTGAATCCTCTGCACAGGGAAGCTGGGTTTGGAGATGAAACACTGAGTTTATAGTCCTCCCTCTCACTAATCATTAAATACACATGAGGAGCCGTGACAGATGGGCCACGTTCCACATTTTCAGAGCATATTTCAGAGTTAATTGTGCTGACAACATTTTAGAAAGTGCTCCATACTCTTTTCTCTTTGGCAACAGTGGCTTCTGGCTGCTGTCAGGCAGATGAACATGTTTTTCTGGGTTTATTATTTTGGGTTTGGCTCACATGCTCACTGTACAGGTGATTGGAGGAATGGGGAGAGCATTACCTATGTTCATTAACCAGGCTTCAAATACTTGCAGCCATCAACAGCTATTTACCTGAGTGCCTGTGGATTTGGGAGGGGGAATAGCTCTGGGACTAGATAAGGAGAGGTGGGAGGGAAGCCTGGAACAGGATCCACGCTGTGTTGTTTTTTGTGGCCAGTATAGATGGCTGTCAGGGATCCAGAGGGCTGAGGTCTGGTCTGCAGAGAATTCTGGCGTGGTTTAGTCTAGACTAAACATTTTTGGATGCACCGAGTCTATCTCTCTCGCTCAGATTCCTCTGCCAGGGACTAATTGGAGCTGATGATCGCCTGCCATGAGAATTGCATATTTCATTTCGAAGGTGCTTTTCTTTGTTCTTTTCCTTTTTTAAAAAGCAGTTTACAGGTTTTGGCAAGACGCTGTTTTTGGCTCCAAAATGACAAAAATGCTTCCAGCATAGATTTAGGCATAACTGTTAATATTCTCCAGATTTCTTCATTGAAAAACCATGCCAGTTACAAACAAACAAAAATCCACCCCTCTCTCCAATTTGGTTAGCCAAATTTACTTTCTATTCCTTTCTTTTCAGTCCATAAAAGCTCTTTCCTTCAGGCCCTGAAATGCAGAATGCATTCTTTCATTCTGGTTTGGACAGACGTCCGTTCTATGTTTCTCCCACAAAATTTGCCTGTTGTGGTGGGATTTCCAAAGCATTCCCCCTCAGCCTCATATTTCTGTGGTTGGAGTCAGCAGGATCAGTGCTAGACTGACTCTGGACGCCCTGAAAATCTCCTTCTTGCTTGGACACTTTGTTTTTTGTTCGTTCATTTCTTAAAAAACATTTTACCTGGATTGAATACCTTTACCTCATTCTGAGTTTTCAACATATGTTACGTGTCAGTAAGAACAAAAGGAAGATGATATATAGTGTACTAAGATGGATGTTAGGAACTGTTGAACATTTTCTTTCAAATTTTAAAAGGAGTTTTGAAGCATCTTCTCATCCCATCTTCAGCTTTGCCTGCTATAGGAAGAAACCTTAAGGGTAGATGTTTTAATGGTGGCCAATCAATCAAGGGCTTTTTTGAGAAGAGATATCAAAACCCAGTCGTTGCTAAAATTAAGGTTTGGGGTTTCCTTATGAGGTTTTTTTTTGTGTTTCCGTAATGCGAATTCAGAAACAAGGGGATCTTGTAAAAGCTGCGAAGTTTTTTCGTAATGCAATTTAATTAATGCACATGTCCAAATTCTTTTAAAATCAAAGCCAGATCCAGAAGTAGCTGCAAGAAAGCTGCAGAACTGGTGAAAAGGTGAAAACCAGAAACTTTGCAGAGGAAGACAACTTATCACATAGAGATCTTCAGGCTGCTGCCCTAAGAAACAGTGTTTATAAGCATAAGGTAGAGATTGGGATTGGGATCAGAATAAGGCTCTGACTGGGATGAGATGAAAAGCTGCTGCTTCTCAAAAATCCACCTGAAGCTAGTCAAGGTTTGAGGACTTGGATTTAAAAGATCTAATAATCACCCTTGCATACATTACTGTAATAATCAGATAATTACTGTCTTCTCTTTGTGTGGTGAAGTTAATTTCAGTACTATTCTGAAAGTCCTAGCTCAGCTGTCTGGCTGGATGGGAAGAAATGCAGACTCCCAGAAAAATTCTCCTCACTTACTCATGGTTTTTCTATGGTAAAGCCTGTTTTGTGATGAGTCAGGCGGCTCTGGCTCCCGTTTTGTGGGATAAAACTCCTGACATACTGTATTCCTCTTGTTGCAGTAGCAGTCCCTAGAAATCTTGGGAACCTCCAAGTTTATTCCAGCTCTCCTGAGATTCCTGCAGAGTCTTCGGAGCAGCCAAAGCAGATTTCTCTTTGCAGAGAAATTCTCTTTGCAGAGAAATTCTCTTTGCAGAGAAATCTTCTCCTGGAGGGTCTGCCTTCTGTGCCCTCTCATTCCTTGGAAAGACTTCTGAGGAAGTGACAGCTGACCAACCCTAACGGGATCATAGGAATTTGACTCCTTGATGTTCCTCCTATAGATGAGGGAAATTGTTGAATGTAAGTGCACACAAAGAAGAAGTGAGATGCAATGAGGAGTGGTAATTCCAGTTTGAGACTGTCACCTGTCAGCCCAGGTGAAAGTCAAGGTAAAAGGTTTTTGTAATTGATTTTTTTTAAAGAGTCCAAGGCTGATCTTTAAATAAAGCATTTGCACTCACTTGTAGGAGCTTAAGCCAGTTGTGTGCCCTCTAATTACATCAGCCCAGGAATGGAGATGTTGGGAACAGCACCAAATACTGCAGGAGCTGCCAAGAGTGATTTATTCCAAGCATCCATGCGGAATCTTAGCCTGTGCTGAAGTTACAATGTATTTTAGCAATAATTCTTTGACTCTCTGCTATGGTGTTAGTTCAGTCATGGCCTTGTAACAGGCAAAGTGGAAAATGCTGGAGAAGTGCCATGTTAAAACACATAATGCCAGAATTGGAAATACTGAGCTCTTGTATTATTGTAAAAATGAGGACATAACAGACCTAAAACAAGAACCCAGATAATCTCTTCTCAAATCATAGAAACAATGAGATAAATCGTATTAAATAGCATCGCTCCGTTAAATCAATGAATTTGCCTTGATTTACACTAGCTTAGTGTCACAGCACATTTCCTACACTAAGGCGAGCTGTACCTGGGAGATGTGCAAAGGGTTTTTCTCTTTAAGAAACCTGAGATTAAAAAAAAAGAAGTAATAAAATGGAGAAGAGGCCTTGTCACATGGTTTGAATTTACCTGGCCCATAGCCAGCAGCCACAGGTTTGATTTGTATCCCAGCAGGTCACTGCAGAGCATAGCATTTCTGTTAAAATGTGCTCAAATTTGTTAAAAGGCAGTATACACACGTAGTGTGTGATCAGTTATCAATTTTAATAGCATTTCCCTACAAAAGTCATCAGGGAAACTGTTGTATGTGTCCCTGTGGCCTGTTTTGCTCTTTCTTCTGATATGCTTTTTTGTTTTTACTGTACTTAAATTCATTACCTAATCTAAATTCTTCCCAAATGGCAAATGAGGGCATTTTGCATCATCATAATGAAAGCTGAAATACATTGTAACAGAATTAATCCATTGATTAGAAAAACGGTTTAAAAATCAATCAGTATAATTATTTTAACTAAGTCTGTAAAGGATAGAGACTATTTCTTGGCTCAGGTGATGCCGGTGGTGAACAACCTTACAAACCTATAGCAAGTTTCATCTCTTACCTCAGAAAAAGTCAGAGTGAGTCATCTCTGTTTTTTCTTTAAATGCTCAGCACGTTATTTGTTCAGTGTTATTTCTTATTTTATCTCTGTCTTTAGTGTTAGAAATCCTTCAGAGTTTTGCCCTTCATAGAAGCAGGATTAAACCTGCTAGAAGCCAGCAGTGGTATGAAAAAAGAGTACCAGGCAGGCTTTAGCCTCTTGGGAAAAGGAATTCCAGTAAGGAGCGCTACATCTCAGAGTATCGTAAAGCCTTCCATGAAAGTGGAAAGTTCTAATTTTAAACTGCTGCAACTGATGAAGATCTTGGCACTGTCTCAGGTGGTCAGCTCCCCACAGGCTCTTCTTCAGCCTTCCTGCCTGTGCCTTGATTAAATTGATGGATTCTGAAGGGAAGCCTCAGAAAACCACCATTTTAGCTATATTTATGGCATGGTATTTTTTCAGAAACCAACCGATGGTAATTAACATAGAGCAGCAGCAGCACTGTGCTTCGTTTTTACAGAGCAATAACTCCCTTCAGAAGCAGCCCAAATTTAAGGCTGATGACAGCATTATTGTGCAGAAAAATGGAGGTGTCAGTTCTCTTCCATCTCTCTGACTGGGGGGAAAATAATTTGGTGCTCACAGTAATCAGGACAGAGTCATTAACATATTAATAGAGAAATAATATTTCCCTGTCTCTGTCCCTGGCTGAGTTTTGATGCCCAGCCTACCCAGGCTCTGGTGATTGCTGCAGCTGAAGTTCAAATTCAGCCCTAGAGCATGACCAAGGGGTCTAAGAGTGACAAAAGGAGTTAGAAAATCAAAAAACCAGTGAAACCTGAAGAGGCTGCTGCTGTTGTGTGTTCCTGGGCTGCAGGATTCAAACACCAAGGGAGAGGAGTGAAGGAAAGGCTAAACCTGGAGTTGACCTGCCTAGTCTGGGAAGGATAAATAAATGGCATGCAAGTGATAAGGTATAAAGTGATCAAATGCTTCCTGTTTGGTTCTTTCATCCTTTCGCAGGTGATGAGAACAAAGACATACCTGAGAAAGTACAAGGGGCTTTAAACAGATGCTGACTAAACATCTGTGGGATGTTGAGGAGCTGACTTCAGCATCGTGTAATGAAAGGAAATGCTGAGGTTAGGGTTTCTCATGGGATTTTTGGGTGGTTACTGCCCATGTCTGTACCACTGTGATGTGGGGGACCATTCAGACTCCTCTTTAGGGAATGCCTCAGTGACTTGTGCGGTGTGTGGATGAAGGGTGGGTGCATTCTTTGTCTGGAGTACGTACTGCTCCATTTCACCAGCAGCCACCATGAGCAGAGGACTGGGAAAATCAGTTCTGTCAGCTGGCTTGGCAAATTTGGAGTTCATATTAATCAAGGATACAAAGTTTAGAACATAAGTGACTTTGTGTTATTAGTGGGATGGGAGTTACGGGTGGGATATGTGATGTTTGTAGGTGAGGCACAGAGATGCGTTACCTTGGGACAGAAACCCCTTTCCATGTTATGTTGCAGAATGTTTATGTCACATGTGGGACAGTAAGAGCACTTTAGTGTTCATCCCTTTCCATCCTCAGTCCTTGCCAAGGCAGACAGCTGTTGGCACCACTCCGGACTGTCCCGTGTCCTTCCCCAGCAGAAAACATCCGTTTTCTGTTTGTGCCTTCCTTGGGAGAAGAACAAATTTTTAGGACTATTACTGCTTCTTCTGTTTATTCTGACCTGATGCTGGGGGGACAAAACAAGAATGGGGAAGGACAACTTCTCTTTTCAATGACTAACCTAAGAGGAAAAGTCATAGCTGGCACCAGAAAGGAGGGGAAATCAATGGCTGTGTCTGATGGAAAGGAAGGGGCAGGAGCGGCAAAGCTGCCTCAGCAGCTCTGCTCCACCTCAGTCTCTAGTGCAGCGTGTGTTGATGCTGCTGTCTGCCTTTGGAACACTCCTTTGTCAATGCATGTGTGGTAAAACTGAGCTCAGTGGATGTGGAGAAGGTCAGTGGATTTGAAAAAAATCCAGAACCATCCAGAACTTACTGGAGTTTGCTGCACTGAGGCCATCAGGTTGTCTGTATGAGGTATGAATTTTGCATTAAATGGTCCATTTACACTGGGTAAGTGGCAGCTAGACACAATTTAATATATCTCTAACAGCAAGCAAGCCTTTTCCAGTTTAACGAGAGTGGGGAAAGTCCACTATTGCCACTTACAGTCCAACCTTCCAGTAATCTGATATTGCCCCAAGTAGACTCTGAGAGAAGTATCCCACATTTCAGAGTCTTCATCATGATACAGGAGCACTTAAGTTGGTTCTGCCATCTCTCTTTTCTTTTGGTGTGGAGTTGCTGAGATAATGCCTTTGTTTAAGGGAAACGAAGTCAGAGTTAAGGAAATCCCAGCCCTAGGGACTGTTCGGACATTTGAATATATTCCCTTTTATATAATTTCAGTGGGAGAACTTTGGGAAATACCAGCTGCCTCTCTGCTTATTTAATTTTCTATGGACTTCTTCTTTTCATTTCGTATTCAGAGTCTTAACTTCTTAGTGCATATCTCTGCCTTTTTCATGTTTCAGTCTCTGCTTTGCTATTTCTGTTTCCCTTGCCATTCTCTGCTTTTACACTCCCTTCCTAGGGAAGCAGGAAGATTCAGGTGTTAATACTGGAGTGATTTTTTTTTTTTTTGCTGTAGTTTCAGCTTTGAAACTTGCAGTTTTCCCTTGCTTTCCTCAAGCTGATGAAATCTTCTGTGTGAGAGCAGTGGCACGGATTTTCTGTGTAGATCTCAGAGTGAGCAATTATTCTTAATACATCCAGAGTAAAATCCATCATTTCAGCACAGCTCTGTGTCATTCCAGTAGGAATATCCAGCTGAAATGGATGATACTTTGCCAGGATGTAAAAGGAACCTTCCTTAGGACAACATTTCTCTTTCATCTGAAGTTGATCCCTTTTTTTTGTATTAGTACAGGTTTTTCAGCTGGTTGTTTTAACTCATTTTTTCTGAAGATCAGCAACATTTCTGTATGGGGTGTTTATTTAAAATATTTTACAATGTAAGATATACAGATCCAACTTGAGCCTCATTAAAAGAACATTGCCAAAAATGGAAAGCCTTCAGAGGCCTATTAGAGTGAATTATCCTAATGAGAAGCATGAATTCTGTCCTAACAGTTCAAACTGCTTCAGTGGATCTGGAATTTTCCCAAAACCTAGCAGAATTTAAGGACCTGTGTCTGTCTGGCTTCCCTTGCCTTGTAACCAGGACAGAGAGCAGCCAAGTGCTGTCTCTGCCAGCTGTATATTCAGAATATCATTTAAACAAAATACTTAACTAATAGCAGAAACTGTTTTGGCTTTGCTGAGCACGTGTAAGATATTTTTAGATAAAAATTCTCATTACCATTGCTAACAGAAAAGACTTGCTTTTCTTCCTGTAATAATTTCATACAGGTGAGCAATGGGAATTAAAACTCATACCTTAGTCTCTGTTGTGAGCCATTCAGGAGGATGGAGAGCAAGGAAATGAAGGTCCACAGCAATCAGAGCTGTTATTTTGAATGTAGTTTCCCCACTGCTCCTGGCCCAAGGTTTTAGGTGAATGTTCCCAAGAAAAAATAGTTGCTTTGTGTACACTATCTCTGCATTGTCTGCTTTAATTGTAACAGCATCAAGTGGCGTTTCCTTCCCCATGAAATTCCTTGGCCTTGTATTGCCAGATGTGGCCAAAAGTCATACAGCTGTAAATCAAACCAGTCCCTTTCTTCATCTTGCTGAAAGCTGCTATTCTCAGATGCTCTTTGCTCTTGGTTCCCCCTCAGAATGAGAAGGTATTGTTACAGCATGATAAGTAAACTTAATCTGCAGTTCTTTTCCCATTTTTCTGACACTGATAAGCAGTTTGAAATGGTGATGTGTTACTGGCAGTGCTCATATGGGGTTGGAATGGTGCCCTGGAACCGATTCCTGATGCACCGGAACCCTGGCCCTGGCCATATGTGTAAGTCTTCTGGCACCTCCTTCCTTGCAAAATTAAGTAGATTTTTGCCCCTCTGCTTTATGCTGTTTTACGTACTGCATGCGCTGATGGCATCCAGCGGGTGAGTTACTGTGATCCTGAGACCTATAAAGAGCTGGATAGAAAGCTGGAAAGGTAACTAATCCTTTTGAAACTGGGCACCCACTTGCAAGTTCAAATGACTTTCCATGTAGAATTGCTGGATAGAGCAATTTTTCAATTCTAGATTTAACATGGAAACCTCATTTCTTATTTTCAAAATTAGGAAGATGTGTTTTACTTCTCGATTTGCTCGTTCTGTGCAGAATATCCTTTCCTGCTGCTGCTTTGTTTTTTTCTCCTGGGTAGCCACTTGCAAAGTGCTCATCTTAAAAGTAATTTTCACCTCTTAGTTGCTGCAGTCTTCAGGGAACATCCAGCTCTTCCTAAGGCATAAGTCAATGCAGGTTTTTTCTTGAATTCCACCCACGCCAGCTGAGGATATTTGGGTGCTCGGTCCTTCCTGAAGGAAACAGTACTGGTAGCTACATAAAGCTTTCTGTGCATTAGCTGGATGTTGTGTCTGAATCTGGGATCAGGTAGGAGACCTTTTTTTTAGGACACTCCCTTAATTATGTTTCTTTTGCTGTGCAATTTTTACTAGTAAACAATATTATTCATCCCCAGTAGCTGTAATAATGATGGTAATTTTTTTTTCTCCGAGTCTGACATTTCTAGAAAAACATGTTCATTGTTTTCTATCAATGCTGTTTTATACAGAAGTTATTTATTTATTAAACCATAAGGAGTTAATGGAGAGGTTTCTTCAATTCTATGTCATGCTGGAAATGCTGTCCTAAAAACGGGTGTCTCTCGAAGGGATTGAATGAAGTGATGTACAGGGAGAGCAAAGGTGCAGATGAATGTAGTAATGTCTTTACGTGACTGAATGCAGCAGCTGTCAAGTGAGTTAAATAGCAGCATTTCTCAATGCAAAAGCTGCTTGAAGCTGATAATTATTGCGCCTTTGAGAAAGCAAAGCCATCTCGTTATAAATATGTATTGAACTATGAATCCCCATCTCACGCAAAACTATCTGAGATTAAATCTTTTTCCAATTTGCATTGCTCAAATAATTATATCTAGCTGGGGTCAGAGTTTGGATGATGCATTCCCAGCCCTCGGGTTTATCCGCTGGCTCCAGGACCAGACCACAATGTCAAACAGCTCACGGAGGTTTCCTATGGACTGTTTTGGCTGTTTTCAGCTGTGCTGCTCCTTCCTGCAGTCTAATCGATGCAGCCCTCTGAGAAGTGCTTCTCCATTCGGTGCCTTGCCTTGTTTCCTGAAGCTTTGCTTTCCAAACAGAAACATCCACTTAAAATGCAGCCTTCGTTTAAGCTGCATTCCTCAGAGTGATCTCTTCCCAGTTCCAAACAGTAAACCACAGCTAAAACAGTAACAGAGAGCTGGTGTGGACAGCGAGGCTCAACTCCGAGAGCAACATCTGGAATTGTTAGGATGAGCAGGCAAAGCACTCGGGAGGGTTTAGGAGCAGTATTTTCTGTGTGTTGGGCTCTTTGGTCACCCCGTGTACAGGCTTCATCCCCTTCACTGTGACAACGGGATGGCCAGGAGAGCAGGGTGGGATGATAACAGAGCTGAAACCCGGGAAGGGATTACAAAGGGCCTTTGCAAATGCAAATCCATGTCATTCCCAGCACCGCGAAGGTGCCCCGAGGCAGTTGCCTCATTGTTAAGTCAAATGTGCTGCATGGAATGCCGGATGGTTTCAGTTTGTGTAAGTCCATGTTTTATTTGAAGGCCACTTCCTCAAACAAATTATTCTTCTGAAATTCGTGCAAGATTTAAAAGATTTTCTTACAGTCGTTTCAGCTGAGGAGGGAAGAGGCTGTTTTCCTCTGCAGAGTTGTGCAGTGATGACCCCTAGGTCATTGTTCCCCTCATCCCTGCTGGTAGTCAGAGCTCTGATGTCAGAAGGAACAAGGATGCATCAGAAGTCCCCTCACTCTTGAGTTTCCGTGGGCATTAAATCACTTTGGGAATCGTTGTGACCCTCTCGGGGTCACTTACCTTTAGATGGTGTGATGCTGCATAAATGGGAGATGTCAACCAGTGCTGCTTGTGCTGGTGATGGCTCCGTTCTTCCCAGACCTGCACTGCCAATCCATTGTAAGTAGCTGCAGAGAAATGAGCTGTCTGTGTGTTTCTGGAAGTGCAGCTTGACCTGGATGTCATTTGCTTTTATTCAGCAGCCTGTGCACGTGAACTTCCAATGACTGTTCTCTTAGGGGAAAAAAAAAGAAAAAAAAAAAAGGAACAGGACCTGGAAAACCAAACAGATGTGAAGTGATATTTGGGCTGTTATGCAAACGGCCCAGCGTTGGATCAAACTTAAATTCTGTGCATTTCCAATTACATTTTCTTTCTTTTTGTGTCTTTTCCCTGTAAATTTTGCAGTGTTTTCTCTTGTCTTTTCATACAGAACCTTGCACAGAGACATCAGCTGAGCTCGCAGGATGAAGAATCACCTATTGCCTTCTTCAGGAGGTGTGGTTAAATGTCATTTCAAGTAGCTTTGAGATGTCAAAGTAGATTTCTGAAGAACGTGAGTTAATTTTCTCTCTTGTGCTGCATGTGCTGGAGCTTTTATATGTCTGGAAACATGCATGTTTCCTCTTCCTAGAACACAAATTTCACGGCTTACATCGCTGAGCGACATTTTTTACAGCTGTTTTTGCTCTTTAACAATTTGTTTCTTTCCTCTGTAGCTCAAGGAAATGATGGAAAATGAGCCAAAAGCATTGTGTGAGTCAAGAGGCGCAGAAGTGCTGCCGAGCATCGATTCCCACCACGGCAGGAACGTCTCCTGGGGTGGTGAATTCCAAAGAAATGGCTCTGTGGTGGCTGGCACCGGCCGCAGCAGCAAAGTCATGCAGAGAAAGGAACAAGGCAGCAGGTAAGAACCTCAGTGTCTCACTCACGCGTCCAGACGCTTTGTGGTTTCCTAGTCTGTGGTGTGGGAAGCACGTCAGCAGGTCATCCTTGGAACGCTTGGGCCACTGAGCCAAGTAGGAAGAAGGTGGGAGTGAGGAACAGGGAGAGAGGGAGTTACTGATTTGGGACTGCAGCAGGGAGGAGGGAGCCAGGCCTCTGACTGCAAGGGTTTTGCCTCCTTCACAGAAATAAGTAACCTGATGTACAAGATTCTTAACATTTTGGTAAGATACTTCTTTTTCCTCTGTTGACTTCTTCCAGTTTTAGACAACTATCCCTATCTAATTCCAAACTAACTGCAGCCACCACCGCTGTTGTATTGGCACTGTTCCAGCCTGTCTACGGCTGTACGTGCCCTGATAATTGAGTGCCTCTATGGCCCCAAAGGGCAGAAACAGCTGCATCTCCTCCCCATTTGAAATCATGTACTTGAAATAATCTTTAGTTTGGTAAGAAGTAGAGAATATTGGATAATAATGGGAAACTGTAAAGTTTAATCTTCAAAAATCAGGCCTACCAAGACTCCTTCAGTCACAACCATTAGCTACTTCAGAAAACACAGTGTTTTCAACTCAGGATTTTCATGTCACAGTCGTGGCACCAAATTTCTTGGGGTAAATCTTATTTCATAGCTTGGACTTCACCCAACGCTGGGATTATACCCTGAGTATCCTATTGGAAAGGGCAGAGCATACTGTACTGTGTACAGGTGCAGAAAGAGTAAGCCAGCTTTGCTCTTACGTGATGAGAACTAATTTTCTGGAAAGGTAGCTGTACATTTTCTCAGAACTTTAGCCAGTAGAATATTAAAATGTGTCACTTTTGGACACGCAGGCTTCGATTTCATTTTTCTTCCGCTCCTTCTTGCTAGATTGTAACCCTAAATTTGAATTCAATTCTGTGAAATAATTTTAACCAGTATTAAAACTCAAAAAAGAGGCTGAAAAAATGTCCAACACATTATTAAAAATGACCATTATTAAAAATCAGTTCGGAGCCCCAGATTAATTAGGAAAGCCCTAGGACAGGATATAAAATCAGTAAGACTTTGATGGGCATTTTTTCCCGTATTTTTGCTCCTAGGATAATTCTTAGGAAGAAACAGACAGGGTTGTTAATAGTATTTGTTTTGCTTTCCTTCATCTAGAAAGCTGATGGAGGAGCCTTTTTCTTTTCAGTGCAGGTAGTTCAGTCCTGAAGCACCTGTATAACCTCGTGGATCCTGGGTTTATCAGTGTTGTTTGCAGGTCTAGCTCTCTCCTTTCAGATCTGGCAGCCTTGAATTCTGTTTATTTTGTTTGATCTCAAACCCTTTGTATCTTTAAGGCAGCGTCTTTAAAAATGGTGAACGGTTAAATCATTAATTTTTCTCATTTTCTGCTTTTACACTTTGAATTCAAATGATTTGCACACAAATCCCCCTGTGAAGCACCCAAGAAGCTAAAAAAACAAGAGTACTTACACGGGATTATAGATATTTCAGGTTCTTCATGTGCTTAAGTGTTCTACTGCAGCACAGGACTTAATTCACAAGGAGAAGTTCTGACAAGTATTTTAGGGATAATCTGGTCTCTCTACGTCACACTGAGAGCTTTTGGCATTTAATTCAGAATTTATTATTCAACATGTACGTGTGCAGTCAAAACCGAATCTTTGTATTTTTCCCTTCGGAACCGTTCCTGTGCATGTGATGACATTGCTTCAATAAAATATAAGGACTTAAATTATATCATGGAAGAAGTAATTTGGTATTTCCTTGATGTATTTTGAAGGATTTATTTCCCTGTGAGGCTGATGTTACAGCTTTTCTTTTAGGCCGTTTGGACTGTCTTCTCCTTAACCTACTACTTAGATTGCAAAATTTGCAGGAACAAAGTCTTCTTAGCAAGGAAACTGCATCTTGGAGATCTGTACCTATTTGCCAAATTCTGTTGGAATTGGACAGCAAAAATGTATTAAGGAAGCACATACGTACACACAAAAAAAGTAATTTTAGAAGTCTTCTCTCTATAGTAAATTAGCAAAAAAAATTACAATTATTTGTGATTTTCCATCACTTAGCGTCAATTTAATCCATTTTCAAGAGATCTTAGCAGCCTGTATGTTGTTTTCTAATAAATGGTGGCAGTTGAGAAGAGGAAGAGCCTCAGGATACAGCTTGTAGTGACAGATCTTCACTCCCTTGATTCTTAGATAAATCTGGAAGGGAGAGAGTGACCTTTTTTCACTAACTTTAGACTTCAGTGTTGGCAACAGTGTGGAAAGAGGTTAATTGAAATGTCTTAATGGGAAAAAAAGCCTCCCCCATGCAAAATAATGAAGCTTGGGTTGTATCGTAACTGACAGGAAAGGTACTTACTTTAAATTGATACTCTTTTAAATAAGAAGTGAAAGGTTGCTTAGCTTATCAGTCAGACCAAGAAGGCCAAGGGTCCTTTGATAAGGATTTTCACAGACCAGTTGAATGTTTGCATTAGCTTGGGCTCTGTGGTTTTTAACTGTCTAAAGAGTCTTCTTTCCTACCATACTTTTCACTCGGTGCCTTTTCCTTTTGTTTCTTCTTGCTGCAACAATATCCTTTATTAATCTGTATTTTAGGGTAAAAACCTCTTACCTCTTATATGTACCGACCCCTTGGTGCCTGATAGTGATCCTGTGTTTTCTAAGGAACTACACCAGTTTATACTAAGGGTCTCTCCTTTTTCAATATCACTGTATAAAAACGTGAGTGCTTTGGAATAGATAGAGTGAGATTAATCTAAATACGTTGATATTTGGAAAAGGAACCTGGAGCAGAGCAGTGGGTCAGTGTTGTGCTGCTGACTCAGGCAGGATGGGGCACATCAGTGGAAGCTGGGATGAAAAAAATGCAAGATGAAGGGCTGGGAATGATATTATAGCATAAATAAAAATGGGAATAAAGCATCCTGTGCTGTCAGCACTTAGAACCATCAGGAGGAGTAAGTCAAAGCCCAGGCAGTTCACAGCCTCCATCGCCTGCAGTGGTCCTTGGGCTGGGCCTACCAATGGGACTCACTTTTGCTTCCAATGACTCAGTATAAAGGCACCTCTTATCCCCCAGCTATTTTAGGGGCTATTTTGGGCAAAAAAGGACAAATATTTTATTGTACAAATGTGATTGTCAACCCAGAATATTTCAGGATATTTTCCATGCTGGTTTCTCTTTTTTTTGAGTCCTCTGAGCTCTCTTTGAGCCTTTCAGATGCATTTGCCTACTGGAATTTTTGAGCAGAGAGAGGAAAAGCAGTTCTCTTCAGAAGTGGGGAGTGGGCTGCTTTTTCAGGAAGATTTAAAGTAGAGTTTAATTTTACATGGAGCCTCCCATACTTGAGGTACACTGTGGTGTTTTATACGATGATGTGTTAAATATAGAAAGGCGATTTAGTAGGCAGAACAGAGCAACCACTCAATCACTTCACACATATAACACTGGACAGTAAATGAAGGGCTTCAGTAGCAGCAGGGCTGGGATTCCTGACCTCTGGCAGCTCCCACTGGGGTGATTTTAAGAAGTTACTGATTTCTTTCCACTCTGCCCCTTATCAGAGGGGACAGCTCACTGCTGGCACAGACGACGGAGAAAGGTAACTTTAAATCATCCCCACATGCCATTCCTGAACTCAGGAGTTAGAGCCAGATTGCAGTGTAGGAAAGGTTTCGTATAAACTTGGTCCAATACTTAAAAACCTTTTAAATGACCTGAGCTGATGAGTGGTTTTGCTGTTTAAATCACGTGAAATATAGACCTTTACAGAGTTGTAAAGAAAAATAGATAAAATTCTGCACTTTTTATTGTATTTGTCTTTAAGGTGTTAGATTCAGTAAAACCTGCAAAGGCCAAGGAGTTGGATGTACTGCAAAAGATAAAAGTGGTGTTACCAGAACATGCTGTTGCCAGCCCAAGGCAAGCTAAAAATTACTGACAATGACCAAAAGGTACTGAGATTTCAGTCAAGTTTTAGTATTCTATGTGATTGCTTTTTAGGCTTTCCATAGGAGGTTTTAAGAGGAAGGTTTAAATAATCAAGTTGTAATGTGTGAGAGTAAAGTTCTGAAGATGTTTTGTTTTTTATTAAAGAAAATGGAAAGTGTCTGTATTTCTTGTAGGGCAGTTAGAAACACCATGCCGTATGGGACTGAAGGATGGCTTCAACCTTCACAGGGAACTTCCTAGTTCCCTATGGGTCTTGAGGACAACCGAAGGGCACTTGATTTGCTATTTGGTACCCACCAAGGAAGTTTTACATTGCCTGCTCGTGCTGTGTTTCCAGGTTAAGATCTCTGCTCTGCTGTGGAATGAAAGGACACACCAGGTAGCAGTGCCTAGCACTCAGAAATGGCAACTTCTTTTCCTTTTCCTGGCTGAGTGAGCACCCAGCCTCACCTCCTGCCAGGTGAAGTGACACACTTACCTGTCTTCTGCTGCCTCCTCCCCTTACCTGGCTGGCTGATACTCCTTATCTTCTTGCTCCTTTTTTCCATTACCTCTGCTCTTTTTTTTGCAGTGCAGTGCTTTGGTTGGCTCACCTGCACCTGCTCCAGCAGCTGAAGCTGGGCAATTCCCTTCAGCAAAGTCCACTCCGACATTGTTACATTGGAAAAACAAGACAGAAGGGCTCAGCAATGACTGATGGATCCCAATCAGTGACTTGTGTAAGCCGGGAGTGAAAGGGATCAGCCCGTGTCCCAGAGCTGAATTACAGTGTTTCTGGTTTGAATGAGGCATCAGCAAGCTGTAAGCTGCCACTCACTTTGCCCAGGGTTTGAATTCCCTCTTTCTCCTGTGCTGAATTCAAGTTTCAGTTGAATGTAGAATGAAGCCTATGAAAAGATTTTGGTATCAAGTGTCTCTTCCACAAAGCAGCAAGGCAGCAAATAGTAAATTAAGAGACTAGAAAAAGGCTCATGTTTCATGCTGCGTGGCACTCTAGGAGAATCATTAAATGAGAGCTTTTTTATTTTATTTTACACTGAATAGTGATAGGCTAAGTCCTTTCTTCCTTTGAAATCAAAATAGATTTTTTTTCTTAAATTTAGTTCTTTGCTAATAAGAATCCAAGTTCACAAATTCTACTTATTTGGATATTTCACTGAAGGACATGGCACTCTTCCTCAGGCTCTGACAAGTGATAACCAGGTGAATGATGCTGGCAGGGAGTGAAGCAAACAAGTAATAGCAGTTACTGATATTTTAAATTTGGCTTGAATTTCCGCAGATGATGAACTTCCCATTTGAGGCTGAATGCTACACTTGAGTTTTGGACCTCCTCCTGTAACTTGTCCTGAAGTCAAAACCAGCTGCATGGAGTGAGAGGCTGAGGGGAAGGTACAGAAAGACCGTGGGAAAGCTAAGATTCCAAATTAAAGTTGGAACAGTTAAGAAATGCAGGTAAGGAATATGCTTTAATTATACTTAGGTCATGATTACTTCAAGTCGCTAAAAGCAGCAGAATGCTCATGGTTGTTCTTCCATAACTTCTGAGTTCATTGGCTGAACTCTGTTGAATCTATTAAATTCACACAGGTATCAGAGCCCCTACAAATGTGTGATTTTGCACACAACTTGAGGCTCAAGGAAAAGCCTTTTTACAAGGAAAAGTCCCAGTGAGTGCTCGCAAGCATGTGATAGGAACATGCAAGAATCAGGCTCCATTAGTACTTGGGCACTTGCCTTTCTTCCCATTCTTCTCTCCTGCTTTTCCCTGCAGGGTGGAGAAATAAGAACATGAGAAGAGAACAGACTGCTGAGACCAGACAATTTAAAACTGCGGTCTCTTGCTTCTAGATGTCGTGGCAGCTCTCTGAATTTGAACTGAACTTAAATGAAGCTGCTGGGAAGAAATGCAGGTCAAGCCTAGAAAGTCATAACCCTGATGTACGAGGCTTTGGCTTCAAGGGAAAAAATGGTATTAGTGGTTAGACTTTGCAAAACGTGCCATGATTTCCTTTGGGAAATAAAATGGAAAGAGGAGAGATTGAAATGCCTTAATTATACTGCTCTTGATGGTGTGTATCCTATTAGAAACTATATTGGGCAGAAGGAAACCTGACTATTTTCTTAGTCGTCAGATGCTTTGCAGTTTTTAATTGTTTTCAAAGTGGAACGTTGTGTTGCTGGGACAGCTGTACAGCACCTCCTGGAGCCAGGGGCCACTCATACTGAATATTCCAGTCTGGATAAAGGTATGCAAACCAAATGAATTCATAAATAACTATATATTTTTTTCTCCATATAGTTATCATACAAAAGCAAAAGTGCACTTTAAAACCTCCAAAAGAGAGGGGAGCTAGGACATAGATCACCCCCATTATAGCGAGGAATTTCAGTAGAAGCTGTCTTCACCTTTGAAATCCAGTGCTTAGCTTTTAAAATGGATTTTAACCATGCCTCTTTATAACAACATGGTATGCACATAAGCTTGTCCACTGTGTTTTAGGTCATAAACACTGATGCCCTTGACTAACCAACAGAAAAGAAGCAGGGAACAGCGAAGAAAAATATGTTTATACATATTCCCCACATATTTTCATGCTTACCTATGTGTATGCTTACCTGTGTGTAACTACACCACTAACTTGAGGTGAATTTCAGGTATGATCCTGCAATTTATTGCAAACAGGCTAGAATGTAAATGAAATCCTAAAATAATACCATATGTAGTGTTGTAATTCTTTTTAAAATGCAGGTCAGAACATTCGGCCATCCCGTGCTGTCCCAGGGGTTTCTGGAGTTGCAGCCCCTGTGCCGTAGCATGGCCCTGGATAATGCCAAAGTGGTGTCACACACGGGAACTGGAGCTTGCAGAGCAGCCTCCTTTAATTCCACTGGGATTTCTATATATATTTATACACATGAAGCCGAACACGTGCACGTTCCATCTGCACAAGGTCTCCCTTCTCCTCCTTCTTTGGTGCATAGAACTGGAAGTCCCTGCTGCTTCTACTTTTCTTAAAAGTTGCCTAGAAGTTGAGCAAAAATACTGCTGTGGTAGTTTCCCCTCTTAAGCAGCATCCAAGGTATTGTTTCCTCTGCTTTTCCTTTTCCCAGGAACAGTGAGCAGCTCTGTTGAATGGATTTCTCCATGAGGTTATTTTGTAGGTCAGGAGGTTAGCTCACTTTTGTCTTTTTACTCAGCTGCTGCAGAAGAAATCCTCTGTGTGTTCTCCTGAATTGTAAAGGCTGGTAAGAAAGAGAAGCCAAAGTCATCCATTAATCCACGGGCAAAGTCCTATTGAAGCTGCTGCAGTGAAAGCTCTCACATGCTGCCCTGGAAATAACCCCGGCCGTGACGTGGTGAGATGACCCTAGGTAAGGTCAGAAACTCAGTTCTCATTTTCATTTAAGCTTCTGTTTTTTAAACAGTATTTGGGGTTGTGCCTCGGGGTTCTGTTGAGCTCTTAAAGCAGCTGGAGCCCCCTTGAGAGGGAACAGAGAAGGGGACTCTGGAGAGGCAGGGGTTTGTCTGCTAAACTTGCCACTCTCTCCTCTCAACTTACTGTTGTTTTGGCTTAAATATTTAATGACCGTGACCCCATGTGAGAGCAGCAAGTGGTATCAGGACTTTAGCTTAAGCTGCTTTGCAGAGACAAAGCACCTGTTTTAATTCCTTCTGGAAATGGAAGTGATTTGGAAGCATCCCAGCAAGTTGAAGGCAAAGTGGTAATTCTCGACTGCCTGTACACTTTCTCAGGAAGTATGTGAATTGAAAGGATCTGTGTACACAGCTCCTGGCTGGGATTTTCAGGAGGGCTGAGAGAGATGGGGGTCTCTGTCCTGGCATCCTTTGCAGGGTTGCAGATGTAATGCCAAGATGCATTTAGTGGAAAGATAGTGGCATCAGCTGTTTGTCTCTTCTCTTCATAGACACTGATATAATAAAATGCCAGGCTGATGTGTAGGGTTGTGGTTAGGTCAGTTGCAGTCTGCACCTTCCCCTGCTCCTGGTCAGCATGGCCTCGGAGCAGCTGGCAGCTTCCAGGAACAGCGTTATCTCTCGGGATCCAACTGCACTGGTTATTAAAATGCTGAGCGGAGGCGCTGCTGGCAGCCATCCTCCGCTGCTACGTTTGTTCTTGTGTCATGGAGTGACCTTTTCTAATAGAATCAAGGAAAAAGAAGTGACAAAAACTACTGACATGGTGGATTGGGAGTATTTTGTGAGGTAATCAGGTAACAGCATAACTCTTCGGAGTAAGGAGCTGTGAGTTGGAGCTGAATCGGCCATTCCCATTGACTTGCTTAGGGAACTGATTTTCAACAGGATATTACTGATTTTTCCTTTTCATTTTTCATTTCTGTGGTGCAGCTTTTGCCTTTTCTGGTTTTAGGGAATCATGCCAAGTAAGTTGATTTTCATTACAGTTGAGAGGTAAGGGAGTGCTAAAGTGTGCAACCTCCCTCCCTCCCTCCCTCCATATGGGAACGTGTTTTGTGTAAATCAGTGACAGAAAAGCAACCACTGAAAATATATTCCCTATCTTTCTCTGCAGTCATCCCCCTCCCCAAAAACTTCTCTAAGAATGTGACTAAAACCGAAGCACTTCGTAAGTTACCAAGGGATAGTGTTGAGCTGGTGAAGTCAGCAGGAAATGAACATAGAATCCCAGAATTGTTTAGGTTGGAAAAGACCTTTGAATCATCAAATCCAACCGTTAACCTCGACATGGAACAGGGTTATCATTTCTTTTGAAGATTCAGGGTGGAAATAATTGCATTTTATTTGGCACCTCAGAATAGGTTTTTAAAACTCATCACCTCAGAATAGGAACAGTTTCATGGCACGTGCTAATTATACAAAATTCACAAACACTGCTTCTTTTAATTCCTTTTTATTTTTCACAATGTCTTTTACAACTGTAATTTTCATGTCTCACATTTTTCTCTCCAGTTTCCTGTGTCTTGTGGTTAAATCTTGGACCATAAATCTTGCTCTGCTTTGTTCAAAATAATAGGTGTGCTATATTTCTTCGTTTAACAACCTGCTGGATTAATAGTGGCTTTAAAAGAATTAAATATGGTTGTGTGGTTTAATATTCCCAGTTTTAATGCACCATGAAGGAGAAACTAGAGGCATTGTCTTTTACAGAGTGCTTGGGTTTCACGTATGGTCTGGCAGTCTTTGTCTGACACCTTGGTCCTGGGATCTCCTTCTTACACAGATAATGCCAAAAAAAGCTTTCTGTGCGGGTTTGGAAATCAAATGGCAAGTCACTGGGTGGCAAATAAGGCTAAAATTTTAACAGTGGTCTCTCAGCCAAAAAGGCTTTGGGACCTTTGGGATGCGCGACTGGAGTTGTCGCACAGGGCAGCTGGAGGAGGTGAGTTTCTGCATTGTTGCAGCAATGTTTTAGAACATAAAATTTGGTTCTTGTAAATTCTCCTTGTCATTAAGGCTGGAAGCCTGAGCAGGTAATGGTCACGTGTTCTGGTGTGTTACAGAGCAGGACCTGGGTCACCAGTCACCCTGCCTCACAGGGGATTCCATCCTTGCGTTATATTTCCATCCAGGCAGGCTCCACGGACAATGAGAACCTGAGGCACGAGGTATCGGTCATTAAAGGTAGTCAGGTTTTGACACCAAAGCCATATTTCAGCAGAAAGAACAGAATTGATGCTTTCCAAACTGGCTCCTATTAAGAAAGGTCATCAAAAACTCAATAAATTGTAATGATTCCTAAATATCAGGAAATGTCACTGCAAAAGTGAGCATTAAACCATGTGTGTGGACAGGATCAGCAAAGGATGTGGACTGGGATTTGTCTGGATGATAGCTATTATTCCTAGATGTTGTGTTAAGTTACACTGTAAATATTCCCACTAGATATTATAGTTGAGTTTACGAGGGGCTTGTCTCAAAAAATGTCTATTTGAAGCTTGGATAAATAGCATCGCAAGAACTCCTGATCAGTAACTTATCTTGGTTCCACAGAGGCAATATTCTTTAAATTTTCTCAGTTTGAATTCTTGCTCCAATTAAGCCTGACTTTGAAATTGCTTTGTTGCATTCCTCTGCTGTGAGAGGATGTGAGACCTTATGAAGACCATGTTCCAAATCAGGTGAAATGCCATGTATTACTCCCCTGAATATTATCCCTGCAAAATCCTGCTACAGCCTCCCCACTCCAAACCCTGGCCCTGTGCAAAGCCTTCCAGACAGAGTTCAGTACCTCTTTGCTTCAGGCCCCAGTCTCAGGTTCATAAAATATTTGTGGCTGTCAGTCTCGTGCATCAGCCAAAGTCGCACAGATGCAGAAAGTCTGAGGGATTTTAGAATTGCAAATGCCTAACAGATTTTTAACATCTCTATGTATGTATACACATATCTATATACATATATACATATGTATGTGTAACAGACTAGAAATACACACAAGAAAGCCATGATTTCTCTGATGATAGTGTGCCAAACTGGGCTGTTGGAGATGAGAAATGTCTTTAACTGAACTTTCAAATACTTCCTCGATTTACATGTGTTATAGGAGTGGCACTTGGTGTTCTTTCTTATTAGAAATAATGGGGCATCTAATTTTAACACCTTATTTTTGCTTTCTTACAATTCTGTCAAGCCTTTGGTAGACCAGAAAACAGAGTATCTGCCCTGGCCCTCAGCTCTATCTGTTGTGTATCTTGGTTTCTTTGACATTTAGAAACTCTTTAAGCCAGTTTGACAAAGTTTAATCACTTAGGAGGTAACGGACTTAACACTGTATTGCAAGAATGTTTTTAAGAGGAAAGAAACAGCTTTAGTAGAGGTCAGGACTTTGGATCCCTGTGCCTGTGGAAGGTGTCCATGCCCATGACAGGGGTTTGGGACTAGATGAGGTTTAAGGTCTCTTCCAACCCAAACCGGTCTGTGATTCCCTAAAGTGCCTCTGTAATTAGCCTGAATGAAACACCTGAGACTTGTTCACATTCATCGTTTCCCCTCAGCAAACAGGTGGTTTGCAGCATGCAGCACTCAGGCGTGTGACATTACAGAAAAACCCACGAGGACATTAAGGTTGTGTTCAGGGTTTGAATGATGTGCAGTAAGTAAGGTCTGAGGTCGCCTAGTGAACCACGAGGGAGGTAAAACAGGGCATAGCTGCACAGTAAGTGAAATGCCTTTTAATGTAGAATTATGGAGCTGGCACTTTAGAGTACCTCAGCCTTTCCGATTCTGGGCTTTCCCAGAAGTGGCTCTGTGCAGCTGCCGGTGCTGAATGTGACAGGCTGCTTCATGTTTTATGTGCAGAAATGACTGTACACTTGTAATAACAGATAGATTCCCACTCTCTCAGGAAAATTCCTTATATTTTTTTGCTTTGTGAGAGGATACCATGCAGTTTAGGACCTGTGTCCTCTGAAACAGCAGGGCTGCTGTGACTGGAATATTCAAGGTATCTCCTGAAAATCAAGACTGACGCTCTCCTCCTTTTTAATGTTGCTGTGACGCAATTTGGATTTAGTAGAACCAGTATTTTCTTTTTCATATAGATATGATGATTTCTGGCAGGGAGGTCAACTTAAAATTTGTAGTTAAGCTGTCACAAGTATTTCGAGAACGCTTAGCAGCAGCAGATCATGTGTTTGTGCTATGTGAGGCCAACAGAAACTGATTTTGGTTGGTTGTGATGTTTCACGGGAGTGGTAATGCGGAAGGTACAACAGAATGGTTTTAAATTGGATTTTGAACTGGGATCCAGATGTTCGTAATACTGGCTAATTCTGACCCTGAAAAAATTCAGTCCTCAGTTGAACACTGCTGGAGTTCAAGGATGCTGGAGTGGTTGATCTCTGCCTCCTGGAAGGTTGTTTCCCCCTTGGGAATGCCCCAGTTATCTGTTACCAACTGGTTACGCACAGCTTCAACTGCTTAACATCTTCTGGGGAACTGAAGGTGTACAGAGTGTGTTTGTGCAGATTTCTGTCTGTGGAAGGTGCTGTGCAAGTGGATTTTGGGTTCTGCCCAGGCCAGGCACCATTTCCTTTTGTGTCGTTTGCCAAGCTCCCAGCTGGTGGGGAGAGAAATGGCTTTGTGGTCAGACTCCAGTCCAGTGGGACCCTTGGGAACTGTTGAGACGGGACATGGGGTGATGGTTTTAAACTGAATGAGCATCAGTTTAAGGTTAGATGTAGGGACTAAGTTTTTTACCGTGAGAATGGTGAGCCCCTGGCACAGGTTGCCCAGGGAAGCTGTGGCTGCCCCATCCACAGAAGTGTTCAAGACCAGGTTGGATGGGGCTTGGAGCAATCTGGTCCAGTGGCCCCCATGGCAGGGGGTTGGAATGAGATGAGCTTTAAGATGCCTTCCAACCTAAACCATTCTGGGATTTTAAGACTGTAGCTGTTGCACTCTGCCTTGGGTTAATGGGAAATATGGAAGCTTGAGGATGTGGTCCTGGGCTGGGGAACTGCTCTGGGAGTCCCTGCCAGGGTGTGATGCAGGCAGTGATGGTGGGTGGGATGGATGGATGGATGGATGGATGGATGGATGGATGGATGGATGGATGGATGGATGGAGGAAGGGAGGGAGGAAGGGAGGGAGGGAGGATGGCTGGACGGACGGGAAAGTTGTTTCTCGGTGGATTTCAGGCGCACGGAGCAGGGGCGGGGAGCGCCGAGGATGCAGCGGGAGCACAGTGACGGGATTTGTGCCTCAGTGTGCCTGTGCGCGGAGCCGGGCGGGTTCCCCGGCGGTTCCCCGGCGGGCCGGGCCGTGCCTGACGTGGAGCGCCGGCTCGGCTGGAGGCGGAGCTGCCGCGGGTTTATCAGCG
>VXAZ01007615.1:7405-22069 GCA_013399875.1 Gymnorhina tibicen
CCCCCCCCCCACCTCTACCTCCTACCCCAGTGGCGCAAGGAGACAGGGAATGGGGGTTATGGTCAGTTCATCCCACTGCTCAGGGAGAGGAGTCATTCTCCTGCTGCACCGTGGAGACACTCCTCCCACATGAGACAGTTCTCCATGAACTTTTCCAATGTGGCTCCATCTCATCAGCAACAGCTCCCTGTGACCTGCTGTAATGTGAGTCCACCCCATGGGCACCAGTCCCCCTCAAACTGCTGCAGTGTGGGTCACTCTTCCATGGGGTGCAGTCTGTCAAGGACAGGCTGCTCCAGCCTGGGAGCAGGGCTCCTCTCTCCATGGGTCTCCCATGGGGGCACAGCCTCCTTCAGGCATCTACCTGCTCTGGTATGAGTACCTCCCCCATGGGCTGCAGGTGGATCTCTGCATCCCCATGGATCCCCATGGGCTGCAGGGGCACAGCTGCTTCACCGTGCTCTGCACCACGGCCTGCAGAGGAATCTCGGCTCTGGTGCCTGGAGCACCTCCTCTGCCTCCTTCTCCACTGACCTTGGCGTCTGCAGGTGTGCTAAGAGTTGTTCTTCTCACATGTTCTCACTCTGTTCTTCTCTAGTCACAATTACAGCTCTGCAACCCCTTTTTGTTTTGAATTCTTCTTAAATCTGTTACCACAGAGGCATTACCATCATTTCTAATTGGCCCAGACTTAGCCAGCAGCATGTCCATCTTTGGAGCCACCAGGGATTGGCTCTGCTGGACATGGAAGAAGCTTCCAGCAGCTTCTCACAGAAGCCACCTCTGTAGCCCCTTGTTACCAAAACCAGGCCATGCAAAACCAGTACATCTTGTCAGTGATTCTCATCTCTAGTTTAGTCAGTGTCCTAAAGGAAAGATGTATTTAGTAAAATTCACCTCAGACAGTTTTTAAGCATAAATGACCAGGTCAGGTTTGTAGAATTCCAACCCAAATTATTGAAATTAGTCTTTTGCCAATTCTTCATTGGAAAACTGACTTTTCATTAGGAGTGCCTGAATTATCTTTATGAATCTTCCTCACCTGGTTATCTGAAACAGTTATTTTAATGTTCCCTCTATACATATGAGAGAGGTAACTGACTTTTTCCTTCCCCTTTGCATTCTTTAGGAAGTTGTATCATGGATGAATAGGGGAGGCAACAAAATCGGTATTGCTTCTTCCCTCTAATCCACAGAAAACATTTTCAGAGGATGGGACTGCACTTTTTAATACAGATGCCTAGATATACAGCAAACTCAAGTTTGAACAAATAATGTAAAATGTGCTAGATATTCCTCAGGCACTTTTTTCATACTGGAATGAAAGGAAATTATTCCCAAGTGTATTATGCTGTTTAAGTACTGAGGGAGCTGCCTTCGTTTCTGGCAGGCATACTTCAGTGAGCAGTGTCCTCTTGTGTTCCTTTGCGTGATTGTCTTGAATCTTCATTGGGAGTGAAAGAGATCTGGCACTACATTTGCAGTGCTCCCCTTTAATGAACACCAGGCTTTGGAGTCTTCCTTTAATTTTTACGTAGGAATATCAGGAAAGGCTAAAAATGTTCCTGTTTGGGCAGTTAAATGGTGATAAAGCAGATGAAGGACTGGTCCTAGGCTTCTGTGTTAAGGAATGAGAGGCAATTTTGCAGAGAAGCAAAGAGACGAGCATATGTATGTGCCTCTGTACAAGTGTGTAATTGAACCACAAAGAGTTTTTAAAAACTATTCTCTTGTAGTGTACTTCAGTATATTTTATAGTGGGAGTTTTGAAGGCCAGATGATGGAGAACTGATCTATTTCAGAGGCACCTTTTCCTAGAGCTTGAAGGCAGCACCCCTTGCATGCCCTGTGGAAATGCTTTAAGGAACACAGACAAGGAGCCAACTAAGTAAGACTGCAGCTGGTGCACTACTATCAGTGACAGCATATATGCAAGCCACAGCTGAGCACTTGAAATGGTCATTTGCAAATGTCTGTTCTAGTGCTGGGAAAGCATGTGAAACAGTAAAGCTCTACATAGATACAGCTTTTCTTTTCCAAGATCTGTAATCTGGCTGCTATGACAGGAGGAAGTTCACCAGGCAGGAGAAAACATGCTGTCAGTCTCTGCCCACCTGCATTTCTCTGTCTCCTTCCATGGAGGTATTCATCCCAGATCAACAGACATGCCAGCTTTGTCACCTCTGAATCTCACAGTAGACTTTAGGAAAGATTGCAGTGTTGAAACAGATTGTCCAAGGGCTGGTTTTTTGATAAAGGATAGGCTGCTTGCCATCCCTTCTCTTTCATGTATCATTTAATCTGTAATATGCCAGTGAGTTCAAGTGTACTTTGAAAGGTACTATTTTTAAACTGTCTAAGATGTCTTTAGGCCAGTATTTCGTGGCTTTCTTGCTGTAAAGAGATCATTTTCCAGTGTCAGGTTAAAGCCCTTACTCTTTCAGAACAGGGTATGACCACATGTTATTTATGTCATGTGTCAGGAAACACAGATGATGCTGCTGATCACAGTGGTCCAAGTGATTGCTGGTTGGTGTCAACAAGGAAATTTCTGGATAGGCTGGGTCAGTAATGGATGATACACAGCTGGATATGCTGTTAACTAAGAGTTGTTTAGTGAGGTGATAGTTATTGGCAGTTGTTGCTGTAATCCTCATGTAACTGTGGCGTTGAACATCCTATGAGAAGCAGGTAAGGCAATTAACAGTACAGTTGCTGGAGTTCAGGTGAGCATACTTGGTTTTAATCAATGATCTAGTAGGTATCATCTCAAAGGAGACAGCTCTGAAGAGTCAAGGAGCTCCAGAAAGTTGGCAGGTCTTTAAGGGCAGCATTCTGCAAGCACAGTACTGATCCACAGAAAGACCTTGGCTGAACAGGAAACAGAGCTCTAGTACAAAAATGCAGCATTCAAGGGTTGGAAGCAGGAACAAGCTACAAAGACAGAGCCCAGAAAGAAGTGCAGGTATGTTAGGGATGTTTTCAGGACCATGGGAGCTTGTCTATAGTTGACAATTAGAATAGATGTCAAAGGCAACAAGAACTGCACCGAATGCATTGATAACACAAGCTTATCATGTAAAACATGGCCTCATTGCCTATGAAGTGAGTGAATTAGTGAGAGCAGACAATTTCATATGGGAACTGATAAAGTAGACTTTTTTTAATCTTTGCTAGGAAAAGTATTAGTTAGAAAAAAACTACCCTGTTGAAAAGAATTTTAGCTCATCATAACTGGGAATTTGTTGCTGTGCGTGTTCCCTTGCGATGGTATGGCATGCAGCAACAACAACGCGGCGGCGGTAAAGGAGGCGAGAAGGCTCTCTTGCATGGAGACTGCAGCAGGTCTTTATTCCATGCTAACTCCTCAAGGTCTAGGACTAGCAAACGTGATAGCCCCCACAGGCAGAGGGCTGGCACATGGCTAGAGCCCAAAGAGAGGGAAGCTGGTGGCTGGCTGAACCCCAAGGCAGAGAGAGCACGCCTGTGATTTGGGAGTTCCTATCTTGGGGAAACGGGGGGCGGTACAAGGGCGGAGTTAGGATAACAGAGCCAACAGGGAGAACCTGAGGGAGTGGTTTGGACTAGAGATGGGGGAAGGGGAAGCCACATGGAAAAGGCAGGCAGGGATATGGAATTGGGGTACACCACAGGAATTGAGCTCTGTACCTTTATTACAAGAAGGTTCAACCCTATGAGTATCAGGAGAGAATCTGTACTGTAATGGTAAAAGGAATGTCCTATTAGAACTGATTTTTTTTACAGTATGGCTGTAAGAAGATCAACTTGTGGTAAGGTGTCAGAGCTTTTGTGAGTGCTCCTCAGGTAAATTTCTTGGCTCTGTGAGGAAACCTGCCGGTACTACCTGCCTTTTTCTTGAACTTCTGTATTAGCCTGTGAGAAATGGTATTTGCCAGATCTCTGATACAAGGAATAATGCTGTATTTTGAGAGGTGTGGTAAGTGAATACTGTAGGATAGTTTAGACTGGGTAAGGTATCTGTAGATGTGTTTCAATACACTTCCTCAGTGAGTCACTTGGGCATTTATGTGTTTGATAGGTAACAAGTTGAAGGGCATAAAGTTCGGTCATTTTTTCTAGTATATCTCAAACTGAAACTGACATTCCTAAGTTCTGTATGTAGAACTCTAAATCTTGTAAATATTTTGGAGCAATTTTCCTCCTCAAAAAGCATCTCAGTGAAATCAGTGAATGTACATATGTGACCAGAGTATATTGGCTCAGATGAATAAGGTGGAGGAGGAAAATTCATCAAGGCTTCACTTCAACTGTGGTTGCACTGGTCTTTATGCAGGGGTGCTTGCAGGGCCAAGGACTTCTCACAAAAGCTGAGAAACACATGTTTCTCAGACCCTGCCCTTGAATGTGCCTAGTGTCAAAGTTGCCTGTCCCTACATAACTTAAGTGTTTTCATTCACTCCCAGTCAGTGCCATCTGACTGGTTTCTGTTCTTGATAGCTGTACTTCAGAACTGACGGAAAGTCATGTAGAAGTCATGAAAAGCAAGCTGCACAATTTTTCATTTGTAGCCTGTGAGCCCAAAGTCCATAGTTTACTGTTTCTGCAATATGGTTGTTTTTCTCCATACCAATAAGCCTGTCACATAGCTTTTCAAAAGTTGTAATGAAAACTCCTTGTGTGTGTATGCCCTCCTTGTAATTATATTGGCTTCTGTGATGTTGGAAGAAGTTGGAGATACTATGCATGTGAAAGGAGTTACACCTGTTTATAAGGCAGATGGAAGCTACGTAGTCTACGTTTACAATAAAAAGTAATTCTCTCTGCATTGGCAGAAGAAGCATTTATCTACTGTGACTTTGTATTTCAGACAATGGTGCAGTGTTCGGTCATCCTGCCAAAGCAGTAGCAGCCCGGATGGACCTTGAAGTTCAAGTGCTTTCAAGGAAGAGTGGATCACTTTTGAACTTTCAGAGGTTATAATATCTTCAAAAATTGTTACAAGCTTTAAAGAATGGACTAAACATTGACCAGTGATCATGTGTAAGACTGCTGTTAAAATCTTTGTCGGTTTGATCATGTATAAGACGGTTAAAATGAGATTTTGAGTATGTTTTCAACTATAAGTAGCTCTACTGACAAACTGTATCTGAGAGTGGTCGGAGAAAAAAAGTCAGTACTCTATTCAGTGATACCTTTTAATTGATGGTAGAAAGGAAAGTCTAAGTAATATTGTTGTTGCAGTTACATAAAATAAGATCTAAGAAAGCAGATTCACAGGCTATTTGTGTTGCTGTTTCTACCTCCCATCTTTTCCTTCAACAAGGCACATGGTTACAATTCACTTCAAAAACATAACAGAAAAACTGAACAAACAATTTCAAATTAAAATTATACTATTTTTATACATTATCCGTATTTTTTATTCCAGTGATTTTTTTTAAGCAGTGTATTTGTTTTGTGTGCTAGAAGACGTGGTTTAATAATTGTGGTGGTTCTGTCACAGCAGCAGTTGTGTAATGAGTTAGTTGGAGACTGAGGTAATGCTTAAACCAAATTTGTGCCTGAAGATGTACTTACGTGACTTACAGAACTGTCCAAAAAAAGTACTTTGCTGCCAGTGTCCCAAACACTCTGCTGGCCATTTTCTGCTTCATTGAACAGCTCCAATTTTAGTTCCTGTATTAAGTGATGAATGTGCTTGAGCGGTTTGAATGTATGCATTTCAATTTTTTTAATACAGTTTTATTTTAATAAAATAACCTGCTGCTTCTTGTCTAGTAAATAAAACAAATGAAACTTATGCTTCTCCAAGATGTGTGGATATCGAGGGGTTTTTTATTTACTTCTAGACATTATGTCTCACAGTTACTTTTACCATTCATGGAACAGGTTGGTGATGATACCTCGTAAACAACACTTTTAGAAAGACACTTTTTAGAAAATACTGTGCTACTCAGAACTTTAGGTTCTAAGTCCCTGAACAGCAGGGATTGCTGAGGCAGAAGTGGATCAGAATGCAAGGAAAAGATCAGAAACATGAACGGTAAGGATTCTCATAGTAATGTAAAAAAAATAATCCAAAGGAAAATAGAAGAAAGCAGGTACATAAGCATTTTAGCTTCCTAGGCTTTTTCCATTAGACACCCAGTCTCCTGCTGTTAAGGCCTTTAGATTTGGAGGTATTCTTCCTAGCAAAACCAGTAGAGGTGGTTTTCAGATACTGGGGAAAATAGCTTAACCAATTTTCTGTATTTCCTGGTGGTTTTTTTAAGGACTTGGATTGCAGGAGCCAGAGCTTGAACATACCTTTCATTACCTTCCACTAAGCCAAATTATATGTTTGGCCTTCTTAAGAATGGTTTCCATTTTTATCTTTCTTCCTTAGGCACTTTTGGTGAAATGGATCAGAGCCAGGAAATTAATATCTGGGTGTTCTAAGAGAAAGTCTTTTCTGGGTGTCCATTTTCAATCCCTTTGGGTTTTTCTTTTTGCATTTGGTAGTGACATATAATGGTAATTGTTACGCTAATTTTTTTTAGTTTATACGCTGGGTACTTAGTGTCACAGGAGAGTGGCACAGAGCAGGTCCATAGGTAGTGGGTTCTGTTACACATTTCTGTTAGAAATTCTTTGTATGCAAGGCTAGATGAGAACACTAGATAAGGATGGCTGCAACCAAAGAGTTACAGTCAATAGCTCAGTGTCCAAGTGGAAACCAGGAACAGGTGGTGTCTCTCAGAGGTCCGGGATCAGTACTGTGTAGTATTTTCATCAATTAAATAAGATAGTGGGATTGAGTTTGTGGAAGGCAAAAGCCTGAGTGGTACAATTAGTTACCAGAGGGAAGGAATGCCGTCCAGAGGTACCTTGACGGGCTCAAGGAGTGGGGCCCAAGTTCAGCAAGGCCAAGCGGAAGGTGCTGCATTTGAGTTGAGGCAAAGGTGATTGAGATCAGCCTTGTGGAGATGGACTTTGGGGTGCTAGTGGATGAAAAACTGAACATGGGTCAGCAGTGTGCACTCACAGCCCAGAAGCCCAGCTGCACCTTGGCTGCATCAAAAGCAGATTGAGGGAAGTGACTTTGCCCCTCTGCTGTTGTGAGACCCTGCCTGGAATACTGCATCCAGCTCAGAGGTCCTCTGTAAGAGAGATGTGGACCTGTTGGAGCAAGTCCAGCAGAGGGCCACAAAGATGATCAGAGGGATGAAGCACCGCTCCTAAAAGGAGAGGCTGAGGGGGTTGGGATTGTTCAGACTGGAGGGGAAAAGGCTTTAGGGAGACCTTACAGTGGCCTTTCAGAATTTAAAGGGGGCTTATGAGACAGATGAAGAGAGACATTTCACCACAGTCTGTAGTAACAGGACAAAGGGCAACACTTTTAAACTCAAAGGGTATATTTAGACTGGATGTAAAAACTGTTTTTATGATGGGGCAGTGAGACGGTGAAACAGGTTGCTTAGAAAATTTGTGGATATGTTTGGAAGTATTCAGAATTGGGCAGATAGAGTTCTGATCAGCCAAGACTAGCGGAAGGTATCCCTGCTTGTGGTGGGAGAATTGGGCTATATGTATGTCTTTGAAGGTCTCTTCCAACCCAAACCATTCTGTAATACTTATTTGTTCTGTCAGCACAGGCTTGGTACCTAAAGGCATCTCACGCAGAATTTGTATATAACGTCTGTAAAACTGGTAGTGTGTAGTGTCTTTTTTGCAAATTTCAGTGTACATTTTATACTCTGAAATGCATTGGAAGTAATTTATCCATAGGACTACAGACAGAGATGGTAATTGGCAAGAAAAGCATGGGATAATGTCTAATTATGTAAAGATAGGACCAAATACAAGTGATTTTAATTGTCTTTCTAAACAGTCCTGTTGCGGTGCATGTGGCAGAGGCCACTTCAACAGAGCAATCGGAGGACTGGTGGACAGGCCCCCAAGACACAGAGGCTTAATTCTCACCCCTCAGTTACAGTAAATTCCCATGTTCCCAGTGGGTTTTAGTTTGCATGTTTTAAGGTTATTGGCTTAGGAGTTCTCCACCCAGTATTATGTATAAGTTCATGTTTAGGCAATTTCCCTAATTGCTTATGTATTAGTTCTAGAAGTTTCCCCCTTCGATGCCCCATTGGTTGGTTCATGTAATCCCCTCCCACAAGTTACCCCATTGGTTAGTCCCCTGTTGTCTCCTCCTCCTCAGTCAATTCCCATTGGTTACTTCGGTTTGTTGTGCTCCAGTATAAAACCCTGTGTTCTGCCTGCTTATCTGTCTTTATCCCTGGATTCTTCACTTGCAATAAACTAACTGGAACCTATGCAAGGACCCCTCTCTTGTCCTTTGCCTCCACTGACGCCTTTTCAACACCCCCATTTGGGGCTTGCTCCTTGCAAAGGAGCCAGCTTTTTCCTGCTCGCTGCAGCAGAAGCCAAGGATGTCTGCAGGTGGATGCTATGCGGCCTTGGGCAGCCCCAACAGCATCACAGTCCTACAGGTATTTCCTAACTTCTACAGTTATTGTAGGAAGAACTGCAGGTGGGATAGAGAGGAAGAAGATTTTTCTGGTTTTTGTTGGGTTTGTTTTGTTTTGTTTTTTGAGGTTTTTTTGTGACCGTTACTCAGCCAGTTTGCTGTGAAGGATTTGGAGTACTGCCTTCTGGTGCAGAGTATTGACGTTGCTCCTGTATCATAACATCAGAATCAGTGTTAGCAAGTACTAGTTTGAAGCTCTTAGAAAATTTCATCTTGGGCAGGTAAATGGCTTATCAGGACATAGGATGGTAAATTGTGGCTGTTGCCTAGTTTTCAAATATCGCAGGTTCCAAAGTGTGGCCTCTCAAGCTTGACTGATATAATTGCCTGTCTTACAGAAACTTCATGTCTTCTGGTTGTTAATTATGACATGATACACTTCTGGTTTTACGCTAACATCTCTTACACGAAATGCTGTCTCCTAGAAAAATTAACAAAGCTTTCAGCAGGAAACCTGTCTGGTTTCTATGTGTATGTTTCACAGACCACTTTAAAGGCTCCTGTAAACACTGGTCACTTCAAGACATGTACCTAAATAGTAAGCCCTGAAGCAAATAAAGTAGCTTCTCTGTGGGTAAATTACATGCCATACAAAATGGGTTAGAGCCATGGAAAGCCTAATAAAGTATTGGCTAGTGAAATTTTAGAAAAATGTAGTGGGTTCAGTTTGAAACCGGGCAGAAACACCAATTAAGTGTAGTGGATTTGTTCGCATTTCTTATCTTTTGTGAGATAAGAATTAGGAGGAATTGCAAAGCAGGCTCTAAACTTTAAGAATATAAAGAAGTTTATTAACAGAACTAAAAGAAAAAGGAATAATAAGGGTTAGAATAGACCTTCAGAACACTTCTCTTCCCCCCATCCTCCTCCCTCCTCCCAGCTACAACATAAAGACACAAATCTGGGATTACTGCAGTCAGTTACCCCTACTATAATAGTCTTTCATCAGTTCACTTAGGGAGAGGAGTCTCTTTTGCCCATGCTATGGGCTTCTCCACAAGAAATAGTTTTCTCATGGTTTCAATGTCACAGCACAACAGCCGCCCGGGGTGGTTTTCTGCTGGCATGTGAAAAAAATGTCCCTTCTCTCAACTTACAGCTTTCCCTACAGCTGTTTTCGAGGGTTCCATTTTAGCGAATGGGGTACTATTTTAAGGATGAGCTGTTTAAGAGCAAAGGTTCTCTTCATCTACTTCTGGGATCATCTTCATCTCTAGGAACAGAGGTCTTCTTCCTGGGAGCAAGAGTCTTCCCTTCATCACTTCATTACTATCTCTCTCTATTCAGGCTACTCAGTGGATCACAGCTACTTCAACATTTACTTAGTTTAGCAGCATCTTTGCTTGTAGCTAATTTGAACGCTCTACCCCCCCATGCTTATCATGAAATTACAAGGGGTTCTCTGATGTATCAGAGTCCATCACCATAGCTTTACAAAAGAGTTTCAGCTTTAAAGCATCTCCTCTATCTCCTCCCTCTGGGCTTTAGCTCTTTCTTCTTCACTGACTTTTGGTGTCACTATCACGATGTGCCTTTACCTTTCCCTTTCGTCTGACCTGGGAGAGGATTGATGTTTGCAGGTTTCATCTCTTCTGGAGAACTTACAGCGCTGAAGGAGTCACTCTCACCCGGGCTGGGCTCTGAACTCATCCGGCTGGTCACAGGATCCCGGCCGGGCAGGGCCGGTCTCGGTGCGGTCTCGGTGTAAAGTTTCAGTCCATCGGCCGCACCGGAGAAGGGGGCGGCGGGGCAGCCATCCCGGCCCGCACGGAGCTGGGGCCGTGGCCCCGGCCCCACCGGGCCCAGAGCCAGGCCCAGCCAGGCCGGGCGTGCAGCCCAGTCACCTGTCCGAGGGCCGGAAGCAAGAGAGAATTCCCGCCACTCCACGCAGTATAAATAGGTAAATTTCGAAGTGTTATTGGTCTAAACAACTGTCCATCAACTCAGGTTCAAACCACCACACACAAGCTTTCCAGGTCTGCTTCTCATTCTCCAGTGGAATTGTCCTAAACTTACTGATTTGTATGGCCTGAATGCTGTCTTGACTTTGGGTCAAAGAGAACACCTGTAGAGCTAGCAGGAACTGCTGAAGAACAGATAAGTCTTGCATGCCCCTGTGCAGGATATGCCTTGGGGGAATAGAGAAATGCAGCTGGGAAAGACTGGGTATGTTAGAAATGAATGCTCAAAGCCTAATTTTCTTTCCTACATACACAGAGGGGAGACTGAGTGGAACTGAGTACTTGGGAATAGCACAGATGCACAAAGCAAGAGGCATGCCAATATTAGGCAGGTACCAGGAAACACAGAGTAAGTAGCCAACTGATTTCTTACTAAATTTTCAGCTGGCATCCAAAATCAGAGATTAGAACTTCATTAAACATCCAGATCCACACAGACCACAGGCAGAAATGTCACAGCAGGGTAAGTTCAACATGCAGACGACATGCAAGAGAAGACGTACACCCACTCAGAGGAGCTTTTGTCCATCTTCCCTTCAGAAAGTTCATTAGGAGTTCTGTTTCATCTTGGCACAGGTGTCACAGGTAACAGAACTCCTGCTTTGACTGAAGAGACTTCTCAGTTTGGACGCAGTAGCATTCAGATGCCATGTCTATATTCCAAGCCCACACTTACTTGTATCATGAGCATTTGCTCTCTTGCGTATGGAGTTGCTATTATCTCCTACCCCACTCTTCACTGGTTGTTTAGATGTTGTATTTTGCTTAGCCCAGCTATCCATGGCTTTTGAAATCCTTTTCTCTTGGATGAGATCTCCTTTTATTTTGTTCAGAGCATCCTCCAGTATGCGTATTAGCAGTGTAATGTACTGATGGCAATGCAATACTGTGGGTTCAAATATGGCACAAGCTAGACCATGAGGCAGGCCATTAGATTTACTCCTTTTCTCCTTTCTCTGTTTTCTCTAAAGCGTTCTTCACAGCCTAACATTGATCTATCTTGCTAACATGAGATTGCCCACTCATATCTCATTTTCACTTTTCTAACACTTCACACTCTTTCATGCTAATATCCAGAGCATCTCTCAGCATCCGCACAGGTGGCATATGACATCAGAACTGAGTTTTTGTATTAGTATTCAAAACAGATCTGAGAGCAGTTGGTGTTCCCAGAACAGTAACCAGCAAGAGATTATTTTGTCTATTGAAACCAGCTGAGTATCAGTAAGAAGAGAAATTAATTCAGGAGGTGCTCAGCACTGGGTGGGATCAGCCTTCTAAGATGGAAATTCTGGCTTAACTGTTTTAACGACTGCTTCTTCTACCCACTGTCATTGCAGTGTTGGCTGAAGCAGGACAGTTCAAAAGAATTTAAATTAACATTTGATCACACTTTTGCAAAAGTTTGCCATTGTTCATTTAGATGATTGTCAATTTCTCCACCACTTTTGCTGTGAATTGGCTCAAGCAGTTTGTGGTGCAAAGACCTGTGTGATTAGGCATACTTGAAAGTATGTTTTCAATCTGAACATCAGGATGTCATAGACGAGACCCAGCCGAAACCAAGAATAGTGCCTGTTGTGAAATGCATTTTAGAGGACACAGGTAGTCTGTCCAGTTGTTTGGTTTCCTACAGTATGGTTCCTCTAGCACAAGAAGGAAGACATTTCAGCTGAAGTCTTTTAATTTGACCTTAGAATCTGTGTTTTAATAATTAGTGCTTTATAGGAAGCAGCTTTTGTATGGGCTTTTATCAACTGTGTAAGAAGGTTCTGAAATACATTTTTTATGTTTTCATAACATAGTGAAACATTAAAATCATTCTTTTGCATCTGCCTGAAGGTAAGCCAGCAAGATAATCCAGTAGGAGGGTGGTGGTGGTGGTAGGAGTTTCTTTCCCGTTAATTGCATGTGAGGACAGTGGAATTATCTCTGTCCTTGGAGCAGATCTGTATTTAGGACAAATTCTCCACTCCATGGTGTTACTGGTACCTTGAATTGACTCTGATTTTCTTCTCTGGCCCTTAGGCTGCTCAGCATTTGAAGAGAAAACACATGTAAAAATGCCATGAAACCAGCAGTGTTCAAGTGCTTGTTCTGTATAGGCAAGGAATGCCCTCTGGCCCAGGATTTCCACCAAGCAGTCTGCTGTCTGATTTTAAGTACCACTGCTCATCAGCCACATGCATTGGATTTCTGCAAGGATGACTCTTAAGAAGCCAAACAAAACCATTGACCCAGGCTGGCACGGAGTGGGTAGGGGTAAATGTGTCCCTGGTGCATCCTTTCAGGCATAGGCAGCCATGTTTGTCTCCCCTTTCCCCAGGCACCTCTTTCTTGAGCTGGAACTGTGTCTTCTCTCCCCTGTTCTGGATACCCTGCTCCTAGCTCTCAGCATGCCTGTTTTCCTACCTGTCAACAACCAGCACCACGGAGAGAAAAAGGTGCTCATGCTGGCACTTTCCCCACCTGGAAGGTCAAACTCTCATATTCTAGATTGCCACTCACCTCCTCAAGTAAGAATGTTTTTGTTTAGAAATCACATGTAGGAGGCTGCTTCCTGAAAGGAGTGACAACATCAGTGGCAGCAAGAGCTACCTCGTTCAGTGGTGGGGAGCAGGGTATTTCTAATACCATGACCTCTGCTGATGGTGTCAGCTGAACCCTAGATGTCTTGTCCCCTTGGTCCTTATTTGCCTGAAGCTGGAGGTGCAAACAAGGCTTCTTACAGCCCACCCTCAATCCTGAACTTACACTTGGTAAAAAGAGCAATGCCGGATCGAGTGGCAGTCATCTGTGTACCTTTCTGGGAGGCAGCCTGAAGTGTCTAGTTGCAGGATTCTTGCTTTTCAACTCCTAAGGACCACTTTCACTATGCCTTCTTGGACTTTCTCCAGCACAGAAACACTTTATTTGCAAGTGTTTCTACCAAAAGCATGAAGATGCATACAAGTACGTAGTAAGAGACAGGAATGTGGAGACAGTAGTCCTCTAGGGACATTCCCACAACTAAGAAGAGTGTTCTGTCTTCTGTTCATATGGTATTTTAAAGTACTTTTACCTCTTTTTCTCTGAGTTTGGGAAAAAAAAGAAATGTTTATTACTTCAGTGAGTGTTGTTTTAGTATTGATTGAAACCTGGTTAAAAAAGAATAAAAATAGAACCACTAGGTGTATCATCTCTTTCCTGGAAGTGAGTGCCCCACCAGGGTGCTTAAAAGACACAAATGTCTTCAGATGTTCCCTCTCTGGTACTTGGTACTTTGGCTTGCCTGTTTTATCTTCAAATCCTCACTTTATTCTGTAAGGGCTCTGAGCATTTCCATTTTTGTCCTGAGACTCACGGTACATGAAGCTTATTTTCTGTGTAAGTAGGCGGCGAAGTTAATGCATTTCCACACCTTTGTTCCAGGCAAGGTCGGGTGATGACTTCCTTTTCTAAAACACTTTTTATTTTTCCTGAGGCTTTCAAAGACTTTGAACACAAGATTTAAAGCCTGTGTACCATTAGACACAATAAACCTGGGTGAATTTGAAGGGGATGTTACCTGTTGTTAAGCTTGGGAGTAATTTTCTCAAAGTAATAACTCAAAGAGTTATTTTTCATAGTGTGTAATAGCAAACTCTGATTTTTTAAGTGCCATTACACCTGCAGGTATTTTTATTAAACATTAAAGTTTGGCAAAGGACACCGCAATTGAAAAATGCCTTGTCAAATTATTCAGATGCTGGCATTTGCACACAACTGAGGTGTGCTTTTTGTAGCACACATCTCTGCTGGCTCCTGGTCCAAAGAATGAGCTGCACTTACACCACCTCTGAAATCACCATACATAACTCCATGCCTAGAACTTTCCATCGTCTTCAGGCAACTTCCCAAAGAAGTTTTGGGCTTTGGCAGCTCTGAGGCCAAAGCTTCTGGGAAGGTTACACTCTTTTGGCACAGCTTTCCCGAGTGGGGTGAGGCTGGGGAAAACCCCGTGGGCACCCCAGTGTGAATACCACTCCCCTTGCCGTGTTTTGGAGGGGACTCCCCGGAGCTCTGGCCCTCCTTCCCACGGGGTAGGAAGCCTGCAAGGCCAAAGGGCGGCCGGCAGGGACCGGGACAAGGAGCCCAGAGGCTGGGATGGATGATGAGTGAATGGATGCTCCACGCCCCGCCGCACCAGCCGAGCTCTGCCACCAAGCAGTC
>VXAZ01007619.1:0-13292 GCA_013399875.1 Gymnorhina tibicen
CCTCTCCCGAACGAGGCCCCACACTTCCCGCACGTGTCCTCCCGTGGCGGGTTCGGGACGTCCCCAATCCCAAAGAAGCGGCAAAGAGACCCAAATTTCCCCAAATTCCCCCCCCCGTTAATTCGTTGTTTCTTCCTCCTTCCAGGGATTTTTTGTGGCCATCATATACTGTTTTTGCAACGGAGAGGTGAGTCCTGGGCGTCTCCTGAATTCCCTCCTTTCCTGGGTTTAATTCCAGCACATCCTCGTTTTTCCAGTCCGAGATCTCCCAGCCTGCATAAAAAACCCACAAATCCTCATTTTTTTTTTTTCTCCCTGGTGGGAAACCCCTGGATGAGCTACCGGAAGCAGCTAACGGGGGGAAAAAAACGTGGAATTTTTAATTTCCCGGCGCGAGCGCTGCTTCGTTTCAAATTAAGAAGGAAAAAAAACCGGATTGGTAGAGTCGCTGATTAACCAAAAAAAACAACTCTGGATTTTTCCAGGGTCTTTTGATCCTTTGTTCCTGTTTCCGGGATAATGCGCTTTAATTTCTTCGTTTCCATTGATTCCCTCTGTTGCTGCTAATTAAGAAAGTGGCTGCGCCCCGGGGAAGAACTTCCATGGGCAGGCATAAAGCGAAATTTGTGGATTTTAAGGGGAATTCATGACCTAAACTTGTGGATTCTAAGGGGAAATCATGACCTAAATTCGTGGATTTTAAGGGGAATTCATGACCTAAATTTGTGGATTTTAAGGGGAATTTATGACCTAAATTTGTGGATTTTAAGGGGAGCTTATGACCCAAATTTGTGGCATTTAAGGGGAATTTATGACCTAAATTTGTAGATTCTAAGGGGAGCTTATGACCTAAATTTGTGAATTTTAAGGAGAATTCATGACCTAAATTTGTGAATTTTAAGGGGAATTCATGACCTAAATGTGTGGCATTTAAGGGGAATTTATGACCTAAAGTTATGGATTTTAAGGGGAATTTATGACCTAAATTTGTAGATTCTAAGGGGAGCTTATGACCTAAATTTGTGGATTTTAAGGGGAATTCATGACCTAAATTTGTGAATTTTAAGGGGAATTCATGACCTAAATGTGTGGATTTTAAGAGGAATTTATGACCTAAATTTGTGAATTTTAAGGGGAATTCATGACCTAAATTTGTGGCATTTAAGGGGAATTTATGACCTAAAGTTATGGATTTTAAGGGGAATTCATGACCTAAATTCGTGGATTTTAAGGGGAATTCATGACCTAAATTTGTGGATTTTAAGGGGAATTTATGACCTAAATTTCTGAATTTTAAGGTGAATTTGTGACCTAAATTTATGAATTTTAAGGGGGATTTATGACCCACATTTGTGGATTTTAAGGGGCGCTTATGACCCAGATTTGTGGATTTTAAGGGGAAATAAAATTACAAAATCTCTGCTTATGCTCAGCGGATAAAACCAGGATAAAACCTGAGGGGAATCGTTCTCATCCTAATTCAGCAACCTACCTTAGACCCACTCTAACATCCCCTTTTCAGGGAATTTCTCGGGATTCGGGCGCCTCCCAGGGTGGTTTTCCCACTCCCGCTCGCTTTTCCCGGGACGCCGAGGCGATTCCCGCCCGGATGCGGAGCTCTCCCACCTTTCCCACCGGACGCTTCCGTCCCGCCTTCCCGGCGTCCAACATTTCACCGGGAAAGGGCGGATTTAACCCCAACCCGTCTCTCCTTTCCGACTTCGCGGGAACCTCCCGAGCTGGGAAAGGGACCCGCCGAGAAAATTCCGCGAGTCCCCGCGGGGTTTTCCCCCGCCCGTTCCGCCTACGGACACCGCGTTCTCCCGGCATTTTTCTCCTCCCGATAATGGAGTTTTTCCCCCTCCCTTTTTGTGTTTTTTTTCCCCCCGTCAGGTCCAAGCGGAAATAAAGAAGTCGTGGAGCAGGTGGACTTTAGCGCTGGACTTCAAGCGGAAAACCCGGAGCGGGAGCACCACCTACAGCTACGGGCCCATGGTGTCCCACACCAGCATCACCAACGTGGCCACGAGAGGGGCGCTCGCCCTGCACCTCAACACGAGACTGATCCCCGGCACCCTCAACGGCCACCGGAATCTGCCGGGCTACGTGAAGAACGGCTCCATCTCCGAGAACTCCGTGCCCTCCTCCGGCCCGGAGCAGTACAACAAGGACGAGGAATACCTGAACGGCTCCGGGCTCTACGACGGGGACAGGCCCACGGTCCTGGTGGAAGAGGAGAGAGAGACGGTGATGTGAGGGCGGGAGGAGACGGGGGGGGAAAAATAAAACAAAAAAAAAATCCGGCCGAAGGAGGGTGGAAAAAAGGTTCCCGGAGAGCGTTTAGTGGGGAAAAGACCATCAGGCCACGGCGCGGCGGATTCCGAGGGTTTCCATGCGGTTTCTCTGGTTCTGTGGAATGAGAGATTTAAGTTATTTGGGGGGTAAAAAACAAAAAAAAAACAAAAAAAAAAACAAACAAAAAAAAGAGGCGAGCCACCCACGTGGCCGGCGGGCCATCCCGTCCCCGAATTCCGTGACCCCGCGTTTCCCATGGCGATAACGGAGCCGGAGCTCTCCAGACCCTGCCGGACACCGGGGATCCCGGCCGGGAGCTGCGAAGCCCCGCGCTGCCCTCGGATCCCTCGGAGAGGACGAGAGCGTCCCGCGGGAAAAGCGGGAGTCGTGCGGTGCCGTCGTCCCGGGAAGGGGGGGACGAGCCACCCCGGAGGGTCCCTGGGTTGGGTTTGGTTCGCTCTCCGCCTGTGGATCCGCCTGGGGACACACACAGGGCTGGGAACGGCCCCGCCGTCCGCTGGCCCCAGGTCCCGCCGGACACCACCAGCCCCGCGTCCTTCTTCCCTCGGGAATCCTCCTTGGCGAAGCGCCCCTCCGGAGTGGGGAGGGTTGGCGGCTCGCGGATGCAGGCGGGGATTCTCCTCTCCTTTCCCTGAGTCCCGGGGGGGAACCGGAGCGGTTTTAGGGCGGGGAAACGCGGCCGTCGGAATGCGTGGCGTTCCCGTTCTTCCGGAGGGGGTGGTGGAGAGGGAACCACCGAGGGTATGGGATTCGCAGATCCCGGGTGGGGTGGGGAGGGGTGTTCGTGGCTAAAATCAGTTCCCAGGGTGGATAACCCAGCCCTCCCTTTCTGTGGGCGCTCCTGGAAAGCGGATTCCGTCCTTTCTTAAACCTGGGAATTGCTCCTCCCTCTGCCCTCTGAACGTCCCGTTCCGCAGGGTCGTGGAGCCCTGGAATGCCTTGGGATGGAAGGGACCTTAAAGGCCACCTCGTTCCACCCCCTGCCATGGGCAGGGACGCATCCCGCCATCCCAGGGTGCTCCAAGCCCCGTCCAACCCGGCCTTGGACACTTCCAGGGATCCAAGGGTATCCACAGTTTCTCTGGACAACGAATCCAAAACGTAACGAGGAGAAAGACTCCACCAGCAGCAGCCAGCTGCTCTCCTGAGGGCTGATTATGGGTTGACTCCCCCAAATTCTGGAGGAAGTCAGGAGGAGCAGGTGGGATCCTGGCTTTGTGTCCCGCGTCTTTACCAACCTCTCGGATTAGGGCCTGGCCAAAGCCCGGTGGAATCCAGGGAAAAATCTCCTCCCTTGGACACCTCTGGGGTTTGGATTCAGACCTGGAGGGGGATGTGGGGGCTGTGAGGTTCTGCCAGGAGCTGGAGCTCCTCTCCATCGACTGCAGGTCCACAGAATCCCAGAATCCCTGAGGTTGGAAAAGACCTCCAAGGTCGTCGAGTCCGAGCTGTGCCTGATCCCCACCAGGACAGCGAGTGCCTCGTCCAGGAATTCCTGGGACACCTCCAGGGACGGGGACTCCAAACCTCCCTGGGCGGCTCCTTCCAAGGCCTGAGCACCCTTTCCATGGGGAAATTCCTGCTGGTGTCCAACCTGACCCTCCCCTGGCCCAACCCGAGGCCGTTACCTCCTGTCCCGAATAGAAATCCTTGGCAGCCGATATTTATCCGCGGCGCTCTTTCCCTGCTTCGCGTCATCGAAAGAAGTCGAATGCCACCGAAACCCTTCCCCACCCAACGAGGGCTACCAAAACGCCAAACTTCCAAAGATTAATCCGTTTTCCCGCTCCCTTCTCCCGCCCCTCCCGATTTTCTGGCTCGGAGAACGTTTCTGAGCTGGAACGAAGCGAAAACGCCCAAAAACCCCGGACCGGTGACTCACTCTTCGCTCGTGTTTGTTACTCAACTCCAGACTGAGAACGTCCGACGGTCCCTCAGAAATCCAAGGAATCGGCAGAAGCCGTGAATTTATTTATAAACAAGCACAACCCCCCCTCACAAAACGCGGCTCTCGCTGGAGTGAGTCCAGCGCCGGATTATTTAGGATCGGAGCAAATGGAAGCTGCTGCTGGACGTAGATAAGAATGACGGGCACCGGGGCTGTGCAGGGGGAAGAAGCAGATTTTTAAATCCTCCAAACTGCGGATTATAAACGGATTTTTCTCCTCTTTCCTGGATGTTCCTGTGCGTGAGCAGCGTCCGTGCAAGCTTTGGGATAACGCCGGCGCCAAAACGGAGGGAAAGCTGCCGGCGAGGCACAGCAGGGTTATTTGTGAAAGCCTGTTCCCGTCTTTCCTGGGCTGATCCCAAACTCCTGGTCGAGTGCACGGATCAGGGCCTGCTCCCTGGAGATCCGGGCTCATCCCTCCCGGATTGTGGCGGGGAGGAATCAGAGCCGGGATGTCTGGGAAGAGAGAGAAGCAGCCCCAAATTCTGGTTGGGATTTGCCCTGGAAGGACAAACGGAACGGTCCCGTCGGAGCTCAGCCGGAGCCTTTGGATCCAGAGCAGGCTCCTCTTCCCTTCCTCCATCGCCAGGAGACGAGGACATTCCCCCAGGACAGTTGTCCCCACCCAAAGGTCCGAGTCCACCTGGGGTGACAGTTCCTCTCCTGTGGGGTTTTCCCGTGGAAACGCAGCCCTGGAAGCCGTGGGAGACGGAAGCCTGGGAGGGGAGGATTCGCTTGTCCCGGATTCATCCGCCTCCCTCTGTGAATCCCGTGGGAATGGGAGGGCCCATCCTGGCTGAGATCCAGCGTGGGATCGTGGGGCGGAGGGAGCAGATTGGAGCTGGGGCGCGGCGGAATCGTTATCACGGAATCGTTATCGCGGAATCGTTATCATGGAATCATCCCAGAATGGGCTGGGTTGGAAAGGACCTTAAAGCCCATCTCATTCCACGGGCAGGGACACCTCCCACTATCCCAGGGTGCTCCGAGCCCTGCCCACCTCGGAAAACGGGAAGAAACTTTTCCCGAGTTCGAGGAGGAGGCAAAGATGCGAAGCAGCCGTTCCCTGTTTTTTCCTGGTTTTCCCTCCTCCTCTGTGTCAGATCTGTGCCCGCTCATCCTGGAAAACATCTGGCAATACTCCGGAGTCCTATGGATGCTCCCACTTCTCCAAGCCAAGCTCTGCTCTGCACTGTCCCGGCTGGCTGGCCCACGTGGAATCTCCCTGGAATCTTTTGGATCGGCGTCCTCTTGTCCAGAGCCATGGAGGTGCTGGGCTTGGCCCGGGAATCTCACCCCCGGCAGGTTCCGCTGTCGTTCCTCTTCCATTCCCACCCACGGCAGCAGAGCTCTCCTCGTGATTCCTCGCTCCGCGATCCCGCTCCTTCCCGGGATTTAACAGCCGCCTGATCCTCCTCTTATTTCTTCGGGACGGCTTTTGGCAGCGGTTTTGCCGTTCCCGCTTCTCCCGGAGAAGCGCGGACGAACGTTTTCCTGCCTCCTCCGCTCTCCTCGCTCCGCGTTCCGGTGAGATCCCGTCTTGTCCCACCCCTCGGCGTTCCCTCGGCTCTGCTCCCCCCGCGTCGCGTCCGGGAGCCAGGAGACTCCACAAAGGTCTCCCAAAATCGGGAATTTTTCAGCCGGGGGTTGGCTTTGCTTGTGTTCGTGGGCGGTCAGCTGGAGGTCGCGGGGCGTCCGCGGCGCCGGGAGGAACGTTCCGCTTTTTGAACCGTGGAGATCCACGGAGAGGGAAGATCTCCGACGCTTCCGTTCCTGTTTGTTGTCCTGACAAACTCAGCGGCTGGAAGGGGTTTTTGATTTCGGGTTTTGATGTTTCAGAAAGTTAAGAAACCTCCTTTGTAGGTCGGGTTCTTTTTTCTCACGTGTCCTCCTTGATGCTTCCGTGTCCTCCTTGGTGTTCCCAGGTCCTCCTTGGTGTTTCCAAGTCCTCCCTGCTCTTTCCGAGTCCTCCTTGGTGTTTCCGGGTCCTCCTTGGTGTTTCCGGGTCCTCCTTGGTGTTTCCGGGTCCTCCTTGGTGTTCCCAGGTCCTCTCTGCTGTTTCTGTGTCCTTCTTGGCGTTTTCAGGTCCTCCTTGGTGTTCCCAGGTCCTCCTTGGTGTTTCNTCCTTGTGCTCCTTGTTATTTCCGGGTCCTCCTTGGTGTTTCCGTGTCCTCCTTGGTGTTTCCGGGTCCTCCTTGGTGTTCCCAGGTCCTCCTTGGTGTTTCCGTGTCCTCCTTGGTGCTCCCAGGTCCTCCCTGGTGTTCCCAGGTCCTCCCTGCTGTGTCCGTGTCCTCCTTGGTGTTTCCGGGTCCTCCTTGGTGTTCCCAGGTCCTCCTTGGTGTTCCCAAGTCCTCCTTGGTGTTCCCAGGTCCTCCTTGGTGTTCCCAAGTCCTCCTTGGTGTTCCCAGGTCCTCCTTGGTGTTCCCAAGTCCTCCTTGGTGTTCCCAGGTCCTCCTTGGTGTTCCCAAGTCCTCCTTGGTGTTCCCAGGTCCTCCTTGGTGTTCCCAAGTCCTCCTTGGTGTTCCCAGGTCCTCCTTGGTGTTCCCAAGTCCTCCTTGGTGTTCCCAGGTCCTCCTTGGTGTTCCCAAGTCCTCCTTGGTGTTCCCAGGTCCTCCTTGGTGTTCCCAAGTCCTCCTTGGTGTTCCCAGGTCCTCCTTGGTGTTCCCAAGTCCTCCTTGGTGTTCCCAGGTCCTCCTTGGTGTTCCCAAGTCCTCCTTGGTGTTCCCAGGTCCTCCTTGGTGTTCCCAAGTCCTCCTTGGTGTTCCCAGGTCCTCCTTGGTGTTCCCAAGTCCTCCTTGGTGTTCCCAGGTCCTCCTTGGTGTTCCCAAGTCCTCCTTGGTGTTCCCAGGTCCTCCTTGGTGTTCCCAAGTCCTCCTTGGTGTTCCCAGGTCCTCCTTGGTGTTCCCAAGTCCTCCTTGGTGTTCCCAGGTCCTCCTTGGTGTTCCCAAGTCCTCCTTGGTGTTCCCAGGTCCTCCTTGGTGTTCCCAAGTCCTCCTTGGTGTTCCCAGGTCCTCCTCAGCCGTTCAAAGCTCAGAGACATCAAACAAACTTCTCCGAGACAGAAATCCCGTGGATGTGCTCCAGTGAGTGATTAACCCCAAATTAATTTGCTGCCAAGGCTTTTAACGGACCTCGACGAATCTCCTGATCCCGGTTTTTCTTCCCTCGGTGCTGGCAGACATCGCCACCGGCTGCTCTTTGCTCTGTAGGAGGTTCGGGACGGTTTGGAGCAGGGATTTTCTCCTGGGAGTCTTTTCCCACACTTCCAAGTCTTTTTTTCCCGAACTGCCCTTCCCAAACAACCCCGAAAACTTATTTAAATAACTTAATTTGGCATTTAATTTCCCGTTTTGTCTGGATACCAGTTCGGCTGGAGGAGAGGGATTAAGGTTCAAAGCCAACCCCAACTGGCAGTTCCCAAACCGACCCAGAGCTTTGGGATGGGAACGTGATTTCCTTGGATCGCCTGGATCTCGCTGTACCCACCGCACCTGGGGCGGAGTTCCGGCATCCCGAGGTGGGAGGTGACTCCCGAACAGCCCTGAATCTTGGAGGATTTATGGGAAAAGGGCACGGAGAGCAGGGAGAACGCTCGCCGTGTTTGTGCCCCGCTCCAGAGGGATTTCCGACAATAAAACAGAAACCTTGAGCTATTTTTGTTCGTTTTCCGGGGTCCTGCTGAGTGCTCTGCTGGGCTCCGGGCGGTGTCTGGAGTTCCGGCTTCTCCCGGTTCTGCGTGCTGGATAAAACCTCTCCGATGAGTTGGGCGGAGACGTTCCGAGCTGGGCTCCGGGGCAGGACAGCTGGAAGCCGCTCCGACACGGATGCGATATTCCTTGGCACGAGGCTGAGGGGAGCTGGGGGAGCTCCGAGCGGTGAGAAGGCGAAACAGCTCCGGAGCTAAAGCACAGCTCGGGACTCGTGTCCAATCTGCAGAATGGATTTCAAATCCCGCTTCCAAATCCAGCTTCAAATCCAGCTCCAGAAACGGTTTCCTGGGAGTCACAGACCAGGCTTGATGTTGGGATTAAATCCAAGGACACCCAGTGATCAGCTGGACATAAAACAACCCCATTTATCCTTCTCCTTCTCCTTCTCCTTCTCCTTCTCCTTCTCCTTCTCCTTCTNGTCCTCCTTGACGCTTCCAAGTCCTTCTTGATATTTCTGGGTCCTTGTTGGTGTTTCCAAGTCCTCCCTGCTGTTTCCATGTCCTTCTTGGCGTTTCCAGGTCCTCCTTGGTGTTCCCAAGTCCTCCTTGGTGTTTCCGTGTCCTCCGTGGTGTTCCCAGGTCCTCCTTGGTGTTCCCAAGTCCTCCTTGGTGTTTCCATGTCCTCCTTGGTGTTTCTGGGTCCTTGTTGGTGTTTCCAAGTCCTCCATGCTGTGTCCGTGTCCTCCTTTCCTTCCCCTTCCCCTCCTTCCATGTGAACTCAGGCCCTCCAAGTTTTCCCACCGTTTCCCAGGTTTCCAGCAGCCCCAGAGCACACCAAGTTCCCGACAACACCAACATTTTGCCAGGATTTGGGAATCGAGCTGGGGAAAGCCGATCCCGGAGGAGCATTAAAGGAAACACTGACTCGGGTTCCTCTGAGCCCTTTCCCACGGAGCAGGGAAGGGTTTCCAGACCTCGGCGCAGCATTTGATCCTCCGGATGAACCCGGATTTTCCTCAAGGGTCCGGGCTCCCAGGTGTTCCAGAGCTCCCAGGTGTTCCAGAGCTCCCAGGGATCTTCCGGCCGTGCCCGGGGGTTTGGGGTTGGAGCTGACACATCGTTAAACGTCCTCGTTCGGTTCGAGCTCCACCTTCTCCTCCGCTCCCGTGCTTCCTGCGCCCGGCTCCGGGTCGGTGATTTCCGGCTGTGAGTCGGTGATCCAGCAATTTTCCAATCCCACCAATTCCCCGATTCTCTGAGAGCTCTCCTTTGGGAACACTTGTCCTCCGAGCTGCCTTTGCACGCCCCAAAATCTGCCCCCCCCGGAGAGGCCTTCCCAGGCGTTTTCCAAGGCTGGGAATCAGCTGAGGGATTGGCGGGGGCCGGGAGCGAAAGGAAAAGCTCTGGAAAACCCGCCCAGATAATCAGGAGCAATTAATGAGGAGCTCCCAATAAATCCGACTTCTTTCCAGGTACACGGCCTGGGCAGCACGGATCCGACGGGGGTAAATTAGTGCCTAATTAGGATTTCTCCTAATTGGGGGTGCCTTGAGAGAGCGAACGGGGTGGGCGTGCCAAAGCCAGGACAGCTTCCTCTTCCTCCTCAGCCTCGCTGCAGCTTTTCCTTCTTTTTTCCGCCGGGAAAAGGGGTCAGTTAGGACAAACTCGGCTCGAGAACACGGAATTCCGACCCGTTTCTCCTGGGTCCCACGGAGCAACTTCTCCCTCCGGCTGGAGCAGTGCTTTTCCTGGCACGCTAGCGAAGGAATTCGGCGGAATTCAGTGATTTCCTCGGATTGAGGGTTAACGATTCCGGGCTAGGTGGCGGGGACGTGCAAAGCCAGAGGTGCTGGCACGATTTCGGGATGAAATCCTGATCCCAGGAAAACCGGCGCCAAGATTTCGTCGGCGTTGATTCATGGATGAAACCCGCTCCATGGAAAATCAACACCAAAGGTGTTGATTTTCCATGGAGCGGGTTTCATCCATGAATTCTGAAGAGGGGAAAGGGGAATGATTCAAATGAACTCCCTGTTCCCAAAACTTTGCTCGGCACTGGGACTTCAGGGTGTCTCCATCCCTGAGATCCAGAATCCGGCAGGATCGCCGACATCCAGGGGCAGGAGAAGGCCTCTCCTAAAATTCTCCGTTTCCTCTCGGCGCGGGAGACGCTTGGGCTGGAAATACTCGGGATTAAAAATCCGGGAGCGGTTCCCAGAACGCTCGGGGGCTGCAGGAAAAGGAGGGATCAGGGAATCCCGGCGTGGTTTAGGTTGGAAAGGAGCTTCGAAACCGTCCGGTCCCGGCTCCGTGGGCAGGGAATCTTCCGCTCTCCCTGGGTTCTCCCAATCCCCGTCCAACCCGGCCACGGACAAGGAGCCGTTTGTTGCTCGGAGCGGGATATTTGGGAGGCCGGGTTGGACGAGGCGGAGCTGGCGGGACGGGAGAGCTGGAGAGGTGGGAGAAGAGGAAGGGGTGGGCGCAGCTGGGAACCGAACCCCATCCCGTATTCCCGAATCCTTCGCCGGTCTCTCCGTGCCGGGACCCGCGAGGAGACCCCCGGTGGTCACCACGAACCGCGGGGTCGGGGCTTTGGGAAAAAGGGGGTTTTTTCCCAGGATATCGGCTCGTTTTTTCCAGGATATCGGCTCGTTTTTTCCAGCGGGAGCAGGAGGGAGGGGGTCAGGGCGGTGTTTTTCCCTCTCCCAACACCAAGGCGGGTTTTAAGACCTTGTTCCCCTCCAGAAGAGGGAGAAACCCCCAGAAAACGACGGGATGGAGGTGGTGATTCCAGGGGCGTCGCCGGGGGTGTGTGTGTGTGCGTCTCCAGGCAGGAATTGGGTTCACATTCCTCCGCTCCTGCTTTCTGCACGGACCAAAGCGACGGAAAAAGGCGGGAGAAGGCGAGCCACGGGTGTATGTAAAAGGGAATCCCAATAAAAAGAAACCTTTATTGATTCTCCTGGATTTACTGGAACCTCTCTCCTGTGTCCTTCCCTGCCTCCCGGAGAGACAGGAGGCGGCAGAGCGGCGAAATCACCGCGGGAAGGGAGGAGCCTGGAATTCTGGTCGGGAAAGGCTCCGCTTCACCCGGAGCTCTCTTTTTAAGGGCTGCTCATTCCCGGTTCCTACGAGTTCGGGAAAGGCATGGAGAACCTTTCCCGTGAGGAAAGGCGGGGAGGGCTGGGAATGTTCAGCCTGGAGAGGAGAAGCTTTGGGGTGGCCTGGCTGCGGCCTCCCAGGGCCCGGAGGGGCTGCAGGAAAGATGGAAAGACAATTCCCAAGGGATGGAAGGACGGGACAAGCGGGAACGGCTTCAAACCGAGAGGGAGAAGGGTCGGGAGAGGGATTTTGGGAAGGAATTCCTGGCTGGGAGGGTGGGGAGGCCCCGGCCCGGGTTCCCAGAGAAGCGCCTTGAGGACCGGAAATTTCCGGTTGGGTTTTGCGGGAAATCCGTGGATCTCCGTGGCTCCCTTTCCGTGCGGGCTTCGGGACCCGCCCGGAAATCCCCGCGCGAACGGGAACCGCGTCCGGGAAAACCCCTCCCGCTTCTCCACGAAGATCCCAAAAAGTCCCAGCTCCAGCTCAGAGCCCACCCAGGATGGGGAAAAAGGGCGGGAGGACGGAGGGGATTGTGAGGGTCCCTTTGGAATTTCGGTTTTCCGGTTTTTATCCCTTCCAAATCTCGCCCTCGGGGCGGAATTTCCTCTCCTTGGATGACGCCCGAAGCATCCCCCTGGATTGAGGGTTTCCATTTGGTGTTGCTAATCCGGGGAGGAGAATCCCTCTCCTTTAAATCCCCTCGGGATTCACGATCCGCGGGGATTGCCATTTCCCGCGGAATGCCGAAACGTCGTGTTGAGGCGACAAGGTCTTGTGAGGGAGCTGTGAAACCTCTCCAGAGGGTGGGAATCAGAGAATCCTGGAATTTTTGTGTCGGGAAGGACCCCAAAGCCCACCCCATTCCACGGGCAGGGAAACCTCCCACTATCCCAGGGTGATCCAAACCCCTTCCAACCCGGCCTCGGGCACTTCCAGGGATCCAGGGGCAGCCACAGCTGCTCTGGGCACCCGGGGCCTCAAACCATTCCGGGATGATCCCGTGATCCAAACGGGGCCTCCTTGTAGTGCCTCGGCCGCTCCCGTTCATGGAATTCCATCCCACATCCACTCCTAGGGAGCCAGCCCTGGATCGTTGGCTCCGGATCCACAGCTTGCGAACTGAAGGTCCGGTCAGCCGGCGCCCAGGAACCTTCGTTCCCGGAAAAGTGGGAAAAGTGATCTTTCCTGCCTTTTTTCCCCCCCTTTTCCCGCCCGACTGGATTTGCCGGATCCCTTCCCGGGGCCCCTCACCCAAATCCAGGCCCACCCGAGCTCGGCTCTGATTTAAGCTGGGAAGATCTTCCCAGCCCCTTCCAGCCTGGATCCCGGCACCCTCCAGTCCTGGGCAGCTCCAGCTCCCTCCCGGTTCCCTCCTTTTCCCGGTGTTCTCCGCGGAAAGGACGGAACACCAGCTCCTCCCCTGTTTACAGCTCCGGCGGCTCCGCTCCCGCTTTTCCCCGGCCAAGCTGACACCATTCCATGAAAACAACACAACCAAAACAAAACAAACCCTCGGTCCGGCGCGTTCTTCCCGACAGGACGCCGAGTCCAAGCCCCGTCCCTGGAGGCACGGGGAGCGCAAAAACACGGGAGAGGAGGTCACTGCCGGCCCTGGAATTCCCGCTCCTGCTCCTCCAGGGCGGCACCGTCCTCGGATCCGGTCGGGAACGGCTGCGGGGCTGCGTCCCACGAGCCGGGATGGGCCGTGAGGAATCGGGCGCAGGAAAAGCTCCCGCGGTTTCGGCTCCGGGGGCTCGGGACGTTCCATTCCCGGCTCGGGATTCCTGGGAGCCTCGAGCCTCTTCCCCGCTCCCCGGTGCCAACTGAGGAGCTCCCTCCTCGGAGTTTGGGGCGGGGGGGGACTCAAATCCCTGGATTTGAGTGGCGCGTGGGGACACGGATCTGTGGTGGCCGCGGTCGGACTCCATGACCTCCGGGATCTTTTCCGGCCTCGGCGATTCCGTGGCCTCTCTTGGCCCACGGCACAGCTCCCGGATGGATCCGAGTCGGAGCCGTGGGACACAGGAGCAGCTCCGGAGCATCCAGGAGGGTCCTTGGCCAAGCCCGCAGCGGTCGGGGAGCTCCGGAATTTCGAGGCCGGGCATCAGGAAAAGGTTCCGCTCCCGGAGGCGCTGAACGGGCTCCCGCGGGAACGGATTCATGGATTTATTTATTTCCCTGTTTCTGTCCCAGCGGGGCTGGGAAGGCGGGAGGGAATTCCTGGGCTGCTTTTAAAGGAGGCTCTGTGGAGGCTTTTGGAATTCTCGCCCCCCCCCC
>VXAZ01007621.1:0-11171 GCA_013399875.1 Gymnorhina tibicen
GCCAAGCCCTAGCCCTGGCTGACCAGGAATTATATCATCAGACCCAAGTGTTTCTGCCCTAAAAGTGTAATAAAAGTCACTTTGACTTGCTGATTTGGTCTTAAAAAAGCTGGACCCTCTTTCAAGGTAAACTTAGAAACCTTGTCTGGGAAAGGTTCTCCCAAGTCCTCACTGTGAAACAGAAATCCCCAGCGATTGCAGACTCTGAGTGATAGTAAAGTATGTAGGCAGTTGATGATATAATCTTGCTTATTTTTAAGAAAACTGCATTTTATGTTATGCATTTTCTTGAATTTAATAAGTTAAAATATGCTTGTGTTGTGTTCTAATGTTAAAAGTTTTTTGGTTTGTAATTCTTATTTATATAAAACAAAAAAGAGAGAATTATGGGGAAAGATAAGCACATGGCAGCACAAAGGAGCACGTGGCGGCACAGACCATGGGGGAGGAGGTGTCACGCGGCAGACCCCTACAGAGAGGAGCCTGCCGGAAGCTGACAGGTGAGTGAACAGTGCATGATCACCCCATAGAAGGACATTAGAAAGATGCATTGCTGATGTAGCAACACAGGATTGGTTGTGTAGTGAGAATTACCATGTAAGGAAATGCTGTGTCCTGGGGAAGTGTATAAAAGCAGCTCATTTCCTTTGAATAAATGATTCAGATCGGAGATCCAGGAACCAGATCCAGACTCTGATTCAGTCTGAATTTCAATCACCGACACCTGATCATTTGCTCTATGCCCAGAAATAGTTGCTGGAGCTTTAAGGTGGGTCTGGAGGGGGAGGAGCCTTGTGGCTCTTGTGCGGGCTTTTTCAAAGCCTCACTCCCCAGGTGTCCATGGTGCCATGCAGTCTGGCATGGGCTCTCTTTGTTCGCTTAGACAGCTTGGTTTTTGTTAGCTTGGGCAAGAAGGTTTTTTGTTTTTCCTTTCCCTGGCCTTGGAGACTGCGGCAGCAATCCTTCAGAGGCCTTTGTTTTGTCTTGAACTGCTAGGTTTGGTTTTGGTCTGAGATGAGAGAGGACGAATCGACAGGAGAAGAATTGGCCAGGAACCAGTGGGAAGCCAGGGGGCCACTCAGTCGCAGCTCCAGACCTCGGAAAAGCTGAACCAACAAGAGAAAGGACACCAAATCCACTAGCTTCATCTGCTGTGGAGACCAACATCAGAGATTCAAGAGGTTCCTATCTGTTTTTCCCGAGCTGCTGCATGAACCTTTTGTTTCTTTTCCTTCCCTGAGATGAAAGCCGGCGCCATTTCTTTTTTTCCCTCCCCCACCACATTGCAGCCATCATGGGGGGTTTTTTTTCCCTTTCCCTGGCATTTTGGGGGGTTTTTTTGTTCCAGTGGGACGATAAAGTCAGACAATTCAATATCTAGCATTTATTCATGTTTCTTTTTCACACCATGTGGGCACTCTGTTTGCCAATAAACAGTTGAGGTTTTTTTCATTTTCATCCACTAGTATTCTTTTTTTTATTGGCAGAAAGGGATTGTTGGAACCCTTTTTTTCAGAGGAAACACTCATTTGCCAGAGTATTTTTCTCCTAAGCTGGTCTCTAAACTGAGACAGGAACTCAGCCCTAGAAGACTTGTGGAATTCTGCTGTGAATTTCCACCTGTTATTTTGCTGTGCCTTAAATCAAATCTCCCCTGCTGGGGGAGGATTTTGAAATCCTTGCCAGGATTTTCACTTAATAAGGGATATCCAGCCGTCTCTGCTTTCAGATCGTTTATTAAGTCTTATCAGAGAAGTTAAGAATAGCAAAGAGTACAGCAGAGAGTTCTGAATGTCTTGAAAATGTCCGCCGAATGTCCCCAGAATCAAGATAACACGGCCTTCTTAAAGGTAAACCATCCAATAGGCAGTTAAAACGAAAGATATTTTCACTTTTCTACCAATATTCAACAAATGTTTATAACACGTTTACAGGAACTGCGGATCTCTTTATCCAATCATTTTAAACAATTTTTACCGCACAAAATGGATTAGTTAGAGAAGAAGAAGACGGTCTAAGAACAACAACAATCCTCCATTTTGGAGTTTTTGCTTTTCCTCTATTTGCTATGTTAACAAACGCAACACCTGTATATATTCATCCTGTGATAACCTTACATAATATTCTATTATCTAATTCCCACTGCTGTCTGTTCTAATTCTTCCTAGAGAGTTGGCAGTTTTCTCCATGGGCAAAGGTCAAAAACAGTGTGGTCCAGGGGGGTAAAACTCTTTAAAACAGGCAGAGAAATATTCCCCACATTCTGGACTCCCACAAAGACTAAAATTGGAATTGACAGTAATCATTTTCAAAATCATTTTCTCCACTTCCAGTAAGGACAAGAATCTGATAAACATCATAATCATCATCAAAAAATAATCAAGATTAAGATTATAATAATCATCAAGTTCTTCCCAAGATGAAAGACAGGAAATGATTAAGTTGGTTGTAGTAGCTACTTCTCTAAACTGTGTTTTTCCCTCCTACTACTTACATCAAAAATGAAAAGTACAAGGAAAAAGAAGACAGGGAGATAGATTCAAAAGCATCACGGTGTCCAAATGCCTTGATTTGCTCAGACATCTTAAGACTTACATAATGATTTTGACCTAAGTGGCAAAGCAATTTTTTCATAGCCGAAGAAAGAAGCTAGTGCTCTCTGGCTGGGTCATGTAACCTTACTCTTGCTCACAGCAAGTAATGCAGTCCTCCTCATGTGAACAGGATGACCAATGGTTGCGTCTTCTTCAACTGATCTGAAGCAGAGTGTCTTTCATGTAATCACTGTGCAACTGCTTATAGTTGAACAAGTTCTACCTTGAATTTATCCATTTTCCCTCATGAAACAGGCTAGGCATAAAAATAACTCTGTTTGAAAACCCTGCTTATACTGACATCAATTCAAATTGAACTTCAGAAGGCATTTCACACAGTGTAATGTAGTACCTGATCAGCTCAGCCCCCAACTAACAATGATAATGTAGAACAGTGTCCAAAGCATGATACCAGAATTTATGGAGTATTGACTTTCTTGAATCTAATTCAGACAACCATTTAGCTTGATTTAAGGTGCAGGAAAGGCATGCATATGTGTATGCACTATAAAACAGTTGCCATCACTTCTACTGATACTGAAATTTTAGTAATTACAGGAAGTCAGCCTACAAGTAAACTAGAAGAAAAACTCAGAAACTAAGAACACCATGTGTCAGTCATGGGGAATTGCCATGAAGGAAATGGCTGCATGCCAGCACTGAACCATGGGCAAAATTCACCAAGGACTTCACAAAACACATCTGATACATTCAGGATTAGAATTCGACTCTTCTGATTTAACTTTCCTTCCATGCTAGTGATGTTAGACTTTTACTAAGTGGGATTGGGACCAGTGTCATCCTGAAAAGACATTTCTGAGTGTGAGGTTTTGCAACAGCATGAGTTTGCCCAGCCTCTAGAAGCTTGGATGCATCTTGTTCTACAAGGAGAATGTTTCTGCGCTGTTCCACTGTCCTGCACCCCAGCACAGGACATCACCAAGATTTTCAGCATTCAGGTCTGCTCCAGACCCAACAGCCTCCAGCCCTTGCATTCAAGTTAATGATGAGGAAGCACACCACCACCAGCACAATATGCCAACAATAGAAATAATTGTACAGATGCTGAAATGACATCCTCTGAACAGTCTGCTCAGAAAGGAGAGGACCACAAGGATCAAAATCCTTGCAATTACAGAAAAAGAAGAAAAACAGTTTCAAGTATTCAACATGAAAATGAGACACTTTCAGGTTTTTTGTTTCATTATTGATTGTATCTTGACAGGATGGAACTGAGGTATGAGATCAGTGTCAGGTATACAAAAAGTAGATGTGATGAGGATGATTTTATGACCCACTTCTGATGAGACTGAACTTTGTAAGACGCTGAGCACTTAAACCATGTTTTGCACACAAGTTACTGAATACTAGCAGAGAAAGGTTTTAAAGGAAAAGTGTCTTACTAAGGTTGTTTACCTCTACTGTATAATTTTTTTTAATGACAAAAGAATGTTTAAATTAAATTATTTTTCTGAGCAATCACTGTGAAATTAATACAACTGCTCTCCACATCAGGGGCATGACCTAATGACATAGTGACTATCTATGAGTTTTTGGTGTCCCCATAAGTTCACAAATTCCTCTTTATAATTTCTTGATGAGCATTTTCATTCACTGACTCACCCTCTTTAGTGTACAACCATCAGTTTAGCATTCATCCCTGCCTCTCAGCTCTGCTCACTGTCATGGATTACCATAACGGTCATCTCACAACCATTCTGGATTACCTGACTTGATTACCCTTAGAACCTCAATTTGTCAAGCGATATGGCCAACCACTTGCAGTTCACTGTGTCAACAGGATCCAGTGAGACCCATAATCCTACACATCCAAATGTCTTTGAGGACTGGAGTTGCATTTGTGCTCAGAGACGCTGGTTTCCAACTGTGGGAAGCACAGCCACAGCCTCAGCCATTTCTGCTGGCTCCAGCAGAGCCCTTCTGGCTTGCACCCATTGAGAAACTGGCTCAGGAGCATCTCAGTGGTTTGACGGGCACCACAAGTTCCCAAAGAAATTATTATTCAAGTAGTGTCTTCAGTTAATCAAGAATTCTTCTTAATGAAGACAAAGGACCATCTGCCAGAGCATCTTCATTAGGATTCCACTGTATTAAATTTATAGTATTTGTAGGAAGATCAGAGCCAAATGAACCAAAACAGGTTTTCTCCTTTTTTTTTTTTTTTTTTTTTTCTTTTAATATTTAGAATTATTCAATGCACAGGAAGTTTCTCCCCTTGCTCCTCAGCCAGAAAAAAAACAATAAAGGCCACCACCACCAAAAAAAAACCCCAAACCAAAAAACAAACAACACCCACAACAAAAACACCCACAACCAAAAAACTCCCACAACAAAACAAAACAAGCAACAATAGAAAAACACTCAAAACCAAAACAAACCTCAAAACGTACATTCCCCCACAAATCCCACAAGAAAACATAACTTTCTGTCTTTCCACCAAGTTTAATCACAAAAAAAAATCTCATCAAAATCTGATTTAGTGCAAGGCTTACTAAAAAGAGACCCTGAGTTTGTGAATAGAAAATTACCTGGGTATTTGGTTGGTAACAAACCATGCAATCTGGCAGCTTTATTGACTTGGGAATTGCATGTCTGTAGAAAAACCTCTTCTGCAGTGGTTAGAAGTATGAAAGGTGCTTTATGTTTTAGCAGCTGTCTAAATAGTTTTTATGGACATTTTTGTGTTTTTATGACAGAACTGACAGTGTCACAGAATCAAAACAAAACCCTGCACTAGAATTTTGCAGAGGAATAGAAAGGAGCACTTGCTTTTAAATATTTCCAAGTGTTTATTAGCAACATTTTGGAATTGGATTTCAAAATAGTAAAGTGCAGAAAACATACAGAAAACACAGAAAACATCACTTGTCTTGCACACTGAGGAGCTCAGAAGTTGTGTTTATTTATTCATTTAATCCCTTATTTGTCTTTGTCAAGATAGGAGTAAGAAAAATAAAGTTTTGCTCAAGCAACCTATCAGAAGTGAGCTGTCAAGGACTTGAAATACTAAATACTAAAACTTCACAAAGTTCATCTGTTGATGTTAAAAAAAAAAACATTTCAGCACTGTGTTTTGGTTGCTTAAATGTGATGTGCAATCAGCAGATAAAATTAACAATTTACAGAATTATTTGTATAAGTAGCAGATGTTTATATTACAGTATCCTCAGCTATTAAAAATATTAATCAAACCTGTGAGAGCTTACATGACCTGTACATGACCTAATCATCTACAGCTACAGTTAAGCATGTTGTGAAACTGTTTGCTATAGTAACTTCAGATACACTCCTATAATACCAAAAGAAAGAAGATAAAATTTCAAGTAATTTACATATCTAAAATTTCTAAAAGAAACCTTTTTTGTGCATCTGACTGAAAGTGAATGATGATTATGAGTGAATAGTCAGGCTGGCACACTGATCTTCATTTTATTTCAGGAAAAATACTACTTTCATGGACATGCTTGAAAAGCTTGGAAAATTATTGCCCAAATCATAAACAGCAATAGCTTTCCCTAATCTTGTTAATAAATGATAGTTGTTTGAGAGGAGAAAAAGAATAGGGGAAAAAAAATCTGTTTTCCTTCTGCATAAGCATATAGACTAAGATATTGCTAAAATAAAAGTAAAACCTTTGTGCATCTTGGTTAATTAACACTGTGTCTTTGTCCTCTATTAAAAATACATGCTTAATGTAAGGATAGTCTGTATGCTATAACAGCATCAACTGACTTGGATGAAAATGATGAATGTACATTTCAGAAGCCATTTCATTGTCCTGGGGAAAAAGTCAAAACAATCTAAAATCTAAACTAAAATCTCTGTATTTTAACTTTTTAAAGTCAATATATTTCAACTTCTTCAAGTGTTTGTTAGCATTGTCTTGTTACTTTCACTGAGAAACCTTGAGAATCTGGTGATTCTTTACTTATTTATAGCTCATGTTCACGTTTATGCAAATGGAGAAAAAATCCAGCAGTATTCTTTAAAAAAATCCCCCAAAAACCAAACCACAGATCTGACTCAGTCCACGAAGGAACAGTCACAGACCTTTTAATGCATTCTTCTCAGGGAAACAAAATAAAATCAAGGAGCAATAATTTCACACAAAACTTTGCAATACAATTGCCTTGAAAAGGCTATAAATATTTCTCACAAAATAAATACTGTCCATTCCTGTCAGCCTTTTTAATCTCTATTTTGTTCCCAGAAACTGCCAGTAATGAAAACAGAGCAGAGCCAATCAAATTGTTGTACACACTACTGCACCGTGGGAGCTAGGAGCCTTGCATTTAAAATAAGTCTTATGCATTATTCATATACTGTGTATGTTTATGTAAATTACCAAAAGCAGAAGAATATATTAAAGCAGAATAAGAAGTAAAACAGTGATGTTAAAATATGATCAGGGAGATATATATATATATATAAAGAGAGAGAGAGAGAGATGTATATATGTATATATATGTATATATGTATATGTGTGTATATACATATATGTATATATGTATATATGTATATGTAAAAATATAAATACCCCTTCTAAGCCTCCTAGTTAAAAGAGTGCACGCACATGCCATATCCTGCATAGAAAACAAAGTATTTTCTGGCTTCCAGGACCAGACATATTTTTCAACATTTACATGGGAACAAGTATATAAATACAAAATAAGGTATGTGAGCCTTTCAGTCATTCAGAAAGGCACAGGGAAGGTTTGGTAGTGCTATTTCTAGAGAAGATATGTATATTTAAAATTACATAAGGGAATGTGCAGGAACAGTCACCTGCAACCTTTAAAAAATTGAAAAAAATCTTACTCTTTCCAACAAACCCAGAACATTTCCAGGTAAAAGCTGCTTTTTCCATATATTTACACTAGCTATTATCAAGGTCCATATACCATCTTCTGAAAGAAAGAGTTTTTGAAAAGATCACATTCAGTACACAAATGCAGGCAAGGATTAAAATGTTAATTTCATTCAGACATTTTGAGCAACAAAAGGAGGAGGAGCATGTACGTAAAAGGCCTTTCTACACTGAAGTCAACTCTGCAGCCCTCTGCAGCTGAGTAGCACACATAGCAGAAATACACTGATGCTCTCGTATTCACAGATTTATATGCAAAATATAGCAACTTCCTTCTAAGGCATTTAAATTTTACATTACATTATTTTAAAATATATATCTAACTTGTATGCTATCTATTATGTTAAGCAATATAAATTGATATAACACATAATATATTAACTGAATGTTACATAACATAAATAATTCTCCTTTTCATTCTTTAAATAACATTACTGCTTCTCCTAAACTCAAAGTATAACTTAGTGAGTGACTACAGCTACAGAATTACACATTTAGCATGAGCAGGAAATTGTTTTTCTCATCTGTGTTGCAATTTTTCCTTAATGCTTTATAACAAAACCAACACTTTTCAGAATACTGCAGATTTGTAACTTGCAGCTCAAATAATCTGAGTTTCTTTAAAAACATGGGTATTTTGAGTAATTAGTTATTCCACACAAACCAGAGGCAGAAACAGAGGAAACTTAGGCTCAAGATGACTGATAGGAAAGTAGAATTTTGAGAGACATTTTTCCACTCTACCACAGTGCCGATTTTTGAAAATTAGTATCAGGATTATAATGTGACAGTATCCCTGAAACGTTACTGTTGAGCTTGTTTTAGCATGTAGAGAATACTGTGGGAGGCAGTTGGACCCATAATCCTGCAGGACCAAAAAATACTCAGTGAATACCTGCCTTCTGATGCCAAACATCTCCCTCCAAAACACTGGTCCATACACTTTTTTGCCTACATGTACTTACAGATGAAGAACCTTTCCATCACCATTTTCTTAGAAGTGTATTAAAAAGATCATTTGAGAATGCTCATAATGAAACATGTAAGTAAAGGTTTGGGTTGTTATCTGTGCATTAGCATAAAAAATCCCTCAGGGAGAAAGCTGAGGACCTGTATCAATATGTTAGTTTTCATGTCTCAGGACTGTAGTCAGAAATGCTCAATGCCATTAGGTCTGAGAATAGAGCGCTGTAATTAGTTTTTACTGTTAACCCAGTGATAAGCAGGATCCACTCAAAAGACTCTTCCAGAGAATAACCTTCTGCCTTCAGACCTCTCTGAAAAGACTTTGTGTCTTTGAGGAATATGTTGTACCAAACAAGTCTGGAAATCTCAGACAGCAATTATTTGGTATAAGCATCTTAAAATATTTCAGTGACACAGTACTCAACATCTCTGATACAAGGGAATAGAATGGTTGGCTACAGACTTTACCTGGTATTTCCTGCATATAATATATACAAACATCAAATCTATCTATATCAGATGTGTGATATTTTGTAATACATTGTGTAATATAACATAGAAGATTAACATATGCACCTTTCTGATAATATTGTGATTATGAAAGGACTTACTAAGTAAGGAGATCAAATTACATCATGCATTTTTAGGAAGCAGCATGGATATTTAATCCCCAGCTGGGGCTGAACTAAGACAAAGAAACACAGTAGAAATCTTGTTTTGACTTGAGTGTGCAAAGATTCTTTGAGAAAAATTATCAGTTATTAACCCTTTAATTAAAAATTATTAACCCTTAAGAGGTATAAAATCCATACTGATATCCTAGAATTTTTCAGCCTTAGTTCTTCTTACTCAGGCATTTTAGTTAATGATTGTGTTTCTTGTATATTTCTGAAAATAAATCTCTCGAGTAGCCACACAAGCATACTCATAATGGTTCAAAAAGGCAGCTGTCAGTCTTCAAACGTAACACCCTTCATAGTGCTGAATGTCCTCACTGAAAAGTACTATGACCCGTCAAATAAGAAAAAGAAGTTCTGTTCTTTCAGAAGAGTCTCCTTGGTATCCAGTCTGTAGCTTTGGAAGACTGCAATAGTTGACTACAAAGCAGAGACATTTAAATTAATGACATTTAGTAAAGAAATACTTTAACACCTACTATGCAATGGTCCTCTTTCAGTTTATGGTGAATACAGTTCCAGTGAATATGCTTCAGAGGCAGACATCTCAGAGGATGGTTATTAGTACAAGGCAGACTCTGTGGGGCTATATGGGGCTCAACAGGTCTCCAATAAAATTACCTCCATACTCACTAGTGAGTGATGTAATCTAAAAGTACCTGGACAGATATTCCATCTTCGCACAGTTTCCCATCTTCATTGTCAAAAAGTTTGTAGAAGTACCAGTCTTGGAGATTTTATTTGGACCACTCAAAGATATGTTGTCAGTGCAGAATGACTATGGAGTCTCCAATGCTGCTCTTTCAGGTGGCCAGATGGGGTGACAAAGCACGACACTATAAAAATATAAATGCTAGACAATGGGACAGCACTTGGCACCTGTCACTTAAAACTCTTGATGACCCAGCCAGCTCAAGTAAAAAGGATTGCCGTGTTATTGTGCTTACAGGTTACAGGGTGCCAATATGGGTGTAATCAAACTATGTACTCTACTTCCATCTACATGAACATCGTGAACTGTTAATGGTGGGTCGTTTGTAGCAACTGCCCAGTGCACACTCCACCCCTCAGACTTTGAGCTGGGTGTTCGAGATAAAGAAAAAAAGAGGCAACCTTAAGAGGCAGGGTAATGACTCAGCCCTGATAACTCCCTCCAGGGAAGCACAGTCACACCTATTCTGAGGGGGTCATCCCTATTAATGGGCCAGCACAAACTCAGGGCTACCAGGACTCCAAAAATATCTATGACTCAAAGGATTACATCATTCCATTGGGAAACTCCCTGCCCTGGGGGAGGTACCACCTGAATCTGACCACATATAATCTTGAGGTTTGGGGACTTGGGACACCACTGATTTATAGAAAATATGGGTATGATCTAATAACAAAACCCAGATAGAACAGACAAGAACTCTCTAACGCCTTAGGGTTAGAAGTGTATGTTTATTTCAGCGCTGGGAGCTATTTGGGGTCGTCCCCAGAGTACATAGCATAAAATCACAAAACAATACATATTCTATTTATCTACAAAAGTTCTAAATATTCAGAATACAAATGCATATTTATAACATAAACACTTCCCATTCCCTGCTTCATATGTTAATTAACCAAAAAGTTATTCAGCATGCATTCAGTCCTTTGAAATGGGTTGGTGGGCTTGTAATTAAGGGAGGGGTCCTCTCTGATGAAGTAAAACTTGTCTTCCTCACTATGACCTTTCCAGCTTCCTGGTTTTAAACAATACAAATTACTCCCTGAGGAACTGAGAGTTCCTCTTCTCATTACTTCTGGATAGATCCCGGATGGAGGAATTTATGACTGTCTAAATTTTCTTTGATCTTATTAATTCAACTGTTTCCCATTATAAGTACAGCTGAGCAAACATTAGATAACTAACAATAGTCCCTTAAATCTTAAAATTCATTCTAAGCTTAACTCCCTTCAGCTAATCATTAATTTCTTTTAATTGGCTTCAGCTAAACTCACTTCTTAAACCTATTTTTAACTACTTCTAATAACTACAATTCTAGGCTTTTAAATGTTAAA
>VXAZ01007621.1:11476-22838 GCA_013399875.1 Gymnorhina tibicen
GGCAAGGACTCAGAAGTCCTCCCCCAGCAGGGGAGGAATGATTTAAGGCACAGCAAGATCAACAGGTGGAATTCAAAACAGAATCCCACAACCACCAGTGAACATCCATAGGAAGACCTGAACTTCCACAGGCAGACCAGACCCTTCCACAGGACCACCACTTTCAACAAGACCACAGTCAACACTCCAATGGGACTGCAACCACTGCTTAAGTAGACTGTGGCCACCAACCTGACCAACAGTGTGTCAGGTTGTACTCTGACTTTGTTGGTTTAAGCCAGTGTTTCTGTACTATTGCATTTATTGTAATCATTCTAATAAATTGCAATTCTGACCTGAAATCTTTCTCAAGGTGATTGTGTGTGGGTTCATTTCTCCTGCTGGTTTACCAGCACATGCTTCTGAGATCTTCTATAGAGACATAATCCAAAGTAGGCACAAACCTTGCACTATAACGTGACCTAAAGTGTTGGTCAGAAAACACTTGGCAAGAAAGCAGCTGAAGGATGGACTGGGGCTCCTATTCCAACCCTTTCATAAGACTCAGGAGAGTTAGATCCAGATAGTGTAACTTAGCTAAAATTGGAGGATGTAGGTACATCAAACCACTTGTGCAATAGCATTACAACAAGGTTTCCTGCACAGCCATTGACTGAATGACTACTAAAGACTACTAAATCAATGAAAAGGTGTTTCTAAACACTGAAAAAGACAAAAATATAAAAATCGCCAGGGTGGTAAGAGATGATCTGTGAGAACTTTGTTTATGGAAACCTCTCAAATGTATTCTAAGCAGTAATGCAAAAATGGACTTACTGCAAAATGCCACTATTTACTATGCAAATTGTGCTTCCGCTGGCATGAAGGTGCCGCTGATTTATATATAATATATAGTTGGAAATGAAGCAATGTGATACACAAGACTTCAGAAACATCAGACAATCCTGCTACAAATTCTACTGGCACCAACAAATAAAAGCTGCCACTTACAGATCAAAGGCAGCACTGCAACCATTATGTGTTCACTGTAAAACTCTAAAAATACTTGGTTTTCTTTTTAATGGGATTAGAACTGGGAACTCCAAGACAGCAAGGCAATAATTTCTCAAATAAACTAAAGGAGCATGCTTTTCAGTTTATCATGGGAAGATGCATATATTTTCAATTAGACTGCCAGGATTTTGTGGAACAAGAAACTATACAGTGAAAGGATAGAAGTCTTCAGGGATTGGATACTCTGAGCAAACAATATGTACATTATCTGATATTGTTATGTAAACAGCATTACCATAATAACAGCTTCATGCTGCACTGAAACACTGTGATGAAATCACAAGTTTTTGTACAGAAATGTCCTGTTTGAAACATGCTGATATTTTTATACGAAACACAAGCTATTCCAAATCATACTTTAGGAAAATACCCTTGAATGCTCTAACACGGATGCCCTGTCAGGAATAAAATCACATAAAATTTACCTCTTAAAATACCAGAATAAGTCCATGGTAGATGCATAAATTACTCTATGATTTCTAAGTTAATTTCAAATAATCATAAATGGCTTGGGTTGGAAGCAACTTTAACGATTATCTGTTTCTAAAACCCATTCCACTAGACGAGGTTGCTCAGAGCAACAGAGTGTTTCCAGGGACATAAACAAACAGATTAAATGGGAATGTGATCCTGGATTCCATGGACACAGAAATTTGAGATGCAATGTGTTATTCTGGTACTGGATACTAGATGATATTTGTTGGTTTATAATTGCAAACAAGTGTTAGTGCTGGCCTATATAACTGAGACTACAGAGATCACTAATGCTGCTTCTAGCAGTAGTCAAGAAGGATGGAGAACTGTGAATACAAAATAAATTTAAAAGTTAACTATTAGATTTTGCAAATGTTTAATCTTCCTAAATTTCCAAAGTAAATGACCCAGTGTAGTGGTTTTGTTCACATTTCTTACCTTCTGTGAGATAAGGGATTTGGAGAAATGCAAAGCTGGCTTAAAACTTTAAAGAATATGAAAAAGTTTATTACTAACAGAATTAAAAGTAAGAAGAAATAGTAAGAAATTAAAGAAAAACACCCTTTTCCTCTAGCACCTCCCCCTTTTACCTAACTGACATAAAGGATAACAAACTATGACTTTGGTCAGTATTACAGTTTTTAAAAGTCTCTTCACTGTTTAAGGAAAAAAGGTTTCTTTTGCTTCACATGGTTTCCAAACTGCCAAAAAGCAACAGACCCGACTGGAATTCTGCTGCCGTGAAAAACATCTCTCCCATGAATCTTGCAGTCTTCCCACAACTGCCAGCATGGGCCACACATGGGGTGTTTCTTTTCCTTAAGGATAAGCAAATTCCAGCTTGAAAAGCAATGGCTCTCTTCTTCACAAAATCTCTAAAAGTTTCTTACAGCTTCTAGGTGACCTGGAGTGGCCACTTTCCTTTTTCCGCAGGCTACACACAGAATTCTCATCCCCCACCATGTCTTTTAAAATGGATTAAAGACGAAAGAAGAGTTTGTGATATTACAGTTTTTACCACAGCCTTCAAGAAGTATTTTTAAGCTTCGCCCTGGGCGCGACTCCGCCCTCTTTTCCCGTCGCCGTCTTCAGCTCCGTCTCACATGACTCATTTTCTCTTTCTCTGACCTAGAAGGCTCCATGTTGAAGAACTCATTTTCTTCAGCTTTATGTTGGAAAAAAGCCGCTTTCCCTGTATGCAGCTGGCTGCTTGGTGTTTTTTTTTCAGTTCAGTATAGGCTGCTTTAGTTGCAGAAAGCTCTGTCGGTTCCCGCCGAGTCTGTGCGGGGCCGCATGGAGGGGAGGGGAACCCACCAGTCCTTAGAAGCCGTGCCGGGTGGTATCGGCTATACAGCAGCTTATGATTGTTTCTTAGCTGCCGCGGCTCTGAGGGGTTCTCCCACAGCCACCAGGGGCCCGTGCCCTGGTGCCGTGGAAGCCTGGGGCTGCTCCAAGAGATGGAGCCCGGGGCCCATTTTCCCCTGCTTCCCGCAGGAGAGCTCGAACAAAAAGGAAAATTCTCTGTCTCCACGTTTAAATATGTAGATTTTGAGAAGCGTTAGTGGTCTAAACGACTGTCCATCAACTCAGGTTCAACCCACCACGCCCAGGTGTCCCAGCTGCTAAATAGTCACAGTCTCATGATGTATCAACAGGGACAAAAGTAGCAAGGATGGAGCAAGAACAGTGCTTGTGGTCCTTAGAGAAGGAAGGACAAACATGGCAAGCATAATTAAACCCTTCTGACTGCCACCACCATTGCTACTGATGACAAAAGAGCTAGTGTTTAGGCAATGGTGTAAGGTAGGAGCCCATCAAAAAATTAGGGAACACAGTCATTTTCAGCTGGAAGATCCCAACAGCAGTTTAAGGACACATGCTTTTTCCTCAAGAATAAACTGAAAAGAATTTTGAAGACTAAAATTTATTCCCCCTGGATTATCTGGAATACCACCTGCTTTGACAATGAGTCTTCAAAGTTCTGTGTTTCAGGGATAAATTTTAATACAAAGATGGCATGTACCACAGTTCTGTATTAAAGAATGTTATTCTCTGCAGTATCTCCAGAATTTTACTAATTTTTTGACATGCACACAGCTGTACACAGAGGAAGCATGATCAGTAACACTTCTGCCCTGTCTTTCAACATACAAGAAGCAGCCCTGTGTTTTCATTTCACATAAACCTGTTTTAATCTGGGGATAAAGAACAGTAGCTCCAATAAAAGCAGCCTCTAACACCATAAACACAATTTATACAGTGTTACTATTGAAGAGGAAAATAATTTCTTTCCTTTTCTTGTTTTACAGATTTTGAAGGGTGTTTTTTTCATGTGTTCAAGCAGCACCATAATAGAGATGTGACTCTGATTAACAGTATCAATACTCCTGACTCCAACAGTATCAATACTCCTGACACCAGCCACTCTAAATGACAGCATCAGCATGGACTAGTGGGGATGAAAGAAGGACAGTGCAAGTTAAATTTTGAAATAAAACTAAAAATAAATCAACAAAACAACAAAAAAAAACCCCACAAACAAAAATTTACATGAAAGGGGATTTGGTTGAAATCTGCTACACTTTGGTGTCCAGTGCCATTTCAAATGCTGCAGGCGATCCTGACCCAGCAGGTGGAAATTGGTGGTAGGTTCTAGGGAAGCATGTTTCATTCTTTGTGTCTCTGGATGGGACAGCAGGGCTTCTGAGATCTCTTCAAGAGGGGGCAGGGATAAAATCTGATGATGTAGAGCAAATCTGTAAGGAAATCTGTGTCATTTGGGGACTCAGGGAATAATTACTGCAATCCACGGTGTCACAGAAATGCTCCTGGAAAGTCTCAGGCACAGCTAAACTGAGCTCATTGTAGCTAAAGAAAGTGTTTTTAGCATACTTAATTACCGGAACACTTATATCAGCAGTTATAAAAAACACAGAATCATCACATGACAGCAGAAATCACACCTTTTTTGATTTGAATTAGGTTTGTATCAGGCTTATAGTTCTGTTACACAGAACTTAAATTCCATTAAGTTGTGCTTTATTCACAGTATCAGTAAAACAAATTCCATAACACCACTGCAAAACACAGCTTTTTAAAATCTTTCATGTGATAGACACCTACATGCAAGACATTGACTAGATTTTTCACATTTTTCTTTTGAAAATATAATAAAAAGTGTGGGAAACATTAGAATTTTAATACAATGAGAAAACATGAGGAGAAATTTTTTGAATACGCGTGAATAGGCTACAACACATTTGCTAATATAACTGTCATCTAACTTCTTCCTGCTGATTTTTCAGTAACACACAACAGCTGATATCTCCTCAGGTCTCTAACAGCTGAGATTTCTGCAGCAAGACCATTTGGAAAGTCAATTCCCTCTTTGAAAAAATTTTATTTCACTGTTCTGTGAACTCACTAAACGCTTGGCAGCAAGAGCAGAAGATAAAATACTCCAAAGGCCATAGATTCATCCAACCATAGAATCACATTTAGGTTGCAAAATCCAGATTTTCCAAAACAATAGAAGGACTGCAAAATTTATGAAATTCCGGTGAAGGACAAACTTACTCATATCCCAATAATCTGTACCCTGCATCACAGATACCTTCCCATAGGAAAAGAAAAAAATCACTAGGTTTTGCTACATGATGTAACTTGTGCATCACTTAATGGTGGAGGGTGGTGTCACGGAGGGGCAGACTGTGACACTCCAAAGCCTGGCTCTCCAACAATACTGACCCTTCTGGTGTTCTCTTCTGCTGACCCACCTCAGAAACGATGTCTGTGAGGACAAAGCGTCTTGTGCTCCACCCAGCCTCCAGCACAGATAAGAATTCTATGAACTTCTCATTCCTTAGCTTCTCAACTTCAAGAGAAAGAGCTTCTCTAAAGGGCCAGACCAAATAACACATAAAAAATTACTCCTATTACTTGGTAAAAAAGTACAGTTTTGAAAATATGGTCAATGAGTTTTTGTATTTATGTTTATTCATTTTCTGGGTACAAAAGCACCACACAGCATCTTATGTACTGCACCCCCCTAGCCTGAGACTAACAGGGATAATCAACAAACACACACAAAAGAACTCTCATTCATCAGCAGGCAAGACACACAGCTACAAAATGAGGATGCAAATGGTTTTCCTGCTTCTGAATCTCATGCAGCCTTTGTGTACCCTGGTCTGTATTAAATGAAGGATGCTCAGCAGGATGAGCAATGTGATTCTCCCCAGCTACCACAGCAAACTGTACATTTTTCCCTAAGGCACTGAGCAGAAATGGTGCAAGGCATTCCCACAGCTTTCCATTTCTTGCTTGAGGAATGCCTGGTCAGTCTTTCACTTAGGACTCTTCTCTAAGCATCCACCCCAGTGTTTTATCACAAGCTCTTCCATCACTGTGGCTGCAGCAGCATTTCCTGGGGGAGGTGGCTCTGCCAACATGGCCCTAGGGCTCCAGGGGCCTTTGGCTGACACTTGGGTGTAAGGGTAAAGGAAAAACACTTCAGGAGAAGAGGAAGAAAAAAGCAACCTGAGACTGCATTAAGGAAATAGCCATTTATTTTCATTTCCTTGAGTAAAGGCTTGCTGTGGCTTTTCTAGAGCTGATCATGGCGCTGCCTCTTGCTGAAATGGGAGGCATCTCGGGACCTAGGGGTTCTCTTCTTTCGGCGGCGCTGGAATGTTGTAGGTGAATGGTCACTGCCCTGGCCAGGAGCAGAGAAACCTGCAGCCACTGTTGTCTCCCCCAGCTCTTCCTGGCACTGCTCCTGCTCTACAGGGATGGACACAGATGGGGAGTGGCTGGGATGTCCATGGAGGGCAGTCTCTGATGTGCTGGCTTCCTCCTCTGTGTTGAAATTTGCGATGCCACTGGACAGGGCCTGGCTGAGGGTGGGAGCACCCTCCTGGGAGTCAGTGGGGTCAGAGCTGGCAGTGGGGATCTCATTCTCCTCCCTGGCAGCGTGGGAGTGGCGCAGTCTCTGAACCTCCTCACTGCACTGGGTCTCAATGATATTGAGGATGCCATGGACCAGTGATGCAGTGTATTGCTGAAGACGGGGCTGCAATCTCTGGACCAAGACTTCCCTGTCTGGACCATAAACACAGAGGGCGAGTACGATGCCACTCTCTGCACTCTTCACCTGATACCACTCGCCCCCATATATCATCTCCAGTCCCTGGCGCAGCCAGGGCCGCACAGGGTCCAGGAGGTTCCGTTGTCTTCGGAAAAGTTCTGCCCAAAGCTCAGGCAGGATGCCACCCACAGCCTCTGGTTCTGCAGCCTGCTGCTCAGCAGGGGCTGTTATTTCTTGTGGAGAAGAAGCACGGGACTCTGCAGGGCCATGGGGGCTGTTTTCAGCCAGGCCTTCAGGAGCTTCTGCTGCCTGGCTGCTGGTCTCTGGCAGCTCTCTGGGAGGTGTGATGACACAGTGTAGGTAGTCATCTCCACCATGGTCAGAAAACTTCACTGTCAAGATGGATCTTCTGCAGAGTGGGCAGGCAGGATTTCTTTCTGCCCAACGCAGGACGCAGCCAAGGCAGAATCGGTGGCCGCAGGGCATCGCATAAGCAACTTCATCTGGTGCATCGCAGCAGATGGGGCAGCTCCACTCCTTCCCCGTGGCCATGTGTGCTTGTTCCCATAGGCTGGCCCAGGCTCTGACAGCACCTGGATTTACAGAGCAACAGATGTGAGGTCACAGTCACAATCTACCACCAGGATTAGGATTATTCCTGGGATTATTATTAGGATTACTATCACCTCCACCACCCAGTGATGTTACAATGTGATGTCTGCCCCTATGGCTCTTGGAAATACACTGCTAGCTGAAGGCTGCCCTCTGCAAGAATCCCTGCTGCACCCCAGAAAGGAGGCCATCACCAAACCATGAGATCTGAGTTAATGGATCCCTGGCTGTGGAAAAACAACAAGGTTAAATTTGGTCCATCACTGATCATCAGAAATTCAGCACAGGGGGTTCAGGAAGCCAAGAAAAGGTTCAGATGGCACTGTGAGGAATGGCTGGATTTCACAATCCATGAAGGAGTGTTTCCCAAGAGATGGCCAAAATGCACAGATAATCTGGACAGGAGCACTAGAGACACGTTGGGAAGGAGAGCCTTGCACGAGAAGAGCATCAGTGTAGCTATATCTGAAACATCATTTAAGTTTGACATTGCCTAAATAATGCTGTCCCAAATCCCAAATCTGGGACTAGATCAATCCATGTTGGAAGCAACGGGGAAGAGGGTCATTGGGGTGGAGTTGTTTATGTTGGTGGAGGCAGGACCAGAGAAAGTGAAGTGCAAGGGCATCTGAGGAGGGGAAGAAAAGACAAAGCCTTTGGTGACTGGCATGAAATACCTATGGTGAGCAGAAGACATGGGTGAGAAGAAGAGATGTAGAAAGTGAAGATGCAGTAACCCCAGACGTGTGCAGAGGTGCAATGGAACACTGGGACAGAGATCCCTTGTGCATCACTGAGCTGTGGAGGCTGGTGTCACAAAGTGGCAGACTGTCACCCTCCAAGGCCTGGCTCTCCAACAATACTGACCTGCCTGGTGTTCTCTGCTGCTCATGACTCTCTCCAAGCATCACCCCAGTGCTTTATCAGAAGCTCTTCATGAACTGGAGCATTATGGCACTTCTTCCATGTCTTATTTGTTGTGACAGATTGGAGAGAGCTGAGAATGAAGAGCTGCTACCCCTTGCTGGTGTCATATATTGCAGAAGGGTCATGGTCTTTCTCATGGTCACCAGGTGTCCTGGGGATGGAAAAAATTCAAGAAATGTCCACACCCTCAATAGAGAACACCCTCCTGGTTCCCCAAGCTTCCAAGTCACTCCAAGGCCAGCCCCAGGGAGACATTTCCTTGCACAGTTCACCTGCGTTGTTACAAGCATTCTGTGGTACCTGGCTACCTGAACCGGGGGAAAACATTGATGGCGAAACAGAGGCAATGGCTCCTGGATGGGCCCTGGTAGCTGATGGCAACCTCCCACCACCCAGCACCAGGAAGATCAGGTATCAGTCATCCAGACCCTGCATGCATACTTGGCAGGAGTCTAGGAGGCTTCTTGCGAGGCTGGGAACACTCACCTTCATTGTTGCAGATCGAGAATTAAGAGGTTCTCCTTAAGACACTTCTGATCTGACAGAAGACAGTTTCAGATTTCACTGAAATTAAAGGAAACTTGTTCTTTAATCGGAAGTATTTGACGTTTAGGTTGTTCAGAGATATTGTTTCAGAAGCAAGGGTTTGATGGCTTTTCCCTCCTCATGTGTAAATTCAGAGCCAAAAATACTTTCTTCCTTTTTTTGCATTATGAAATAGAAAATATTTTTGCCAGTGATCTATATATATTCAGATTTTGTTGTATAAAATCATTAAAAGGACTGCAGCTTTCCAAATGCTAAGCATAGATCTAACCCCAGTGAAGCTGTAGATGCATTTTTAATTATTTCTCCAACTTTTTACCAGTTCTGGACATAGTAGAAGGACATGTTGGAGAAATGTCTAGCATTCAAAAAAAAAAATCTTAAATATTTTTTTTAAGTCATTTATTAAGACTACAGGACCTAGAGGGAAAATGAAGTATACTTAGCTTTTTCTATAATGAAACCAGCCTCTGTTATTACTCAAGTATATGAGGCTTTTTGTAAGCATTGTACTTCAGAATACTATTAACTCTTCTCCAAGTTTTTGTTGATGAATTAGTCTCCTATCTTACGGTTATATAAATGTATATTTGGTTACATATAACTGGAAACACAGAAAGGTCCTTAAATAATTAAAGTATTCAACTAGATCCAATTAATATTGCTCTGACATTAAGACATACCTTTAACACTAGACTCTTAAAAGCAACTGAATGTTTTGTGGTGTTTAAAAAGCTGAGCTGTTGTGCTGTGACCACCCAATGTGTCCATTGCCGTGTTACCTGAGATGGCTGTAGCTTAATTCACTCTCATTACCTGAGCAGCTAGATTTATAACTGTGGTGGGTTCCGCCCCTATTGCTGCGGATGTCCATCATGAGGATGCCACCTCCGAGGCGGGACACGGCCTCTCAGGGGACAGCCCAGCAGGCGGGGCCGAAGTGTAAACCCCCACCTCTCCTCTAGAAAGTTCTTATCAGTTCGACGTTTCATTGGTTATGTAAGTTTGTACCCTCCCCTTGTGTGTTTTTATTGGATCCCCTACTTGTCTGTACCTGTTTCCTGTAACCCCATTGGACCCTTGACCATATAAGACCCTCGGACCCTCAGAGCTCAGTGGGAATTTCCCCTGAGGAGTTCTCGCGTCCCGACCTTCTCGTCCTTCCCTAAATAAAGAGGACTTCAGGGAGACCCCCTCCCGGACCCTTTACCTCTCCTGAGCCTCGTTATTTCAGCGCCTCAGTTTACTGCTCAGCTGGAGCTGCTCCAACTCGCAGGGTGAGACAGCCACCCCTCAGCCGTGTCCCTCTCAGGCTCTCAGGGAGCCGGCGTCCAGCCCAAGGGTGAGCAGGCAACGCCCGGCAACAAGTGGCGCCCGAACAGGGACCAGAACTGCAATCTGGTCCCTGCGAGCTCAAGAAGAGGAGACCCGGTGTTTGCTGCTTCCCCGTGTGAGCATGCCCTGTTTTAAGGTGCGGTGCTCCCGGGGCAGGATCCTACAGGACCCTACAAGGAGAGGACCCGGTGCTGCAGCTTTCGTTGGAGGGAGCCACAGAAGGAGCCTGTGGATTCAGGTCTCAAAGCCGGCGCAGGGATACGGTGAGTATCTTCTGGCCCCCCCTCCACCTTTTTGTTTAGTTTTTCCTTTTCCAAGCACCGTGGGTGGGTTTTCTGCCCCAGAAAATTAAAAAATGGGTAACAAATTGGCTAAGGGGCAGCGGGAGTTCTATTTAGTTGTAAAAATCACCCTCATTAAAAACAAAAATTTGTTTTCGAAGGGGCAACTAAAAAGCTTCGTCCAGTGGATTTTTAAGGAGTTTCCCAACGTCTCCACGGACGAAGCAGAAACCAGCAAGTTCTGTGCAAAAGTATATAATAAAATGACCCTTTTACAGAGTCGGGGAGATAAGTCGGTCAAGCGCTTCTTTGCGCTCCTGGCTTTGATCCGTGGCGCTGTAAAAAGGCTTGAGGAAAGATCAAAAGCCCCAGTTTTACCCTCTGTGTCTTCCACCCCCCGTGTTCCCCACTCCCCCAATCGTTCGAGGAAGGACAAGGGGACTGCAGAAAGCCTACAGGCGCAGGACTGCCATCTGCTCCCTGGCACTCCCCTTGCCTCTCCTTCCCCAGCTCGGAAGGAACCTGGCCAGCCCACTCCGAGCACTCCTAAGAAGTTTTCCTCACTCCCCTCTACCCCAGTTGTGAAACCTAAGGTGCGGTTCTCCCTAGAAGATCCCCAAAATGGCGGTGCAAGCCTTATAACAGCACAAGATGGCTGCGACCACATGGCTTCCCTGCCCCCACTTTCTTCTCCCCAGAATCCTTTTCTTCCCGCCTTTCCCAACCCGTTCCTCCCCTCGTCTTACATCACCCCGACCCCTCCTAGTTATTTTCATAACCCTTCCCAGTGGGCATCTCCCGGGAATGTGGGTGGGACCCTACCTAATTTTAATAAAGAAAACCCCTTCCTGTCCTCCAACCCCTCCCTTTCCCCTGACCCTTCCCCTTCCGCCCCAAGCCCCTCCCCTGAGGGTGGGTCTTCCGGTTCCCACGGTCCGTCTTCCGGTTCCCACGGTGGGGAAGCCGGAAGTAAGGCCATTCTGGGCCGGGACCCGGAACCCCTCGAGTTCCCCTTTGCCGCTCCGGTGCAGTTTAGTCGCACAGGCCT
>VXAZ01007622.1:758-60996 GCA_013399875.1 Gymnorhina tibicen
CATTGCTGACTGTTCCATAATGTCAAAGTGAATAATGTGTTCCTTTCTAATCGTCTGATGCTCTTTGTTTTGATTTTTGTTTCTGCACGTCAGTTTGGCAGCAGGAATAGTTGTGTTTCTTGTTCTCTTTTAGATAAAGGTAGTGATGATTTCCCATCTCAGCTTTTCATCATTTTGCCTTTTATTATTGCCATATTCCCTCTTAAAGCCATTTAAACTAGGAACCACAATTCAATTTCTAATGAACATAGGTGTCAGTGAAATCAGCCAGATTTTGCTAAGAAATAGGTTTCTCTGCATTCAGTGTTATTATAAACTGTTTTCTGTACTCCCTGATGTATTTACTTCAGTACTTAAATCTGAAAAGACTAACGTACCTCAGATAACTTTCATACAAAGGTACTAAAATTGATTTTATTGCACTTGGAGTGCTGTAGTCATGTTTACTTTTATGGAGAATCTCTCTGAAAAGAAATTTCCCCAAAGAGGCTGCATGTGACTTGGGATAGTCAAGGGAAGCAATTACATTGCTGCCTTCTGAATGAAGAAATGGTGAGAATACTTATACAGTGCTTCTTAATGCCTAGCTATGCTAAATTTTGAGGAAAACAACTACATTTTCCAGTAAACACTCCTCCTGGGAAATTCTCTTCTTACTTAAAAGAAGTCTGCTTTAGCTTTGATACATTGAAATCAATATTATTTTAACACTTTATTAAATATAACTGCAATGAAAATATATTTCTTTTGGAAGGAGGAATACTCATAATTACGGGAAAATTATGATTCTTTTCAGTCCTCATCACCTTTTTCACTGTAAAATTTATGTTGTTTTCAATAACTAAAAACACCCATAACTGATCTGAGATTTTTATTGCACCTATAATTCCCGACTGGGCAGAGCATTCAAGAGTGTTTTTATAATGATGTGCAGAGAAAGCAGATAGCATGTTACAAACTCAGTCTAAAATATTCAGGAGTATAAATGAGTACTAAAAGAGGATAAACCCTACCTTGCTTCTCAGAATTATAATTCTGATGGTGTTTTTTCCTGGAAACTAGGAAAGTAGTTACATGACATTGACATGGCAGTGGGTAGAGAAGATAACAGTCCAGTAGCAACTACCTTTAAGAGTGTTTTCTGGTGTGGTGCAGCTCTTCCTTGCAGATGTCATCTCAAGATGAAGGTGTTAAGTTTAACACTTGTGGTTTTGGTGTTGGTCATTTGTTCTTCCTCATCTGCAGATTCCCCCAGTAGGCAGTTCTATCTGGGTCTCTTTTTTCATGTGTGTGTTTGTTTTTCCCTCTGTGTCATGAATCTAACAACTGTTTCTTAGGTGATGTTAAAGCAATTATTAAAAAGAGTGGGAGGAGGTGATACCACATGGTATATTCATGTAGTCCTCTATAGACTTAATGGAAAAACACAGATCATAAATCTATTGAGTAACAATTTTCACTGGAAAAGCTGAGCAGTATTTAGAATGATTCACCTGGTGCATTTTGGTGCTGCAAAGACTTTGGATGGGAATGTGGCAGTGAGGAAAAAAAACCTTAGAGATTCTTTCCTTCTATTACCTGAATTGCATGTAATTTCACTTCCTATGGAAACAAAAGCAATGAAGACCACAGTAGTCTGTGATCTATTTGCCATGTATTTATCTAGTTTTCTTGCCTCACATGGTGAATTCATCAACATTGGTGGAAAAGGGAGAGAAACTCCTTAAAGCTTGGTGAGGACACTTCTGAGCCTTACAACACTGACCAAGGTGTTTAACTTCTCCATTGAACTGTCTGGGAGCTTCTCATTACACCTCTGCATTTCCCTCATTTAGTGGGTTCTAATAAGGTGCAAAATGGAACTTTATGCTCAGAGAGGAATTTGGATCTTAAATAATCAGACAGTTCTGCTGAGGTCAAATTTCTGTAAGAGGAAAGAGCACTGCAGACTTAGTGAATTTGTAATGACAAAGCCTTTGCACCCTGTCTAACTTCTCTACTCCTAACTTGCCTAGGTGCCAACTTCTGTTTCAAGGCAGTGCTTTCATTTCACTTGGGGAAAAGGTAGAAGAGAAAGATGAAAGAAAACTATTGGGGAAAACATAGCAAGGTAGAAAAGCTTTTAAGACTGGGAATTCAAAAATTCAAACACGCTGTTCAGGTTTTTTGAAGAAGTATCTGCTGCCCATCATTTTCAAAGCAAGGAGCTCATTTTCCCCCAAAGCAATAGTTGACTATAGGTTTTGATTAAACAGGTAATTTAGGTTCAATAAAGCAGGTGCCTTTTTGTTATGCTTATCAAAAAATAATGGATAAGGAAGATGATACTTTTTCAAGGGCTCCAGCTCTGGTTCTGGTAGGAGAGAATTGTGGAGTTTTTTTGTTTGGTTTTTTTTGTTTATTTTTTTCCCCTAAATTGGGTGTGAGGGGAGACTGAATAAGGAAAGAGAACTTACTTATTTTTCTCCTTCATTTTTCAGGATACAGGACACCCCTGCACAGCCAGTGATCCAAATACCTGTCTCATGCCAGTATCTCCTCAGCATTTTATTGATCTCTTCAAATTTTGAGATGTTCAGTAGCTGTTCTCCTGTGTTTGTGGCCATTTTTGTGAAGAGTCAGGCAGGATATGTTACGCTTTTTGTGCAATATATTTAAGTGTAATGTATTATTGTAGTTTAAAAAAAAATATGGGGGAGATTATCAGAGAGGTTTATTTGGTGTATTGCTTTTGTGCAGAATAGAGAGGAGGAGAAGAAGAAACATTAAGAAAATTTCTTTGTCAGGAAATCTCCAGTGGACTTTTTTTCAAGTCCAAGAAAGGCTACTTTAATCTCAACTTTAAATTCATGCTTTTGACGCCTTAATAGTTGGTTAAAATTATGTAGAGGAGTTTTGAAAATTTCATGGAAGAATTAAACTACTCTTGCAGGGACCAAAGGAGGGGGTTTTTTGTTAATCCTTCTTTCTATAAGCCATGGTTTTCAAAACATCTCCATATAATTTGCACTATTATAAAGAATAGGCCAATATTCTCTTAGACTCTTAATGCATCATTACAAAGGTGGCATTAATTATTGTGAGCTAGTGAATAAAATATAACTGTGGTTGTATCTGCTGTTGAACCTATATGAATGAAGGAAATCAACCAATTTTTGTACATACATTATGCAAAAATATTTATTTTTCTTAAGGACTTTATTAAACATATAACCTATCTTAGCACATCCTGCAGCACTCATGAGATGAATCTGGGGCTACTGGAAATCTTTCTGATGGTAGCTACAGCCTTCATTTATATGGAATGTCTACAAATGCAACTGCATTAATTCATCTTCTAAGAAGAAGACATTATTGAAATGTAATGAGAATGGAGTTGCTTGTTTCTAGACTGGTACAGTGGCAGAACACTATTCTACCAACTGAGGTTCTAACCTGACAAGCTATGGGAAATGCTGACAGTCAATCTGAGCTGGAGCACCTTCTGCCAAGTTAATCAGATGATAAATTCTCCAGGAAGCTATTTTGTTCTGTCCTGTAGAACAAAATTAATTGCTTGGCTTAAGCAGGTAAAGGAAAAATTGTGGAAGTTTTGGGTTTGTCAATGAAATTTAACAATATGTAATGTACAGAAAAAATAAATCCTGTACCATATTCTGCACTTGCTTGTTCTGAATCTAGTTTTGTACAGTGTAATAAATGATGTTTTTATCTGTTATTCCTAGAAGCCTCTGGTGCATAGCGATGAATCAATTTGAATTTTGTAAGATCTTTCTGTAACCTGTTGCTGTAGTAATTGGTAATGGAATGAGAAACATACAAGCAGTCCTAGTGCTATTGCTTTACCATAGTTGGTTGTATTAGGATCTTTTTGTAATAGGATAGCTGGGCTGTTAATAGGCTGCACAAGAAGAGGAGAATGTTTATTTCCTCAAGAAATATTTTTATGTTAACTTAAATCTTGGTGATTGAATTGAATTGCTGATAGGTGGATTTCTCAATACAGGGTGTTGTGGATTTTTTTTTCTTTCTTTCAATTCAGGTGTTGGCTATGGCCATAGTAATAGTCAGTTATGGAGCCAAGGACATCCATTCTTACTCCTGTTCATTCAGAGCATTGCTGCATGCCTTGCTTTCCTGGCCACACACTGCCCTAGCCCCTGGATTTGTTAAGGACCCATCAGCCCTTCTTTAACAACAATTTGCACCCCATTTATTTAATTCCTGTAATAGCTCAGGTGCTTTCCTGTCTCTGTGACCTCGGTAACCTTGACAGTGGCTGGTGATGGCTGACATCCACTAATCACTCCTTTACTGTGGTTATAGTTTTGCTACCCTTTGTAAAACTTCCTGTAAATACATGGATGCTTTCTTTGAGAGCTTCAAAGAAAGGTTTTAAAGCTAACATTTGGTTTAATGCTGCTGTGAGCTCTTCCCCCTCGTGCTGAAGGCCTCTGCTGAGGGACTGTACAGAACCATCTCTCCTGCAGATAGAGGGTAAAACTCTTACACTGTTATCTGAGAGCTGCCCAGCACTGAAAAAGCAATTAAGGTGACAGCAGGGGAAAGGGAACCTCTCTCCTAGCCACTGAATTGCGGAGGGAGAGAAGTTACTTTAAGGTCTTATAAGCCGTTTTAAGACAGATTTGGAAAAAAGTCAGTATCTGTAAAACTAATTTTCTGTTCTCTTAGAAATGTCAGGTGACAGTAGTCAGGCTTACTCTCCCTTTCCCTTTCACTACTTGTTGTCTTGCTCTTTCTTCAGTAGCAAAAAAGCCTTTGACAGGCTGAAGGTTAAATTCTGAGATGTGCTCCTGTGTGTGGATACCCATTTAGGGATAACCAGGGTCTCTCCCTGGTCTCAGGGGGCAGGAGCTAAGAGGGCAAGAAGCAGGACTCTGCCTTGTATGTCAGAGGCTTCATTCTACTCTCGCTGGTTGGTTGAGGGTGGAAGGGACCCTGCTGAAGCAGGGTTAGCTGGAGCTGGTTGTCTAGGACTTTGTCCAGAACTGTGTCCAGATGGCTTTTGAGTATCTCCATGGAAAGAAACTCTACAGCCTCTCTGGGCAACCTGTGCCAGTGCTTGGTTACCCTCACAGTAACAGAGCATTTCCTGATGTTCAGATAACACCTCCTCTGTTCCAGCTTGTGTCTCTTCCCTCTGGTCCTTTCAAGGCCCAGTGACAAGACCCTGGCTCCCTTCTCCTTCCACCTTCCCTTCAGGTGTTTCTAGATGATGAGATCCCCCTGAGCCGTATCTTCTCCAGGCTGAACAGTTCCAGCTCCCTCAGCTTTTTCTCACAGGACAGATGCTCCAGTCATCTCCTTTTCTTTACACCTGTAAAGAGGTGTAAAGTCATCTCCTTTCTTTACACCTTTTCTTGACTCCCTGCCGTAGGTCCCTGTAGCCCACTAACCTTATTTGTGTCAAGGGCACATTGCTTGGCTCATGTTCAGCTTGGTGCCCACCAGGACTCCCAGGCCTCAAAGCCAGTACGGTGGCTTTTTAAACCTTTCTTCTGGTTTAAGAAAAAAAAAAAGAGGTGGGAGAAGAGATGTGCACAGATGTGCTGGGAAGCATTTCAGTTCAGGACTCTTAAAAATTAAAATCTTAAACACTGAGTACAGAATCACATTGTCATGAGCAGTATTAAAAGCTTTTAACACTTGGCAAAACTGAGCTTTGGGAATAGTTCCACAAACTAATTAACTATTTAGTGAATACATTGCTTAGACTAGGCAAATATGAGCTTGATTAAGAGTAACTATGTGATCTGAAGTCATCAGATGCATAACAAGATAACTTTCAATTGTGTTACTTAAGAAAAAATCTAAGGCAGTGATTTTGGTAATAGGGGTGGTGGTGTTTGGGTTTTTGTGTTGGTCTGTTGTTTTGATTTTTTTTTAAATCACATACAAAGAGATAGGAAAGGATTTCACCTTTAGGATAACAATCTTGTTGATACCTCACCTGAAGCACAGAGTGCATTTTGACAGAATTGATCTCCTTTTCCTTTACACCAGCACTTACTCGTGTAACCTAAAGCATTGTAACCATGCAAAGGGTTATGCCTAAATGTGAAACCTCTGCTCTTTGGCCTCCTGTGTGCTGCTGCTGCCCCAGGCACAGAAAGGCAGGCACTCTCCCCTCCAGCAGAAAGGGTGCCTTGAAATGTGTTCTAAATCTCTACAGCAGAGCTCCACAGCTTTTGTCCCCCAACCCGGATCTGCTTAGAGACAGATTTTGCAGTGGCAACGGTAGGAAATCATGTTTTAACTGTGGCCCCTCCAAGATCACTTCCCAATCCTGGGTGATTGGGTTTTAGTGAATTCTAGTCCTGAGAAACAATACTGATTCAAAGGCAATCAGGACATTCTCTGCCGTAGTCCACAAGGAGCTTGAAATTACAATTTTGGAAAACAGGATCTTCCTTCTCACTCCCTAGTCACTGCCTCCCAACCCTGTCTTTGAGAGACTCCTGGCCTTTTTTATTATATTCTCTCCCAACAGTTTTGGTCACCTGTTTCTGGGGCAAGACACTGCCATGGACCTTTTCCAAGATCACTGAGTGAGCCTTGCTCCTTGGATGTCAGACAGGACTGACGCTCTTACCTGGAAAAAAACAGAGGAGTGGGACCTTGCTCTTTCCTTCCCCCTGTTCCCCATCCCTGGGAAATGCACTAAGTTGCTTTAGGAGAAGGAAGAAGCTGAACGTCAAGGAAACACCAAGCTCAAATCAAGAGTTCTCCACTAGGACTGGGGACTGAAAGAGCAGTGGCCTTTCTGCAGTCTAGAAGGCAGAAGCAATGAAGGCTAGCAGGAAGGAGAGGGTGGGATGGGGAACAGTAGCACAACAGTTTGGATTTTGTGGTGCACAAATTAGCATATTTACAGCTCCATCTTTGGCAAAGAACTTAGAAGAATGCTAGACCCTTAATATCCAGCTAAGGTTACTTGAATTGGCAGAGAGATAGATACCCACATTAAATAAATCAAACAATATCAAATGTTTGGAAACACTTGGTAAATTATGGTTCAGGATATTGAAGCATTAGCAAATTATGCTATTCGCTTGCTGTGTTTTTATACTTTCATCTGCAAGGCTCATCCAACCCCTCAAAGACACTGGAACGTAATTCCCAGCAAAATTCCTACAAAATTCAGTGGGATTAGGGTTACTTTTAAAGCTTAAAATGTCTGTATTGAAGGGCATGACAGATAAGTGGATTCAGAACATGAGAGGTGAGAGTAAAGATGGGTTTCTTTTCTTTTGATTCCCATGGGCCATTCTCTATGCCACACACAGACCTGTCCCTCTAGCTGTCAGACATGCTGGTAATGCTTATTTCCTTCAGGCTTATGTGTACATTCTTCTAAAATATGAATAAAACATGTTCAGTTTTATATTTTTTGCACTTTATAGTCATTGTGCTTTCAGCTGAAAGTTTTTCTAACAATTTTCAAGGCCTAAACCAACAGCCGCCACTTCTAAAATTTACTTACTTATACGCTCTTCCCACTTGAATGCTGTTTTTCTGTAGTATTTATAGCAAAACAATAATGGAAGAATAATTAATTTGCTAAAGTCAGTTGTCATTCCCACATAATGCTCAGATATAGAACAAAGTTCTGCATGCTGAGAGCACATCTTCCCAATGTTTTGGTCTCCGTTATTCTCTTAGACAGGCATTATTTTTAGCCCTATTCCTACTGGAAACTTTTAAAGCTGTAAACCTGCACTCCCCTTCTGAGCTCAGTGGTATCCCTTTAGAACTTGGTGAATTTATAAAAGCAATACTTTGGCAGCACTTTCGCTACAACCAGATCTGCTTTACCATAATGCAGCAGCTCCTGCAGTCGCACGTCCCAGGCTGCACCTCTGCTATTCTTCCTTACACAGCTCCACAGTGCACGGCCTGATCCCGTGCCCTCTGTGCCCTTCCCCTCCTCTTACACTGAAGCCTGACCATGTTTAAGCAGCCACAGGGCAGAAGTGAGACCACCACTAACCAGGATGGGTGTTGCTCCACTGCCTAGTTCAGCCACCTCACTTCAGTAGATTAATCCAACTACCACTTAAGCTCTTGCTGCAAGCTACCCACGTGCCTTCTGCTGATCCTGTTTCTTCTACTTCCTGCACTCACCTTCAACATTTTTCATCAACTCAGTCTAATTTATAGGCAGAGTAGTATGCAATAGATCTGGAGAAGTGTTTGCTGCAAGTTGCAGAGCACCAACGTTACAAACAGAACTTGCTGTTTGTACCTGTGCACAGGGGATGCTCTTTTCAATTGCTTATCACAGCCAAAAATCCTGGTCTTGAACAGGGAAACCACAAAAAAACACCAGGAAAAAGGACTAGATGTGTGTTAGTTCTGATTCTCTAACACCAAAACCTAGCCTAATAGTAAATATTGGTACTAACAGTTGTAGGAACATTCCCAGATATTCTGGACTTCTTACTTCTCTTTATAGTGTGCTTCATTCCTTGATGCCAGAATATCTGCTCCTTCCCTAGTCTTGAAACCCTCTCCCTGTGCCCAGTGCATCCAGTTCTTGCCGCACAGCTCAGGAGCTCAGGTCTTGCACTGTGGCCTTGGCTGCTGCTCACCTTGGCCACAATGGTTTGGTCAGGTCACACCTGCTCTCGGGCAGGGAGCACTGAGGAAGCCATGCTGTGCAGATGGGTTACTGCACTTCAGGCTTAGTTTATAAAATTTAAAAAAAGAGCAAGTATTATATTTCATTATAAAGTCTCTAATTTTCAAAATAACCCTATGTGCAGATTTACTCTGTTTGTAGTATGGCTTTTGGGAATCTTGTGCTTCATCCCATCAAACAATGGTTTACTTCCTAATGGGAAATGATGCTTGACTTGTTTTCCTTTTTTTGTCCTATCAAATGTTGGTTGCCAAGTTTCTGTCCAAATGTTCAAGAGATAAACTGTTTACAGGCACTAACTAAACTGAAGGCATTTCAGCCTAAAAAGGGGGGTGTTGGTCATGACAGAAACAGCAAAGAGTAGGTCTTCATGGAATCAGGATGTCTTTGCATGTGTGACCCCCTCCCCCCAAAAAAGCTAACAGACCACAAGTACAAAACTAAAAAAAAAAAATCAAAGAATAATTAATATTAATCATCTTGCACATTAGAAAGCTTTAGCAGAAAAAAAATAATATGCCAAGTACAGTACTTGGTGTCAGGATACGTTGGTCTCCCTTCCTTTCTCCAGCACAAACACACACACCACAGTGCTTCCTCCCTCCCTCAAATACCAGAAGCATTTTGCAGTGTAACCTTGCAGAGAATCCAAGACTCCTGGACAAACAAGGTGGTCAAGACAACAGCATTTGGAGGTTTCAATGAAAAAAGGTACAAGATAAAGCCAAAAGACATTGCTAACTTATAGGGAAGTTTCTGTACCAAATCTGATCTATTTTACTATACAATCTCAAATAATGAAACCAGCCAATTCTCTGAAAAATTACTTAAACTCAGCTGCTCAGTACAAGGGGCTGGAGCAACTAGAAAGCAAATTATCATAAGATTATTTTCAGAAGTGGACAAACCGACCTCAGAAATCACAACTGTGCACTTTACTATGCAAAGAATAATCATTTGTCTTTTCCAGAAGCAAACTCACAGTTCAAAATGTGTTATTAAGCTTCCAGTAGTGTTATTTGGGTCTCAAGAGCATAAAATTTAAATGTCAGCCAAGCTTTTACCAGATTGTTACGGACTCAAAAGAATATACTCACTTTCTTGCATCTTTTAGTAATCGCGAGACACAGAATAGGAAAAAATTTCTTCCCAAGTACAGAGCACATATTTCTTTCTTCATTACCAGTGATAACAGTTGGTAGATACCATATGAAAAACCATAATCTCCCTCCACTTTGTTTACTACTATGTATTTCATAAAAATTTTTATTATTTATATCCCTATTTTTTATTGTTTTCATACTCTGTATTTCTTTGTAACTATAGAAGCAGCATTATTTTCTGCTATGATGCTGGTGGGACTTACAATAAATGTAATTCTCTCCTTTTGATTTCTAAACTGGCTTTTTTTGCCTATATGTTTGATTCCCTGTCTTGTATGGCACAAAGCAGTCATGCTACAAGAAATTTTTGAGACTGACCATATCTAATGATACACACCTTTGCCAATTATCACTGGTGATAAGCCTTTTAGGAAATTACTTTTCTTCTTCACAGTACTGGTTTTATTTCCCAGATACATCAGAAACAAAGTAGCAGGCACTCAGAGCAAAAAAAAAAAAACAAATAAACCAACTCAAATTAGCAAGAACAGTTCAGATACGCAATAAACAGCTAAATAACATGCACATTCATGTTTTCAGATTGCACAGGATCTACAGTTTTGTCATCCAAGATTCCCATACAATAACAAGCATTTTGAAAGGTTTCGGAAATTGAGACAGTTACCAGGCCTAATTCACCTGGGATGTGGGAACATCTATGCTCAAAATTTGACAGGGTCCTCATCTACCCAGGGTCTGGAAATGCAGGTCCTTCCACTTCCTTTCACCTGCATAGATGTGCATCTGACCCACCTGTGTTTAGTCAGGGGCATCTCAATACAGCCTTTTTTCCCCCCTAAGAATACAACTTGTATGAATGAAATTTTCTGGTTTAGCTACTTCACACACTACAGTAAGAAACATCTTGCCTAAACATTCCCTGCTAAGTCTGTGTAGATAATCACAAAGCCAGCACACTGGAGTGGAAGAATGAGAGACTGACAATAAACCTCCCTCTGCAGCTGCTCCACTGGTAGCCGTGCCTGCTCCTCACATGCCGCAGGCCAGGCCGTGCAGGTCTCACCTTGTTATGGGGCCAGTGTGTGCAAAAGCATTTCAGGTCCTTCACTTTACATGTAGCTGGTGAAATATTCAGGGAAAGAAAGCTGCTCTGCCCAAGCTTTCACAACAGCCAATAAGTTGAAAAAAAAAAACCCCACAACATTTTAAACCAATAAATTCTGATAAAGCGAAGTATTTTTAGTTTGTTGAAACCCAATTAATTCTTGCCACTGTAAAAGCAGTGTGTGATGCTTTAAATCTAGGATATTGCAACTTCTGAGATGGCATGATTCTCAGAGTTTGGGCAAACACTGCTATCACTTCCTTGGCCATGCTCTACAATGATGCAAGTAATGTCACAGAATCACAGAATCAGCCGAGTTGGAAGGGACCCTCAAGGATCACCGAGTGCAACTCCTGGCCTTGCACAGGACCATCCCCAAGAGTCACACCAAGTGCCTGAGCACTGTCCAAACGCTTCCTGAGCTCTGTCAGGCTTGGTGCTGTGACCACTTCCCTGGGGAGCCTGTTCCAGGGCCCAAACACCCTCTGGGTGAAGAACCTTTTCCTGATATCCAACCTAAACCTCCCCTGACACAGCTTCAGGCCATTCCCTCGTGTCCTGTCACTGGTACCACAGAGAAGAGATCAGTGTCTGACCCTTCTCTCCTGTCATGAGGAAGTTGTAACTGCAGTGAGGTCTCCCCTCCTCCAGGCTGAACAGACCAAGTAACCTCCACTGCTCCTCATACAGGTTCCCCTCAAGGCCATTCACCATCTTCACTGCACTCCTTTGGACACTTTCTAATAGTTTAATATCTTTCTTATATTGTGGTGGCCAAAACTGTCCAAGCAAATGGAACATATTCACATAACAAATAAAATGGGACCAAAAAAAGTCAAAGAATAAGGCATTTCAGTTCAAACTAGATCTTTATTCATATGGAAAATACTACTTTTCTTTTTTGCAAGTAATGCTAATAAATAAAAATAATCAGAAAGAACTTTGCTCAGAGCTAAGTGACTATTAACAGCCACACAAAGCTTTTAATTCCCGTTAAAACCACGCCAACAATCATGCAGATTGGCTACGAGAAAGCAATATAAACTATATTTTATTTTGTGCAATCTTATCATACAATCTTAATGCTACCTTCTTCTAAAACATTTCACATAGACTGAAATGCAATTTCAAAAAAATATTAAGGGACATAGTCTACACTTATTCCACATATGGAGCTGCGTATAGCTTAAGCTCATAATGTATAATGTAGTTAAGCATCTAACAAAGGTAAAAGATGAAAGGACCCCATTCTGAAAATTCAGACACATTTATAAACATGAGAGAAGGAAAGCTCACACCGGTGAGTTCTCAACAGACAAATACATTATTAAAGCATAACAATGTTATATTAAATTTAATAATGTTGATCCTTAAAATGGTTATTTCTGAGGAAATATCACTTAAAAAGCACACCAAAACTTTCATCACTAGGAGTGAAACTGGAATTTTACATATCTCAATTTCTCATTTTTGTTTTATAATAGGCTTCAGATTTGTGAGCATATTCTTTATCCTACATGTAAAAACAAATTGAAAAAGGTTGCAGTTAAGCTGTGCATCAAACACATCATCAAGGTGAGAAACAGGCACTTGACAGTATAATGTGCAAGGCAAAACCTTTACTGGTCACAGTATAAATAGTTTCTTCAGGAGTGAAATTAAAAGTTCTTAGTCCATTTTTGAGAGCAAAATATTAAGGGCTACTAACAGATCTTTTTCTGTTCTTTCAGGTCAGCACCAACAACCAGACTAAATACTAGCTCATGCCTTAGAGGGTATTCCATAAACTATAAAATGCAGCATACTTGGGTACCCAAGAATACTAATTCTTTCCTATAATTGACCTCAGCATACGTACTTGCCCAAGGCAAAACCAGAGTTTACTCACAGACTAAACAATGCAATATAAATGCTAACCTTTTCTCCCCTATTAATACTTTTTAATATCTAATGCCAATTTTACAAGTATATTCACCCGTTGCAAAATCCTGTTTTGTAGCACAAAACATCACTGTTCTTTTATATAACCTTAAGAACAATGTCTTTTAGCATCCTATTAGTATTAGGAAAAAAAAAAACCAACCAACTGAAACCATTTTGCTACAGTTTCCCTCCAAGCACATCTCAGCAGGAATTTCCAAAAAATAGCTATGCAGGAACTGCAAGCCAGAAAACTATACATGAATTGGAGGAGAGAGGAGAAAGAGAGAGCTAAGGGACGAGTAATGTGGCAGTAACAGAAACAAGCTTAGAAAAAAATTGCATGCATCCCTTTTCATCAGCATAACCTTCTTGCAAAAATATGTTTACAAGACATCTGTTATATAAAGGTCTATACTTTCTTGTAAAAATGCTGATTTTCTCTGACATGCTAGCTTCATCTTCTAACTGCACTGGCCATATTGCTAGACAGTCAAGTTTCAGTTCTGTTATACCAGTTTAACAATCAGGAGAGAAAAGGCCTACTGTTCATTTCTTATGAAACTTTTGGTTTGATTTTTATCCATGAATGTTAAAGAAGTCTTTGTGTGGTCATATAAACAAAACAGAAACTAACTTTGGATCTGACATCAGCTGCACTGCTAGTGAGAGACAATATGCTAAAAAGAGGCACTTTTATTAGTCATATATACATTTCAAATCTCAAGTTTAACATTTCACCTTCTTTTACCAAAAAATCAAAGCATCAGTAGCTAATAAGACGGAACTTTTCAACAAAAATGCTTCAGAAGTTGTGTGCATGCACATACTTGCAATGGCTCAGTTACTCAGCTACCCTGAAAATGCCAGAGTATAATTCAATCATTGCTTATGCAGTGGGAAGAAAGGAAAAACACAGTCAAAACCAAAAAAGCTGTTTGTAGAACAAGGATCAGCTGTTCTAAAAAAATGAAAATTTATGCCCTTCCATAAGAAGCAACTTATTCCTATATCCAGATTCAATATCCACCCAGAATATCAAGATCATCTTACACTTTACTCAATGCTGTTTTCCAAATTTTCAATTGTTTCTATTTTTTGGCATAACACACATCTTAAAAACTGAGAAACTTAGCTTTGTCAAAAAAGTTCAATATTTAAAAAAAAAAAGCAACAACCAAAATAAAACCAAAAAACAACAACAAAAAAATCACAGGGGAAAAAAAAACAGAAAAAAAACAGAAAAAAACCCCCAAAACACAAAAAACCCCAAACAAACAGGGGAAAAAACCCCCAAAACACAAAAAGACCCCAAATCTGGAAGACCCATTTGACCGAACCGTTGGTGACAATCCTGTAATGGAAGGAATTACATTAGAATAGCATTTTCCCATGTCACACACAGAACAGCACAATGTGACAGTAAGCATCTTGTATGCACAAGCTGAAGCAAACGCTGAGGCTGAAGATTTGGAAAACAGTACTAAGTACAAGCATTCTCCCTGCAAGCAACAGATTGGTATTCTTAGTTAAAAAGGTCACAGTAAAACTAAAATTTTGAATGGCCCTCAAATACCAGAAAAGAAACAGGACCTCAAGCTAGTGGAAGTTCCTACATAAGGCAGTCAAATTTACAACCAGTGTATACATTCACTAAGGAATTACTTTTTTTTTTGGTAAAACCAACAATCTGACATACTGCAGAGTCTGAATGTGAAATATAGGCACAAAATAGATTCTCTACTTTTTTTCAGTGTGGAAAACATAGCTATTAACAATGTAATAAGAAATATTACTATCAGGTGAGCAAAAATTTGTAACAATCTGAATAAAACAAAGTACTGTATAAAGGTGCAATATTGAGCAGATTTGATTTTGGTTTAAACATATGAGTAAATCATGGAACTTTTCTCTTCTTACCTATTAAGTATTTCACATTACCAGTATCATTCTAGTTCTTCCCAGTTGTCAGTAAGGTTACCTTTGCTTTGACGTCTAATACTAACCAGCTTTCCAGCTGATTTGATACTCCACCTGGAACTGTTTCCTGAGCTGGCCAGGTTTGTGTATTTTGTGGAGCCTTTGGTTTCATCTTCCCAGCCTGACCAGGCTGTATAGTCACTTAAAGGAGTTGCTGCATCACTGGTAGAGTCAGCAGTGGTAATCTGTGGTGGTTCCCATCCCTCAATCTCATCTGGTTTCCTAGATGGAACATTCTGCTTTATCACCAAACTGTCCCAAAAACCTGGCTTCTTTTCAGACTTCATCTCTTCCTTCAATTTTAGGTTTGTTCTAGAAAATAACAATGATGTGGTGATTAATTTTTTGATTTAACAATGTATGTAGTACTTATTAATAAACATCCAATTAAATTATGTTTTACAGTAAGGAATGCTAATTGTCAGCCTGTGGCAGCACATCCATTACTGTCAGCTTCAGGAAAAACACCCTCACATACACATAAACCTAAACACAGCAGAATCTTGCAGTGATAAATCAGAAGGGGACTGAGTATGGTCATTTTCTATTGCAAGAGAATTCACATACCACTATCCCCCGCCCCATTCCTGTGGGAGAATTCCACAGAGCTGCCTTTGGAACTGTACAAAGTCTTTCAGGATGTATTAGAACGATTTAGGACTTTAACCAAACCAAACAAACAAAACAAAAACGAATTAAAAAAAACCCCAGGAGTATGATAGTAGAAGGAATATGAAAATATTCTAACACCAGCTTTAACATTCACTATGTGACTCAGTTTCATATACCTGTTACCACCTCGCCAGTTAAACCTTATATCCTAAAAGAGTTGATGTACACAGTATTAGGACTTTAAAGATACCAGGCTTTTTATTAATATTTTCATAAAGACCCATACAATATTGTGAAAACAGCTGTTTTGTATTTCTGGTAAGAACTCTCAAAATCCCCCTCCCAAACCCAAAAAATAACTGTAACTTCTCTCTCAGACTTTTGAAAGGCTACTCATATTATTACTTTTCTTATCCCATTAAGAATCTTCAACCTGAATAATTTTGCAGTGTGAAATATTTAAATTACAGAATGTCAAATGGTTATGCATAACTTTATATGCAGGATTACGTATATAATCAAATAATGGGCCACAAGGAAAGGTTGAACACCAGGGGTGAAACACCCAACCTTCAGGGTTCAATGAGCTAAAAAGCAAATTGAAAACATTATCTGTAGTAGCATATAAATTCTCTAGCCACAACTAAACCCACCACAATCTTTTCCAAACATTTCTATTAAAAGAGTTTTGTTCAATTAATGAAAGCTTAGCTCTATCATATTTAAACAGAAGCAACTCAACCAATACCTTTAAAAATCACTTTTCCTTTACTGAATTTTGAATTTATGATTCCTCAGAATTTTCATCTTGCTAAAACCAGCCATAGATTCCAAACACCTTTCTTGCATTTTGTGAACAGCACACATAAAAGTTGCACTTGTCTTTAAAAGTAAAGTAAAAATTGTGAGATATAATTAAGGAAAAATATCCCTAACTTAAAAACCAGGCAGTTCTCACAGTAATACCAAAATAGTTTCTACATTGGTGGTAACTCTCCTACCATAATTCTGCTCTCTTCACTGTTTTACTTGATTCTTATATTCAGCATCAGTTGCAAAGCATTATTACAGGAGCCTAGCATCTTAATAACACCCATAAAATTGCACAGGGATAGTAGCTGGGAAATTTTATGGAACACACTCAAGCGGAAATAAAATATACGGATTTGTATTCTGAATTGTTTATTTATATACGTACACCCCCTACATGCATATATATACACTTGCATTCTGAAACACACTAATTTCAAAGTAAACTGGAGACAAAGCCTGCTACAGCAACTCTTATCAAAGATAATATTTGGCAGGAACAGATCTACTGATGTGTGTGTGGCATATCTGGTTTGCAACCAAGGCAGGGAGGTAGCACACGGAGGTAAAGCCTACATGTACTTGTAACACAAAGATAGTTTGTCCTGGAAGAGTGTTCTGTCCAGGGAACTGCTCTCACCACACCGGCAGCACAACTGTGCCAAAAATCCACCTCAGAACCGACAGATCCTAGTATAGCTACTCCAACTAACCTTTCTAGGCGTAGTAAGACTTCAAAAGAGAAAGTAAGGCATGTAAAAAAGGGAATTTGTAAACTCAACCATAATTATTCCGTAAGAGGAAAGGGAGAGTGTGAGAATGACCCTTTTACTCACAGGCCTTTACTACTTTTCTACAGTAAAAAAATTATTATGCAGCTAAATTCCTTTTTCTTCCTGACAAACCTAAAAATGTTAACAACATCATCTGTCCTTTCCTAATACAGCATGCCTTATTCATTGTAAGCTTCATGTATACATAGCTTTGCCCATAAACATTTCTCTGTCAATTTGACTTCCAGCAGTTGAACACTACTGTTTCTCAGTGTCCAGCTCCATTACTTTGCACAGCTATTTTCTGTTCCAGTGAGTGTATTTTAATAGCAGATAGACCAGATGGTTTTACTCACCCTTTGGATTTTGGAGACTTGCATCCTGCTAGCAATTGCTGTTCATCATCTTTATTGAACATAGACGTCACTTCCTTCCAACCCCGGAAACTTGCACCTTGAACCTACACAGAGAAGTAAATCCTCATCAGTGGGAGTGACAGATTTACAGGCACAGAATGGGACTGCCACTGCCAACGCTGGGGCTGACAGGCAGCAATTGCTGTGCCTCCTGTGTGTGGTGCCGCTGGCAATGAAGTGACCCAACACAGCAGCAGAGAATGGCCATGCTTGGGAAAAGAGCTGGTCCAGTTTCTGCAGCAAGAGCTCTTCCTTGCTGAGCAAACAATACAAATGCTGGTGGTTTTGCGATGTCACTGAGTACAGCTGGGCTCCATTTTAATGTATCACAGTAAGAAGGGAATCCAGGAAGGTTCAAAGACAGTCTAAAGGGCTTCAGTAGACAAGAAATGAAACAAACTGCCATTTCTAGAAAGAGTCACAACAGACAGGACAGCAATGAATTATGAAACTCTTTAGATTTAACCTGCTTTACACATATTGCCCCTCTTTGTAACTCCAAAACTACAACTTCTGGCCCTGCAAGCAAGAAGGGTAAGAACACTGGCTCACCAGTGAAATGTAAGATGTGGCATGGGTGCACTACAGTGTGTTATCTAAATTTACTGTGACCATTAAGCATGCAGCATAAATTACTTTTTTAACTTTATTAAAGGTTTGATTCTCCCTCCCTCAAGGCAAAATAACGAGGTATAGGTTATTTTTACTTTGATAGCGTGCTTACAAAAATATACACGAGTGTGTCGAGCACAGAATGTGAAAGTTGCTGCTCTTCTTCACAGGATCCAGTAAGAAATGCAGGGATAGTCTGTCAGTGTTACTTGACTATATTAAAAAAATATGATAAATTATTAAGTATAATAATCAAAACAAAACCACAGCTGTCAAGACAAGCAGGAGCTTTTGGCAAGGGCATGTAGTAATAGGACAAGGAGGAATGGTCTTAAGATGAAGGAGGGTAGGTTTAGATTAAACATTAGGAAGAAATTCTTTATTGTGAGGGTGGTGAGGCACTGGAACCGGTTGCCCAGAGAAGTTGTGGATGCCTCATCCCTGAAAGTGTTCAAGACCAGGCTGGATGGGACTTTGAGCAACCAGGTCTAGTGGAAGGTGTCCCTGCTCATGGCAAGAGGGTTGGAACTAGATGATTTTTAACATCTCGCCCAACCCAAACCATTCCATGACTCTATCATCTGTTATCTTACTAAAATTCTATTATTTCAAGGCTGTCTTCTTTCAATAATGATGTTTCATCGGATCATTTCCACCAAATAAATTTGCTGATTACAAAAAAATAGAACCACCTTGTTACTAGTTTTCAGATAGCAACTTAAGACATAGAACAGGCTTAAGCTATATTATATTAAATTATATGTGCCCACCTAGTACAACACTGATGAAAGACTGCTCGGAGAGAAGCATTTATACCCACACATTCAATGTAATAAAAAGGATATACCTATACATACACCTCCTTTAATCTAGAACACCATACATACTTTGCCAATGCAATCCCAACCTTTGCCGCACTGTTTGGATACCCAAGCAATCCTCCAACCAGAAAAACAAAAAAAAAAAAGAAAAGCACCTATATCTAGCCAGAAGCTTTCCATACTTTTTAACTTTAGTTTTTTAAAATTTAATTTCATTAGTCCAATTCTGATTCACAGATATCTTTAAGAACAATTATGAGAAAATTTCTATTCATTGTCAAGCAGATGGTATGTGCAGGTCTTCAGCTCTGCACTCTGTCTACCTGTATGTAAATCACTATCTATGTACACATTGTACCATTCCTTCCATATTTTCATATCCATGGCATTTGGTAGGTACATACACGGCTAATAACCAGATTGTAACTGATTTATTGTTCTCTCAACTAGTCCTTAGGAGAAATGTACACTGAACGTTTAAGATACACTTCCACCACTTACTTATTTGGGGTTTCCAAAGGAAACACTGTCAGGATAATCTGCAGAAGAACACCAATGTCCAAGTAAACCATATTTTGCCAATACGTGATACAATTCATTGCATAAAGCCTACTACATATTAAACAGACTAGGCTGAGAGAAACCACAGAAGTTCAAGAGTAAAACCAGAACCTCTGCTTAAGCCTGCTCTTCTACACCTGGCTGTGCCGGCACTGATCTCCTGAAACATCTTTTCACTCCACCAACCAGCTCACTCTTGACTGTCTTGTCAGTGGCAGCATACTCCAGAATTTAAACCTTAGCGAAGGAGGAGGTCAAATACATATTTCACACTTCCAGAAGCTTTTTTGTAACTACTGAACTGTTTTTAAGACAACAATCTTGTTTTTTGACTGCTGCTGTCACGTAGCTGACACACACTAAAGAAATCCCTCAGAACAGCCTGCTGCATTTCCATGTTTCTTTTCTGAGGTCTTTAAACACTTTTAACCAACTGACAAGTGCAGCTGGAACAGTTACAACCATATCAGCTGGTAGGTACAGCTCAGGAAGGAGATCTTGAAGTCACCATTCCCTGGAACCATCAGTTTGACATGCAGCAGCTGTATAGCCAAAAAATGCTGGGAACCATCACAAGAATTAGACAAATTCAGACAGGATATCCACAAATGAATACCCCCTATTTAAAGGGGTGCACCCTCTAATACCTCAAAACAATGATTCTTGATGTTAGGGGAAGAGGCCCTAGACACCAGCCATGTTATGCTCTCCCTGAACACAATCTCCTGTTGCCACACTCACAGATAGATTGCCAGAATACATGGGCCAGTCTCTGAATCAGCTGGGAATCACTTACAGTCTTACAGAGCACCTGGAGAAAGACCCATATCCCAGCACAATTAGCTTCCTTGCAATGGATGTCAAAGGAAGGTCAGTAAGTAAAGATGACACTTTAGTAAGCTGACTCCTCACCACACTGGAGACTTGTTTTATGTAAAACTATTAAAGTTATGCAAAGTATGAAAACACAGTACTGATATGGTCTTAAAGCATCAATCCACCAGAAGAAGCTCTGTATTTCATTTTTATGATGTAACTCTCTACACAAAAGTACTACTTACTCCTAAAACTTTCTAGAAGGTTTATAAATGTAACTGACCTGATTATATTCTGAAACCTTTAAACTACTTTTCCCTGTGTCACTGGAAAAAGAAATAATTCAGCATCCAGAATTCACAGAATTACACAGCCTTTACAGCTGGAAAGGACCTCTGGAGACCACCTAGTCCAACCCCACTGCTCAAAGCAGGGTCATCCTCAGCAGATTGCCAAGGATCATGGACAGCCAGGTTTTGAGTATCTCCACAGCTGGAGAATCCACAACCTCTCTGGAAAACCTGTTTGAGGGCTTGAATGTCCTCATGGTGAAAACATTTGTTCTTATTTTTAAATTATATTTCCTCTATTTCTATTTGTGCCCATTGCCTCTTGCCCATTCACTGAGCACCCTGAGAAGAGTCAGGCTCCATCTTCTTCACTCTCTCTGCTGCTGGTGTACATACAGAAACCTTTCTTGTTGCCCACCACATTTCACTCTAGGTGGGTTTAATCCTTCCTAACCCCATCCCTGCATGCCCAAAGAGTGTTATCTATACTCCCTTCAGGTCACTTGACCCTGCTTCCACCTCTAGTATGCCTTCCTTTACTGCTTGAGGTTTTTCAGGAACATCACGTTCATGCCTCCTGCCACCTTTGCTTCTTTCTCTGCCTGATGGGTTGGGTTTGAGCTTGGAGTAGGTGATCTTTTAAAATCAAATCTGACTGATAGAACCAGGTGTACACTCAAAACCAGGTTAAAAATAAAATTCAGTGAAATGCCATGGGACAGCTAAAAAAAAAAAAAGGAGACCACTATTAAGGAAGAGAGCACAATTACTGACTACAACTGTAACATCAGATGTTAGAATTAGAGGAGCAGGTTGGATGCTGCAGTCTACTATTTTTAAAAAATGTCAATGAGAAACAAAGCAGAAACTTCTCAAGATGCCATTTCAGTGTTCTCTGAAGTAGAAATACAGACTGGTCTCAGCAGTTTGACTATGACAGCACAGAGTATGCCTATCAGAACAAGCAGTTAATAAATTTTCTCCTGTATCTTCCACTTTAGGTTGTGAAAACCTGTGCAGTAATGCCCTGTGCAATCACCTAAAAGAATCTGTAAAAATTGAAATTAAACATACATATTAATCCATCAACTGGAAAACTACTGAAAAGCCATCATGGTCTGTTCCAACTAGTACCTTAAGAGCTCAAGCCCAGAGCACAGATTCTTTTCCTTTACCTCCTCCTAGCTTATAAAGTACTTTTTTTCCACCATGAGAAAGCTGCCATTTAATTAGTGTATCTTCTGAAACTGGGAGTACAAGCAGTCCCTCCTAGAACATCATGCAAAGGATGTGGTCTGTATCCCTGGTCAAACTGTCTGCCGTTCCTCCTGCTCGCTCCTCTCCTCTCTGCTTTGCCAATGCTTCAGTATCAGTGCCCATCTGTCAGACATCCCCAGAGAGAAGTCTCACAAGGTGGCAGATCTGGTTTATCAGATACTGCTGCTGAAAAGGGTCAACTCAGTCCACTGCCTGCTCACTGATGCTGCCTTCCTTATGCTATGGTTTTGTACCTGTGTGATGCTGTGGAAAACTGGTTCAACTACTTAAGCCAGCTGAAATCTAACTCCCTCATTTTTTGCATTCTTTTAGGCTAGTGCAAAGAATCAATTCATTAAAGATAAAGCATGTGGAATTTAGGGGCAACAACACCTTTTTGTAGCAGCAACTGTTGTAACAGCTGAAGCACCCTCTGAAAATTGAAGTCATCTATCCACTTTTTTCCATAATCAGAGCTTTGTACATACAGTATGGCTCCCCCAAACCCCCTAAGCTTCACTCTAATCTCAACCTTCATAGTAAGACTTCAGCTGTGTTACCTGTATTGATTCAAGTGAGTCAGTTGTATATAAATTGTATATGTTGACTGCAATTTTTCTTTCTTTAGATAAAACAGGGAACAAATGTCTGCTGATAGTTAACTTTATAAAATACACCAGATTAGGTCAGGACCTCTTAAGTTGGAGTCTCCTACAAAACTGATAGGTATTACTAGCAAAAATTACTTTAAGGACACGATTTTTCACCACATCAGCAAACTCTGATGTTTACAAGACTCCCATCTTCCTGTAATAGGTAAACAGGCAAAGACTAATAAATGAACAATCAAAGAGTCTACTGGAAAACAGCAAAGCATCCCTATGAAGACTTTTCAGTTAATTTTACTGCCAAAGGTAAACAGTTGGTAATTAGAGCTCTGCTAGAGGGCAAGAAGGTTCATGAAAAATTAGGGTAAAAGGCAAGAAACCAGGAATACTAACAGCTGATTATAAACTGCACAAGTAGTTCAGTCCTAAAAGCATATTTTAAAAGTATATTGCATCCAAAGAAAGTATGCAGATACAGATGAATATATACTAAAGAGGAACACGGTGTAAATTTAACTGAAAACAGTAAACTTGTGCATCAGATGGATGTGGTTAATACAGATAAACACCTTAAAATGGGAGAGATAAAAAAAGCACAGAATTCAATCAAGTCAAAGACTAATAACAAGATTTGGGACATGGAGTCAGAGGTAAAAGGCAAACAAGAGATTCAAATATATTTGAACTTTACTCTGACTGCATTAGGAGTGTGTACCAGTACTTTCAGTATATTCCTGTTAGACTCTTCTACTTCCTGACTGCCAGGCCAGCAGGGCTCTTGAGCACAGAAATCATTCTCTGTGGGCTAGAACAAGCCACATGACAGAGCCTTAGCAAGCAAAATGAGCAATTACAGGGGATTCTTGCTGTAGACCTCCAGTGAGAATCAGCATGTTCAATACCATTGTGTAGTTAAGTAGCTAATCCCTAAAAAGTCACTGCTCAGCATGTATGAAATGAGATTTCCAGAAATTTATATTTGGGCCATGTTTTAGCAGATCTTCACAAGTATTTTCACAGAGGATTGACAACCGGTGAATCAAAATTCTCCAGCTAGTAGAGGCACTCCACAAAAGTAGAGGCACTCCACAAAACACTTGCAGAATTTTTTTATAAATATAAACAAAACCAACAGATTTTCCTCTTGACCTTGACTGAGAAGAAACAATTGTTTGTTCCACAGTTTCACTCTGTCCTCCTCTAAAAAAACTGAAGGTAAAATAAAAAGCTAGAGATAGAATTTTCCATATAAGTACCTTACTGTTCACTAGTTACAACTAAGTGTTTAACAGTTAAAGAACACCAATCAGCTTTAATTAAAGCAGCATTCTCCCCACACTACAGGAAACCTCTTCATAACATGCAAGAAGACAGATAACAGAAATTTAAAAACCAACTCCCCTCCAAATTTGTCTTACAGATATTAAAGCATTGGTGGTGGCTTTTCTCAAGTCAGCCAGCCTCTGGTGTGCAGACCAAGGGTTCTTGTTGTGTACCAACACCCTCGAATCCTTCTCAGCAGGGCTGTTCTCAATCCATTCTCCACCCATCCTATACTTGTGATTGGGACTGCCACGACCCAGCTGCAGGACTTTGCACTTGGCCTTATTGAACTTGATGAGGTTCACATGGGCCCACCTCTGTCCTGTCAAGGTCCCTCTGGATGGCATCCCTTCCCTCCAGCTTGTTGACTGCACCACACAGTTTGATGCCATCCACAAATCTGCAGAGGGTGTACTCAATCCCATTGTCCACATCCCCAGCAATGATGGCAAACAGGCCCGGTCCCCACCCTGACTCCTCAGGAATGTCACTCGTCACTGGCCTCCACTTGGACATCAATCCACTGACCATAATTTGTTGTGACTGACTATACAGCCAATTTCTTATCTACTGAGTGATCCATCTGACAAATCCACATCTCTCCAGTTTAAAGACATGGATATCATGCCCATGCTTTGCTCAAGTCCACCTAGATGACATCAGTCACTCTTCCCTCATTCACCAATGCTGTAACACTGTCATACAAGGTCATCAAATTTGTCAGGCATGATTTGCCCTTAGTGAAGCCATGTTAGCTGTCACCAAATCCCCCCTTATTTTACATTAGCGTTAGTATAGTTTCCAAGAGGATGGGCTTCATGACCCTGCCTGGCACAGAGATGAGACTGATGGGCCTGCAGTTCCCTGGTCTTCTTTATTTCCTTTTTTAAAAATGGGGGTTATGTTCTCCATTTTCCAGTCAGTGGGAACTTCACCAGACTGCCCTAAGTCCTCAAGTATGCTGGATAGTGGCTTAAGCCACTTCCTCCACCAGCTCCCTCAGGACCCGCAAATGTGTCTCATCAGGTTCCATGGATTTGCGCACATTAAGGTTCTTGATCTATGGTGTTTCTCAAAACTTTGTCTCTTTTCAAAATCTGGCCTAAAACCAACTGCAGATGAAGTTTCTACTGTACTTTTAATTCAGAAGGCGAGCACAGCAGTGACACCCACAAAGATTATTTTTGCAGAGGCTGAATCATAGAATCATTTAGGTTGGAAAAGACCTCTGAGATCATCGAGTCCAACCTGTGACCGAACACCAGGCGGTTAACCATACCATGGCACTGAGTTCCACATTCAGTCATTCCTTGAACACCTCCAAGGATGATAACTCCATAAACTCTCTGGGCAGCCCAGATGCTTAACATCAATGCATTCAGTGGAGAAATTCCTCTTGATGTCCAACCTGAACCTCCCCTGGTGCAGCTTGAGGCCATTTCCTCTTGTTCCGTTGCTGGCTAATTGGGAGAAGAGGCTGACAACCACCTGGCTACGATCTCCACTGAAGTAGTTGTAAAGGTCTCCCTTGAGCCTCCTTTTCTCCAAGCTAAACACCCCCAGCTCCCTCAGTCACTCCTCTAGGACTTACTCTCTAATTCCGTACATCCAGGCAGAGTGTGAATGCGGGTTCCAGATATCTGCATTTTGCAGAGCACCACTGGAGCATTGACAGTTCCTCACTTTGAGATGTCACGAGGCTTTTTAACCACCTATACCTGCCTTTCAAGAGAGCTGTGATCAGACAACTAGAAAAATTCTGCACTGCAATTAGCATGTCCTCAGTGCTCAGCTTACTGCAAGAGCAGGATCTAAGACCATTTTCCAACCTCCACCTCCAGCCTTTAGGACTAGCTCCCACTTTTAGACCTCCAAACCTACGTCAAAGGCTTTCCTCTTCTAATGGGCATCGGCGAAACTCAGGCTTTAAGAGACCGGGAAGGCTGTGTCCTTAAAGAGCACACATATTATTCATCCACTACCTTCTTCTTCAAGAACTGTGTTGCTCTTCACCATATTGTTTCAACATGGAGACTATTTTATTCATGACATGTGCATACGGTAAAGGGCACACATGCAATTCATCAGCCTTTTATTAGAATATTAAAGATTTTAGAACTTCTGGAATATCACTGTACTGACAGCTTCTAAGACAACAAAACAACCAAATAAAATACAGAATTTCTTTTAGAAAGAGAAGACAAGAAAGATAAGGTGCTTTCCTGAGAATACATTTTTAAGACAAGAGGGTTTTACTTTAAAACACAAAAATACTGCAGCTCAGTGGTTTACCTGGTGACATTTCTGGTTTTTTAAGTCAGAACGCACACTTAGCAAGCCTTGCTGAATGACTAAGAAAGGGACAAAAAATGTTTCAATACAAAATAGATTTGTTTGAAGATTCTCTCCCTAAATATTGATCATCTGGTATAAAATATATGGTAATGTATGTTTTCATAAAAATGAATGTATTTCCTCAAAAGGGTAGAAAAAGGTGTAGTACAATCTGACTTCTATTTTCAATGAAAATCATGCTGCATTTGAAGTAGAACAAAAAGAAGTAACAGACACAGATGTTCAGTTTATACATATTAATGTAAAGTATCCTATTACACTAATGAACCTATTTTAAAATACTTTTCTTTATACCTATGGAATTTCAAAACAAGCTCTAGCTTATCATAATAACTTCCAATTCTTTCATCTTCTACTAATGTATTTTAAGAACATTAAAGAAGATTCTTGGACACATATCAAGGTAAAAAAATTTAACTTGCATGCCTACTTCTCTTTCCTGAAAGAGATATGAAGTAAAATCCTTAACCTCTTGTGGTCAGAGAGCCAGTGGAGCTACACATAATGGAATAAACAACCCCAAACTCTTCTACTTTTCATGTTTTTATTGCCAGTTGCAGCTAGGATTTAGCACTTCTCTAGCCTTCAGTTATTCCTGTGGCTTCTTCTTTTCATCTTGTGTTTTAATAGCCATCACTGGGAGGAAAAAGAAAAAAATAAGGATACCTTCCTGTCCCCATTAATGAAAGGAAATAAGGGAGCTTTCCAACTAATCCTGCACTACTAATATTACTTCAGTGAGGACCCCATGACCAAGGATCATACATAATTATAAGATCATCAATGAACTATATAAATTCCTAATCAGCTGTCCATGAAAAACTGGCAACTTTCTAACATACATGGACTGAAATACATATATGCTATTAAATGTTACATTTTCAAAGAACAGGTATTTACCTTTGTTGCAAGATGTGACACTGAAGATGAAACTTCATCATGAAGAAGCTGGTCTTTATTCTCAAAAAAAGGATAAAGATAAAAAAGGCCCATAGTCAGTTTTGGTTTGGCAATTAGCGCTGACACATTTTAGACTATTCACAAATGCTTTTATTCTATTCAGCACATCATAAAAGAAGACTGACAAAACATGATTACAACACAAAATGAAGTGAACACCACTACTAAAATACAAATCTACAGTTAGAATGATGAAAAATCAAACTCTTACAGAACCAAAAACCCCATACCACAAAGGGAGAAACAGTCTTGCATCAAAAAAATGTAGTACAATTACTTTGATTTTATCTTAATGATAGTATCTTAATTTTTTGGATCTGCACTGAGTTTCTGAATACTGTACCAGATGATGGTTTATGCACTGTCTGTGGGCTGGGGGGGAGGAATGTCCCAGGATTTTTTCCTCCTTCACATTAAAAAGCTCTACATTTCCTTAACTCAAAGACAGATTTTCCTCCACATTCCTTTCCCCTTCATTCACAACTGTAGATTTCAGAAGAAAACTAGAGTGCTAAAGATGCCTGTGAAGGTTATTCAGTAGAGAACCACTTCTGTCCATCTCTGAATTAAACTGCTATGTCAGTATTGTCAGGCCATCCTGTTACTATCAATGCCCTCTTCAAGACATGGCAAGTCAGCAAGTCAGATCATTGTTGTGAGTACTTCAGAGGCCACAGATAAAGGAAGTGGGACACAGAATTCAGGAAATATGCAATTTTCAATTTCTTCACTCTGTGTTTTAATGAGAGAAATGTTACCTTTTTTTTTTTCCCTCTACATATGACTCCAAATACAAACAGTCCCAAGTACAAAACCAGAACAACTACATATGACCGAAAATATTTAACCCCAGTTTCAGAAAAAAACAGAATTAAAACAGAAAAGTGGAAAGTGTCCTTGAAGCAGCTGTTTCACAAAATCTCCAATGTTCCCTCTGGTCCATATTTTGATTACATCAGCCACTTACTGTTTCAAAAATCAAATTTATCAACACCTTCCTTTTCAACTAAAGGCTAAGGAGTTGATATGCATTCCACATGCACATATCCCAAGACACCTAAAACACTTATTATCCCGGCTCCTATGCATTGCCAAAGGCCTCCTTCACTTTGCTAACAGCATCAGAAAGAGGTGAGAAAGCCAGCACAACAGTGTTATGTATGTTTCTAGCCATGTGGGGACCCAGATGTATCAGCTTCATTTTGAGAGACCAGCTTCAAATCCCATGCATTTTTTTTAGTTATATTTACTTATTTCTATTTCTTTATATATATTTATTTACATACTAATGTTTCCACTTATTTTACATTCAATACTTTACAAGGGACAAGGATAGAGCATTTCTAGAACAGAGTATGAAGACCATTGCTCTATAGTTCAATAGTATTTGTCTGTTGGAATAGAGTGAGTTGTAGATAGCCAGATTTACTTGCTGGGGTAGAACACAAAGTCAGGAACTCGTATTATCATCCAAAATGAGACTATTACTTCCTGTGGATTTCAGTAAGTTATTTAACTTCCGAATTCAGTTAGCTGTCTAACATAGGAGGATATTATTGTAGATGGGGTACCAAAAATGAAAACGTTAAGATTTGTGTAGTTCTCTAAAATTAAATTCAACTTCTTCCACCCCTTTCGGTTTTTTAATTTCTCTATTTTTAAGAGAAACATTGGCAATATTTTAAACGGAAACAGCTCACACATACTATTCAGAAGTCTCCCTGTTTCCCCTCAACACTCTTAGCTCTCAAACTTTTGGATAAGTTGCAAAGTCCTAAACTTAACACAATGGAGTCTCTGCTAGGACACAGGGTATGGAGCTAGAGAATACTTCAGCTGATTTATCCAAATTTTTCCCCAGAAAAAAAAAAAAATCAACAAGAACTAGGAAAGCTCCAAGGGGAAATATGGTAAGAGGAGAAATTCTCAGACATCGAGAGCCTGCAGAACTATCAGTTTCAACAACCAACCATACTGTCTCCAGAACAAACAAGACACTGTTAGTACCTTCCAAAGGAATAACACCTCTCATTTTAATTCTTCCAGGTCTCCAAGTATCTTAGGAAGGAAAATATATATACAAAAGTGCATAGAGACATCATGTTCTAGTAGAGAGAGGAGAAAAGATGGAGTGTGAAGGCATACAGCTTCTAGGAAGACTGAGCACAAGGAAGCGAGAGCGCAAGGCATTTTCACTGTTAAAGTTTTTAGGGGAAAACCATGAGATGCAACAAGCACCTTAGAGGGCTAGGGAGTCATCACAATAAAATGTGAATACCACTGTCAACAAAAGATGTAATTAACAATAAGTAGTAGACAAAAAGGGGTATTTATTTGCGTCTTTGAAAAACGGACAACTAAGACAGTGTCGCTGTATTAATAGAGTGTTACTACTCATGGTTATACAAAGTGATACCTCCTAAGGAGTGAGACACAAGTTTGCAGCAACTATACCCATGCAACCCAGGCTGATGGTAAGTGGACAACACAAAGTTTAAAGATATGAAATACAAAGACTGAAATACATTAAACCCTTAAGAAAGAAACTGGTGAGAATCCAATCCCTAAAATACATTTTTTGGGGCAGAAGATGTATCAAATATTCATAGTATCCTTTTAAATACACTGCAGAAGAAAAAGGAGACTTGGACAACGGCAGAATGTTTGTGATGTCCATCCACACATCCCTACGTTGTTCGAAAACAGCTGTAGGTTTGAATTCAGCCATCTCCAACACACCAGATGTGAAAATGTTTTGTGGAAAATCCATCCTCACGGAAAACAAGAGAGAAGCAGACTAATGCCACACAGCAAGAACAGAGTGTGAGAGGAGCAGGTATAGGGGTTCAGAGACAGCCACGGCCCACACGGCAGGGAGGGACCTGTGCACCCTGTAGGAGGGATGGGCCGTGTAGTAAAAAAAGAATACAGAGGGAAAAAGCAGAAGGATGGAGGGGAAGTGCGGCACCACTGAGAAGAACCCAAGAGAAAAGATGAGAGATCACATACAATCCATCTTCCCTTGTTACCCACAGAATAATCTGTATTTTTAAGTGATACACATTAGTACACCCTTCTCTTGATACATATTCTCTACGTTTGTCACCATTCTGAGAAGAGGGAGCCTATGATTTGCTTTATCAGTTTTCTTTAGAAGACAATCTACTGTGCAGCTACATGTAAAAAAAGCTCATCTTCACTCTTTATCATGCTGCGTAACACAGTGATGCTGAACACTTAAAATTATTTCAATATGTTTTAGTCTGGTTGGTTTGACAATTCATCAATTTACAGTTAGTTATGACAATTCATTGTTTTACTTCAATTTAAAAGAAAAACATGAACTACGTTACAGTATTTAGATACTTCTAGGTGGCTAAATGCTAACGTTAGTGGGAAATGCTGAGCAGCAACTTGAATAGCCCTCCAGTTCTGGCAGGGGAAGGTTGGTATGCACAGCGTGTTTTCATAAGGAAACAAGTGCCCTTTTGTTGGACATACTGCAAACCATAAGGTACTCAAGGGACTAATTCAACTAGCACACAAACCTTTTTGTACAGAGATCAAAATTGTAATCTACTTCCCTCAGCTTCCTTTGTGGTAAAGTAATTAATTAGTCTCTTTAGATCATTCACTTTCATAATTCAGGCCAAGATGAAGAGTGCTGAACATCAAAGAGTTAAGGCAAATAATAGCATCATTTTGTCCTGCATGCCCTTCTTGTGCTCTAGTAAGTAAAATGGTATATTATCGATTTTCTCTACTCAATTGTGGGAGCTTCCTATCGTAAGAATACACACACATTAGCTGTGCAAATGTAAGAGTAAACAAGCTATTGTTAAAAGAGTAGGTCCTTTTGGAGCAAATTATCACCCTTCTACTGACTTACTGCACTCCCTCCACCTATCATCACGTCTCATCAAGGACTGAGTGTAATATAAAGTCTAGGTTGTCACGCCTGTAAGTCCGAATTAGATTATGTACCACAAATGTATCATTTAAGTAGGAAAAAAATCCCAAAACAAACAGCACCTGAAGAAATACACTCCAGGGAAGAATTCAACATAATTTCCAGTACTCCACAAACCATACTAAATAATTTACTGATAGGAGAGGGGAAGGTTAAAAAAAAAAATTAAAAAAAAAAAAATCATTCAGGAAATCACAAACCTGAAAGTCAACCTCTGAAGCTGGAAAGATTCCCAAAAGACTGACTACAAACCAAACAGCAGAACAACTAAATATATACAGCCTGACCAGAAACAACACAGATTGGGAAGAGGAGATCACACTGCCAGACCACCATCTTAAAATACAGCTAACAAAATGAAGTATTTCCTTGGGTTTGAGAAGGATCTTAATACAATGTAAAATGAAATAAACAAGACTAAAGCTGATTATTAATGCAAAAGTCACTCTGCTTATCTAAGTTTAGAACTGAATCAAAAACAATGCAAAGTACACTCAAACATGAGTAAGAAGAAAGTTATCAGTAGAAGATCAGTGGCATTTGGCCTCATTTTTTTTGCTGCACCTGTAATATACACCTGGAAAAATTCAATGCATGGACATACGCTTTCTAAGTCAGGAAATTGATGCAACAATGATCAAATGTAAATGGGCACTGAAACAACTCTACTACTTTCAACATATTCCTTTAACACAGCTGAAAAACAAAGCTGAACTGTACCTGGACACCCACACAAAACTGAACATGCCTTTAAAGAAAAACAAGGCTTTCAATTTTAACAAATAAAGGCTGCATTACTCAGTCATACATCGCTTTCTTCTTGGACATGAGGCTATGTGTTCAGCAGAAAAACTCCAGTGCTGAACTGTGAATTGCCTCTGCTCATTTCTGGCAGAGATAGCCTAGACTGAGATCAAGATAATGTGATCAGCCTCGTCCATATTTCATCTACTGCTAGATCTCAATCTTCCATTTGTATGTCCCTAAAGCAATGAGTGAATCAAACCAGCCATCTGGGCAGGTGGTGTAAATTGAAAATTTCCTGTTAATGTCACCAATGAAAAGTATTAACCTAGGCATTTCTAAAGTCTTGATTAAGAGTAATTTGGTATTTTAAATTCATTTTTCTCTTCTGTAAACAATACTTTTCCACTCCAGAGTGCTCACTACACTTAGAAAAAACATCTTTATTATGACAATAAACTAACTAAATCGTGACAGTGACTCCTATCCTGCAAGTTTCCTCTGCCAGTCTTCAGCAAAATTGAAATACTTTTGTTGATTAAGAAAAGAAAATGTAAAATCTAAGTGTGTTGAAGAATTATACTTTAATTTTGGCATATATTTCGTAGACAACACTAATTCCGAAACTTGCTTTTAAAATATAATTCATCAGATCATTTCTAAAAGAACTTATTTCACTCCACTAACTCTAAAAAGTCTGGGTGGCTACTTCTGATTCAGGAGACAACCCATCCAACATATTTAAAAATGCTTCCATCTTCTAGGCTACAGTCTCTCCTAACTGCCTAGTATTCACAAGACCAATTGAGAGGTGAAAACACAGGAAAACTGGTTTTCATCTTTCAAATAATTTTAATTTATTCACTATTAATAATAAAGATGATACTCTTTTCTTCAGTATCCACAACTGTTAAGAACTTGCTTAGCATTTTCAAACTGTTTCATTCAACCACTTGTTATTGTTTCACATTCCATTACATTTTAAAACAGAATATCTAAATTATTTCCATATTTTTACTGTCAATTGATATAAATGGCCAAGTGTACTAGAGAAGATTAATTTCAGAATGTAAGTATTTACACAAGAATACTTCTGTAGTTCTGCATCTTATTGGCATTACAAAGAGAAACACTGGAACACCAGATTCCTATGCTCTCTGTTTTTCTATCAATACATAAGGTTACTCTATTAAATGTTCACATTTCTGTGCATCTCTGTAGTAAGAAGTTATAATACATCTTACTCAGACTTTGCTTCTCTGAAATATTTTTGGAAGAATATTAAAGATTGATCACCTTAAAATATTAAAAAAGCTCATATGTCATTAAGAATTTAGTTTTATCTAATTTATAATATTTCAAATATACTTCATGAAATGGAAACAGCTGTATTAAGTTCAAAAAACCATCAGCGTCAAAGCTGAAACAAAGAAGATCAGATAATCAATTTTAATTTAATTTCTGTAACAATTCAACGATTCCGGTAAAGTTTTCAATTTTGATGAAATTTCCAACTGAAAATCTGTCATTTTTAACAACTTAGCCATAGTAGAAGTTCATATTTGGTTGTTTCCTCATCCAGAAAACAAACCAATAGATACTAATTCAAAAGACAGTAGCTGACATACAATTCTTATTCAGTCATGGAGTTTGCCAGTAAACTACATGTCTCAAATAAAGGTCTTGGATGAGTAATGGCCATATTTTCCTAGTACAATTTCTGCAAAACAGGCTGATGCAAAATTTTTTTGTTACAGTGTTCAGCAGCACACGTACGGCTTCTTTTTGATACGTGGCTTTTATCACACGTGCAGTGATCACAAAGACATTTTCCTGAAGCTCCTCACAGAGAACCAGCAGCAAAATTCGTTGGAAATGTGCCTTTGATGATGACAGAGCTGAAAGACAGTCTACCTAGGAAAGTGTTCAGCAGCTTCCAGTAACTCTACTTATGTTATGGAAGTCTTCACACAATCTGGCAAATAGCTTTTATAAAAGCGAGGCAAACATTATAAACCCACTTTAACAGTAAAGAATTAAAATTATTCACTTTCTCAAAACCCATTATAGTTTAGTTTGAATATTGATGGCAGGAAGTCCAGCAGTGGTAGGAGAGTATGGCTCCAGAAACCTCACGCAAGTCCAAGAAGATGCAACAAATAACTTAGGGAAAGCAGATCTCAAGCAGTGCTGTAGAGGAGAATGATGGTGGGTTTGTGCATCAGGGAGAGTGGATAATTCTGTGTTAGGCTGGAGGGGAGGAGGGCAGACACGGCTGCTGCTGGCAAACCCAGGCAATCAGAGCCAGTAAAGCAGAACTGGCTTGAGGAAAGATAAAAGTGATAAAAATGATAAATAGGGGAGAGGAAGGGGATGTACTAAGAAAAACGTTGAAAGCAAGGACACAGATTTAAATGCAAATTTCCTGAAACAAAGGGAGGCCAGCTGAAGAAATGGAATCTGAAGGATGAGGAGGACTTAAACTTTATGCCATAAGCAACAACATTAATATCAGCAATGGAATTTGCAGGAACTAGGGGATGGGAAAGCACAGCATAGGTATTAGAAGCTGCAGAGGAAGTAATCACCATCAGTATGGGAAGTGAGGGTCTGTACAAGAATTTCAGCTGTCTAGACAGCAAGAGAAATAATAATAATAGGGAAAAAAAAGCAAAAAAAACCAGACTTGACCTGGAGTTCATAGAGGAAACAACAGTAAATCTAGGACACAAATTCTCTTTCGCACAATAGATAAAAACCAACAACAACCTGCAGGTTACAGGCTGGACTGAAACAAAAAAATATACACTAATGGTGTCTGTAGTAGGAGACCAATCAGACAATATATGCTTTGTGGACTTTTAAGAGTCAGAATAAGCCAACAGAGAGGCGATAAGAGGTGAGAAACAGATCTGATCCCAGTCAACTGTGTAAAAAATGACAGTATAAATTAAAAAGTGAAGCACCTCAAAAATGAAAAGGATTTAAAAACTTACAAAAAGCCCCAAAAGACTCTGTCAGCTCTGTAGAGCTCCAGAAAGACTGTGAGAAAGAAAGAGGACCCACTCAAGAAGCTGCTGCAAGATCATATGTGACAAGAAGGAGGAAAAGCAGGAAAGGCAGGCCAAGGAAGGCTCAGAAAAGTCTTTGCTGACAGTACCACAATCTAATGTTCAAGAATGATGACAGAATACAGGTGGATGGATTAGCCAGGAAAATGCCACTGAAATGTCACAAGAACAGCTCTAATGAAGAGGAAAAAAACAGGCTAGCAGAGAGGAGAAGGTATGATGGGATTATCAGAGTACTGCAGGCAAAGCATGAGAAACACAGAAATGGCTAGAAAAGTGAAGGAAAGGCATTAGCTGGATTAACATTGACTACTTTATTTTTTAATTTAAAAATACCCTTATTCAACCTATTAGTAAAACATAAGAAATGCTGCTCAGCTCCCACCCATTTCTGCAGGGCTTGTCTGAGTTCAACTCATTCCAAGATGAAAGCCAGTATTAAAGTTGTACCAGACACTTAAACATCTTCATTAAAAGAGATAACTAAAATTCTGTATACCCACCTTCAAACATCCTGAGCAAGTCTAAACAAAATTCAGCATAAAACATGTCTTTGCACATATTCTCTTTGAACATAACAAAAAATACAACTGGGGAGAACAGATCAAGGCTAGGGTTGTGAAATATTTTTACATGAAAGACAGAGTTTCATTAGGTAATACAGGACAGCCTGACACCCATCCCCTCCCCTAATATATAGATGTATTTTAATGTGGAGTGCCATTTTACGTCAGAGTTACACGCGATATTGACCCAGCATTGACATCTCTGAGAACTGATTAGATGGTAGGATTGCAACAAGGAGAACGTAGCACAAGTACCAAAACAATGCCTTCCAGAAATCAAAACCCAGCAGTTTTCCCTTTCCAAAAATACTACTACAGTTTGAAACATAATGACTATATTCCAAACTGAACGCAGGTTGGCATGCACCACTGTACATTTCTAGCATATTTTCAGAGACACATAAGAAGCACATTAATTTCATCTTACACATGTGTACTATTTATGCATGTCAAGCTACCTTCAAGCATTAATTATAACTTAAGTGAGTAATGCACCTTCATTGCATAAATTAAAAATACTTATGCTTCAAAGCACAAATTAAAATTAACTTCTAAGATACAGTCTAAAACTATCTGGTCTAAAAAAACCTCACAATAATCCACACATTTATTTACACAAGTACTGCTTCAAAATTTACTTGTCTTTCTTATCTCAGGAAACACCTTACTATTTTAAATAAGTGTTAACAATTCAAAGTACTTGAATGTATGCAAAAGCTTTTGCTAAAACGTGGTCAGAGGCTGACAGTTCCCTCCCTTGCAATTTTCATGTTCTAAAATTTGTTTTTGCTCTCCCCTGGAACAAAATCAAACCATTCTGTATAACCATATAACAAAACCATAACTGTCAAAACTTCTCTTTTTAGAAAACTAAGCTTTCCTATTTAAGAGCTATGAACTTCTACAAATGCAAATGTCTGCTTAAGCCCAGATCAAGCTTCCATACCTAAATAGGATGATTAAAATTGCTCTAGAATAACAAAGGAGTTTTTTGTGTTGGCCTTTTTTTTTTTAACTTATAGTAGACTAACTCTTTGTTGCTGTCTGCTACTGCAATGTCCTAATTATTAGGTTGCACAGTGAGAACTCCTTCACTCTTTCTGTGCTTTGAAGAAACAATATACAGCACTAACATTTCATTATACTGGAATACTTTCAACGTGGTTTGCTTTAATTACATAGATGTGACTACCAATTTCTTGACATAGATGTGACTACCAATTTCAAGTTTCAGCCTTATTTATAGCATGGATGGTAGAAGCTTAAGGATTTTCTTCCCACCTGCTTTTTAAAAATGAAAATAAAGACAAAAGATGGTTGTTGGGAAAACAACATACCATAAATCAAAGTCAAAACACGATGACTCTGGTTCATCTTCTCTTTTACCAGATGATGTATCAGAAAAGGAAATGAAATCAAACAGTCAAATTCTGCATGAGATCTAAAGCTGGGCTTCTTAATTTACTAAAAAGCACTCAAAGTAATTACGCGGATTTTGGCTCTAACGATAAAATATTACGGAAGTCCTGGATTCTCCTCTTCTTGATAAGGTAACCCTTCATTCACAGCAGACTGTACTGTAACAACTTATACACAGACTGAGGGTCTTCCTCAGCCAAACTCATGCACAGCTAAGGTACCACAAGAACTGCCCCCGTAACTCCTCCAAGCTCTCACGGTGCTTCTGTCCTCCAAAGCCAGGGGGCTGGCTGATGCAGGTCAGGATGCAGCAGCAGAGAGCGCAGATCATTACCAAATCCCTCTACACATTACTGGATTTCACTCTCTTACAGTCATATTATTGGGAGAAAAAAACCAGGATCTGATGAAACATCAAAAATTTCAAATACTAAAAGCAAGGAACATGAATCAGATCAGCTACAACAAGCTGAGCAAGTGCATTTGGTTACCTTGTGCTTTTCCCTTGACACCTGTCCCAGCCATGTTTTAGATACACTGTACCTGTGCCTGACCTAAAAGCTGCCCTGAGAATTACAATGTGAATCAAGTGGTCAGAGCTTTCTGTATAGTCTATTCTTCCTTAAAGTGGACATAAACTCTAAAATATCTATCGCTAAATATTTTGGGCAGGGTGTTGAATTTCTTTGAAAGAATTTTGATTCTAACAGGCAAAATAACTAATAGCTTATGATCTTCAGCCTCTGTGCCAAGCTACACTACAGTTGTGCTAACCTTACTGAATCCTTTATGTTCAAGAATAGTTCCTTTAGTGACTTAGAATAATTTATTTTTCTTCTGCCACCCCCAACACCAAAATCAGCATCCCAGTTCCACTGGGAGTTGAAAAGGAATTTTCTTAAAATTGATGAAAATGCAAACTATTTGCACAAGAAATCACTGTCATCACCATTATAACTTGAGATTACAAGTTATGGAACAGAGGCCCAGGACAGTAAAAGACAATTGGACTGGACAAAATAAAATAAACAAGCTCCAGCCTCTGTTGCTAAAGTAGAGGGCTGGGAGAATTGCCTGGACAGAAGTCTGAAGAATCCTCTCCTGATTGGAAGGCTACAGTCAGGAGCCTCAAAGGGGGCTTGGACCATTAGTAGTAGAGAGGAGGAGCAGTGAAGAGTCAGTGGGATTTACTGGAGGCATTTTGGTGACCTTTGGTGTTTGAGGAGGGTTTCAGAAGGTGAGCAAGTCTACGAGGACTATGATAGTACAAGCCAATAGCTTAGCGAAAACAGTGGAACCTTACAAGCACCTGAGGACAGGAACTGTAGGAGACAGAGGTTAGATGTTGTATGAGAGGCTGGGGAGATACTTCAGGTCACCTCAAACCCCACAATCCCCCTTCCTCCTCTGAAAAGTGTCTCCAAAATGAGTGTCCATTCTTCCTCCACAGGAGGAGATCCTATTCATCCATATGACTCTTCACAGCTGCTGCTGTCAAAGAAGTAGCACGGGCTATGGCCCTACTGTTTGCTGTGCAGGGGCAAGGGCAAGTAAAACTTGCACTCCAAACTGGTGATTTTGGCTCCCAGAAGATGGAGAGAATAACTGCTGTGACTGGGAGAGGCTGCTCTTCAGCAATTGCTACACGTGTTGACAACCCACAGCACTTGTCAACCAGAAACTCAAGCTGAGGATAGTTTATCCAGACACACTCCAGCTCTTTCAGCAAGATAGGCAAGACAAACATGGGGTAGAAAGCTGGGTAGGCTTTACTGCCATCTTTTGAAAAGAAACCTCACTGTTTTGCAACCTCGGGCAACTGCTTACTTCAGAATCTCTCATTCAGGATCTAAAGTAACTCTGTGGCAACAGAAGATCAGCAACAAAGCTGTACTGGGCAGCGTAACAGGCTTCTGAGCTGGATGGATGCCTAATTACTACCAAGTTTTTGAAAGCAAGTCAAACATTTTTTTTTAGTTGTCTTCCCTGATACTCAACTGATACCCTTCCTTTCAGGTTATATTTGTTGAGAAGACCACTGGTTGGTATTCAACCTATCACTTAACAACAAAAGCTTTCAAACAAGATTGCAGCTATTTAAAGATAGTGAACTACCATTAATGAAACCATAGAAAAAAGCAATCCTGCCAAAACATCAGTGCTCTACAAAAACGCGCAAATAAAGTTATGTTCTAAAACATCCTTGCTTAATGTATTGTGCTTAACAGATGGGCTGCAGTGCCTCTGCCTAGGTTTGGAAGAGAAAGTACCCTGCGGTACGAAGCCACTGGAATGAAGGACAGCAAGTCCCAGCAACACCGGAGGCCGGCTGCTGGAAGGAAACAAGGGTGGATAGGCCAGTCAGCACCCCAAAAAACCGGGTGACAGTCGCACGATCCGCTCAAACACTCCCAGCTCCGACCAGGGCCAGCCTGCCGGCACATCAGGGTGGGAAAAGTGATTACTCATGCCGCCGGAGAAGAGGGCAGCGGGAGCGGGGCCGAGCCTCACGACCCCTCCGAGCCGGGCTCCGCGCTCCTACCTGGGGGGCCCCGAAGGCGGCGGCGGGCGGCGGCCCGCGGGGACGCGTCTCCTCCTCCTCGGGCGAGTCGTCCAACAGAACTTTGCTGCTCTTGTTGAGCTTCCACATGGCGGGCGCGGGGCGGCCCCACTGCGTCCCGGCAGCGAGCGGGCCGAGGAGGGAGCGGGCGCTGCTCCGCAGCCCCGGCCGGGGCGGCTGCGCTCGGCAGGGCTGTCACCCCGCCGGGGGCTCCCGGCCGGCAGGGAGGGAGGGAGGAGCTGCCTGGCGGCGCCGGGAGCCCGCCCCCCGCCACCGCCTCGCCCACCGGCCTGCGGATGGAGCTGGGGGTGCGGACGGTCGGCCCGCGGCGGCAGGGCAGGGCCGGGCCGGGCCGGGCCGGGAGCCACCGCCCCCCGCCGCTCCTCACCTGCCGCCGCTCCCCGCCGGAGCCGCCGCCGCCGCTGCCATGTTTGCGGGGCGGGGGGGCACGGGCAGGGGGGGCTGCCCGTCATCACCGCGGCAACAGCGCCGGGCCCGCCGGCAGCACTCCCGCCTCGCCCCGCAGCCTCCCGCAGGCACGGGAGGGGGTCTCCAGGATAAGGACCCGCCGAGCGCCGATGCTGTGGAGGGTGCGGATGGCGCTGCTCGGCCGGCGGTGGCAGCAGGATGTCTCTGAGGGTGACGCGGGGCACTCTGAGGTGGAGCTGGACCTGTCTGGGTGCTGGGAGTAGCGGCACCCGCAAAGCGCCATAGATGGCCCGACAACTCTGCAAATGGTTCCGGCGCACCCACCCGTGTACCCTGCCCGTGTGCCTGCCAGCGTACCCACCGGCGTACCCACCTGTGTGCCCGCCAGTGCACCCACCCGTGCACCCACCTGTGTGCCTGCCAGTGCACCTGCTGCTTTACCCACCCACGGGCCCACCCGTGTACCCCCGCGGGTCACCGGGGGTGCCTCTGAGGAAGGGCAGGCTGCAGAGCCAGCCCCCCAGCCTGGACCGCGGGCCTGCTCCCCTTGACCCACGGAGCCCTGCAGCCCGGGTGGAAAAGCCTGGTGCATCCAGCTGGGGTCCAGTGAGTGCCAGGAGCTCCCAGTTTGATGGCTGAATGATCCAGATTTAATGTCCTGTGTACCAGCTGGTATTTTCATTGATTCTTAGTTTTCAGACAGATTTGCTAGGATACTTTTCCATTAAAATCCCCACCTAAGGACTCCTTTATCCATTATTTTGATCTGTGAGTTACAGTCAGATGTCCAAAGAACTGGGAAACTACTCTAAAACACCATTTTTGGTTGTTCTCTTGCTTAATACGGCTATGATTTCACTGGTGAAAGGCCATAACACTCAAGGATCCCTCATGACAGGCTTGCAAGTCTTGCTGTGACTGCCTGATGCCGTCGGGGCCGAGCAGCAGCAGCAATGCTTCGCTGGGGGTGTTTTTGGCTGCAATGTGCACCTACCTGCTCAACCGGCAAAGGGTTCGCTCCAGGGCAGGAACACCAGCTCCTGCAGGCCAGGTCTCCGTGTGCTGCCTGCTGCCTTTAGCTCCCATCAGTGGCGTAAGGACACCCACAGATCTGAGATTTGCAAATCAATGAGAAAACTACTTTCTGTCATAGTATGTCCCATGTACTAAGCTAACCTCAGAGGCATCATAGTTTTAACTATAAACTCTCTTTTGTACTGATTCAGGATTTCTGTAATGACTTAGGAATGCTGTGTAGCTAACTATAATTTGTAGCTAACTCCACAAAAGATACATTCACTTCACTTGGACCTGTAACCACAGAATTTACACCAGCGCAGTTTTAACCCTCTGTCTTGAAAATGAACTTCACAAAATTATATCAATGAGCATAACGCAAGTGCACAAGTGTTTGAAGGACTCTAAAAGCCTTTAGTTTTGCCATAAGTTTTCAAACAAAGTCTTCTTTATCTCATTTTCAATCCCTTCTCTTGCAAGACTCAAAGCTACTAAAAAGTGAAGCACAGAATTTCCTTTCACATCTTGCTTGCATTAATATTAACTGAATCTCAAGAGGGTAGGAGACAAAAACACATTCTTGATTATTAAAGGCAGATCAGGTTTAGCATGGATTTCCCCTAGAAGGCCAAGTCAATTTATAACTAGTTCTTTAACCTCTCACTCCTTCAAATTTATAAACAAAAATATTTCTAAGTTATACTGGCACATGTTTGTGTAACACTAAGTAGAAAACAACCATTTTATTTGATTTCAGTTCTGTATTTAGACCTTGAAAAGATCAAATAAGTTATGAATCACCACGTGACCCTACTATTTTAGTCCAATGCCTTCCTTATGCTATTTTTCTTATGGCTGTCTGAAACACCAACTCTACCATTAGGCTTAAATCCTGCAAATACTTATGATTCTGCTCAGTTTTGGTCTCACTAAGAAATTCACACAGCATTCCCAATACACACAAAATTAACTACATGCCTTTAGTGGTTTTTATTTTTATTAATTTTGATTTTTTTTTCCATTAGGTTTTCTCCTCAGATCTTGAACTTCAGTGTGAAAACTTGGCTTTACTTTGGTCAGTGAAAATCAATCCAGTTGACTTTAGAGAGGGGAGAATTTCAGTTCACATTTTCTATTTATCTTCAAGACCCCAGGGCATGGCTGAGCACTATCTTGTATTCTTCTAGGAGAATATTATTTTCTGATGATCTGTTCTACAGATTTGGGCTTATAAATTTATTATTTCCTTTGAAAATTAATTATATACAACTAATCAAATTTGTTTTTCCAGAGTAAGAAGTTGACATCTGCCAACTGGATCAGCCTAGGGCAAAAAAGAATACAAAACACTTTAATATAAAGTTTCTTCCTCTAAGAAACTATATTGTCATGTCCCTAAGTTGTATTCAGGGGACAGATGTGAAATTCTGTTTGAGACATTTCTTGTGTGCTATTTAAAATGCTATGAACATCTTTATAAATATCATTATGAGAAAAAATTGGTGATTCCTCTTCTGAACTCTGATCCTGCCTCCCTTAAGGGAGTACAGAGCTGAGGAAAAAAAAGTGAGAGAAGTAACAGAAAATGCAGCCTTTGTCTCTGACTCCCAAGGAGGACTGAGCTGTTTTGAAAGCAAAGCCAGACAACATGGTTTTAGCAGGCACTTCATGACCTGGCAAAACATTATGCTGCTGAAAAATGTGTTTCTCCTTTCCTCTTTTACTCCAAGCTCTGACCCAGGAGAGAAAAGGATGGAGTTCTTTTGCTGGCCTAAACCGGGCTCTCAGGAGACAGAGAGCAAAAATGAGAAAAGGAAAGAGCAGTAAGGAGATAATCCCCTGTCTCATACCAAGTAACTCCATGACACTTGGTGGCTTTAGCATACTTCAGTGACTCCAGGCTGCAGGACCTTTGGATATTACCGGACTTTCAGGTACATGCACATTGGTTTCAGGTACTGGATCCACCCCAACAGCTCTGAGCATTTGCCTTTCAAATCCCAGTTAGTATTTGTGGCATCTCTCACTCATCTGTGCTACAATCATTATCTCATGCGGGGGGTCTGTCACCCTTCCTGACAGACTAAGCTTGCTATGGCTGCCTGAACACAGCTGCAGTGCTGCTGGTCTAAGCAAGAAGCAAAACCAAACCCACGTTGTGCTGGGGATGACACATCCACCACTGCTGCCACCACTGCCAACCTTCTCAGCTGCACTTGGTACTAGAGCTTAGTCAGGCTGTTGGAGACCACCGCTAGCAAGATGAGATTCACCACTTTCCAGCAGTGTTAGGCACACACCACAAGCATTAGGGAGACATCCTTCTCGCCCTGCAGGGGCCCATTGTTAGCCATTTCATGGTGAAAACTGTCTTTATAGCACTGTGACAGAATACAGCATAGGCACTGGAATATCTATATATCCTCTCCTGGATTCCTACCCCCATGTGTTTTTCACTTTCTGGAAACTGATAGTGCCAGAGTCCCAGTCTGGAATTTATCTCATGAAAGTTTAAATGCCTAGATGTCATATCTCGGTTACTCTCCCTTTCTAACTTGTAGAGAGAAACACTGTGTTGTTTTGCCTTTTTCATCCTAGCATTCTGGAGTGTTTACTGTGGACGTCTACCTCTAACTGTATCAAAGTTCACAAAAATAAACAATGCCAGGGCTATAGCTTTTGAACTGCAGAAAGGGAAGAAGGTCCAGCAACTAGTAATACCAGAGTTCAGGGAGGGCAAAACTTTCTTCTTCATGTTTCCCCCCACGCTTCCTAGCAGTTCCCTAGCCAACTTCAAGCTAAAACATAGGCGACATGTATGAGAAAATACATATCATGTGATACAATACACAGTTTTTAGGAGTATGATTTCTGGATGACTACAGTTCATGAGTTCTCTAAGTCATCACAATATCCAAGCTCATTCAAATGCAATACTTACATTTCACTTATGTATACATAGGTGCATAAGTCACATTTATTACAGAAAAGCTGTTCTAGACAATTTGAAAAAGGTTGCATTCTACTCTTTTGGGATTTTAGTGTAATTCTCATTAAAAAAAAAATGTAAATATAGCTGGTTTAGGAGCCAGGAAACACCCCAAGATGGTTTAACCTTCTTTTCTAAATTCTTAAGGCTTACCAATAGAAAGGTGAGGTCCAACCCTACAAGGGAAAGGAAATGTTCTGTCGCTAGCCAAACTCCATTCTTATTGATAACAAAACCACTTTGATTTGAAATACTGACATGTATAGTAAAGCTGTTTGTGGCTTTGCATATAACTTAGTCAACGTAGACCTTTGTCCGAAGAAAATGTGTAAGAGAGAAAAGCAAAATACTTTTGGAAAATAGATTTATTTTAAAAATTGACATCTGGTTGAATCAACTGTAAGTCAGTTCAAGAAATACCAAGAGTCCTAGAGGAAGCAGATTATTGTGTGCAAATGCATGCTAAATTAATTTATACTTTGTCATTATGATTTATTGTAGAGATTTTATGTCCCCAGGGATGACATAGCAAAAATAGAAGAAGGCCAGAACTGATGACAAAGACTCTTAGACATGGAAAAATACTGTTATGAAGATAGATTAACACTGTGCTTTAAACCAGAAATAAATATGAGGAAATGGAATAAATGCAGACAGAAAAAGACTGGAAAGGTAGATAGAACTAACAGAATTGCCTCTTCTCATCAGATATAAACAAGGAAGCATCCATTTAGACAAAAGATAATGCATTTATAACTGAAAAAGGAAATAGTTGTTTTTCAACTGTGTAATTGCACACTGTGCAAATTCATTTCCGAAGAATGTCATTGAAGTTGTATTCAAGAAACAGGAACTGCAGAAGGATAACAAGAACATCAGGTAGCACAAGGAAGCCCAAAAAAGCTAATAGTATTAGCTTCAGATTTCAAGGAATATGCTAATTTTCACAAGCTAGATTTTAATAAAATGAAAATATATTCCATTATTTTCCACTGCAGGATTTCTTGCTGTAATGTACATCAAATTGGCAGTGACCTCTACAGGAAATAGAATATTAGATAAAGCACACCACTACCTAACCTCTCTGATCTTACATCACTTTCTTTTTTGTAAGTATTTTCAAAAATTTTTCCTAGACACAAAAAAGTTAAAATAAAATGACCTGAAACTATGCTGTTCTCTGCAATATGTACACTGGATAGAAGTGCACTCAGAAGATTGCAAGTACTAAAATTTCATTGTCTGCAGGAAAGAAACATCATAATCCAAAGTGGGTGAAATTCTCCATTCTTTGAGGCATGCTGTGTTTTATATTATGTTGACCACAAACTGTTTTTCAAGAAATCTAGTGCATTTACAACTTTTAATTACCAAAAATCTAATGAAAATGAAAAACTGGGAGATTAACTTTTGAATATTTAAGCCACAGAGTATGTGGTTCAACTCATGAGAATACTCTCATGAGTGTGCCCAGACTCACTCTAGAAGAGTAAATGTAATCAAACATGCATCCTCTTCTAGAGTACTTGGTGATCTGTTTTGCAGGAGTAGTAAAGAGTTAAACCTATTGAAACCTCCCCAGAATTTTATTTAAGTCAACAGTAAAACTTTGATTGCAGATTCAGCCTTCTCTGCCTGGTGGAATGGTGATCTCAGCCTGAGATATTTTCATGGATATACCAGCTCTCCAAACAGGCAAAGCTCTACAGGTGGGGCCTTTTGTTTTGTAGTTCCACAATTAACTGAGGAAAACAATGTGTACTGGCGGGGAAAAGGGGAACTGATTTCCCTCCACACAGCTGTCTACCAGAGCAGCAGCTCTGACCACGAGTGGTATCTCTGGACTGCGGGAGTCTGCTAGGCTATAGCAGACATGTCCTGGTTTTCTTTGGCGATCCAATTCTAACCTGTAGTTCTGATCCAAATTTACAGCACAAGGACACTGAAGAGTGCAAGGCTCACCTCCAAGTTCTCTTCTTGCTCAGAGCATTGTAAGGCCATTAGACACCAAAAAAACCTCCAAAAATATGGACAGAAAAAAGGGATTGGCAAAGAAAAATATTACAGAAGCATTCCAGTTCAGTGCTTATTCTGTTGGTTAACATCAGCAGTGGGAAGATAACAAAGGAAACTACTCAATGTGAAGGGGGAATCTCAAGACACTGGCATATGACTCTCCTGGGACCAATTATTCCTCAAGTATTTCTCAGTGATGCAGTGAGCACATAAGCTCTCACTAGACCCTGCAGGAAGGAGCAAAAAAGTTTTAATTAAGTCCTGTTTAAACCATGTTAGCTGTCTTTCTCCCTTTTAGAGCCAGGTGCTAGCCCAACCGTAACCAAACCTTCAAGCCCTTTGAGCAAAAAGGGCTGGAGGAAAAAAAGAAATCCGAGGAGAACAAGAAGTGATTCCAGAGGACAAAAAAAGATTAAAAGGAAAATGTGTGAGTGTGTCAGACTCAAAACTAGATTGATGGGCACTGGAGAAGGGCAGCCCTCAACAACATCAGTCACTCCTGGAATGTGTCCAGGGAAGCCATGATTGCTGCCCACCAGTGCTCTTTGTCAGCATGAGAAGACTGAGGGGACTAGAAGCAGATGATGCAGTTGGCAGGATACCCTCACTGAGTTTGTGTCTCATGGTGGCGTGAAAGGCCACTTTGGCTGTAACCAGGAGGAGACTGATGAATAGGTCTTGTGTTTACTGCCCATTGTGTTATAAACATCTCAAGTGATCATTAAAGAAAATGTGTTGGAAGAATAAATACTCTTTAATCTAGGCAAGAATGAAATACTGTTCTGCAGTGAGCAAGCCTGCTTTTTTATATGTCATGTATGATTTAAGACAGAATTTTGTTTATTTGTAACTTCTATTCTTCCCTGACATTTAAAATGGTCTTTATTTGTTATACTAATAATGGGCTTTGGATGTGAGAAAACAAATTACATACTTCCTTTGTAGTGCAACTTCAGTGCAATGATCTGAAAGTATTCACTTACATATTAGTGAATTAATCCTGACAACATATTAGTCAAAAAAGTTTCATAGCTGGAAACTCCAGCTTACCTCTTTTTGCCTCTTTTTCAAAGTTTTCTATTACTGGAATAAAACAACAAATCATGATTTATTATAAAGCACTATGTATGCTGGAAGCCAAAAAATACAGATTTTCTAGAAAGCTCTCTCAAATCTTTTATTAAACAAGCAGCAACATCCTGACTTCATGTTCTTGCTGTTTATCCACTAGCCCACTTTCTTTTCCAATTCCACATCCACACTAACAAGTACTGTTGCAGAACTGTCAATGAGTAGTCACGGATTGTGTATCTACAAATACATTTTTTTAAGCAATCACAACCTCAAATTATTCTCATCCGAATGATACAACCTTCCCAAAGCCACGAAGCTTTTATCAAGCCTACAGAAGATTAGGAACATAGATGTTGCCCCATTTATATATTTCCTAACAATCTTCCATTTCCACAATGCCCCGTTCTCTCAAAGCAATTGTCCCATTGTGGTTTTGTTTTCTATTGCTTTGCATTGATCAATGAGATATGAAAACCTCACATTTGAGAAATACTTTCTGTTTTCTCCATTGCTAGCCCAAATCACGGGCAGGCAGTCATTGCCTCACATAAATTGTGAAGACACCTAAATACCATGCTTCTGTCTGCAGAGAAAGAGTGTGAATCTATCTCATGCTGGAGAGAAGGGAAGGTGTAAGGCTGTTTATTGTGCAGCTGTAGCAATAGCCAGGCTTGTGAGGAATACAGAAGAGATGCAAACCAAGGAATGAGAAGCAATATTGCTAAAAGACAAACATCCTTCTGGAACTGTAAAGGGATACTTGTTTCAGTCTGGCTGAATCAGGCCAAAAGTCCATTTGCCCCAGCATCCTGTCTCTGATGATGATGTTTAAGAAAAGAAACAAGGCATGGATCAAGTTCAGTGTTTTACTTCTCATGGCATGTCCTGCCAGCATCAGCTTGCTATTCTAGAGACTATATTAGCATATTTGGTTTTAAAAAACTTGATGGACTTTTGTTCCATGAGTTTTCACTATGGACTCAACTTTTCTCCATAAAATGTACTTACTTTTCTTTTTTTCTTTTTAAACGTAATGAAAAAGAAAACCACGCAGAAAACTTCGCTTTTATGCAGCAGAAGTTAGGAATGTTAAAAGCATGATGGGAAACACTATGTGGGTCACCTGGTCATATTCCTATTGGTGGAACAATACTATCCACTGTAAAAAGTCCCCCCGTGTGTCACCGCAGGACAGCCCTGTGCCCATTTGAGTGGCCCCTTAGTTTCCACCCATCTCTGCCCCAGCCAGGCTGCCCAGCACTCAGGTGTGCTTTTGCTCAAGCATAGACCTTCAGGGGATGATGGAATTTACAGTAATTTAACTTTCTCTTGCTGGAAAAGGATAAAGGTCAAGTCCAAACAGCCCATTAAGCATCTCAAGTGTTACTGTTATTATATGATACAGACACATAATCTCCTGCCCTTTTAAACATCTGGCAGTCTATAATCTCTGACTATGACAATGCCAGTGGAGTCCAGAATCTGAGAAATGTACTTGGTTTCTATTGTAAGGAAATACAGAATTATACATAGTACAGAAGCATACTATGGAAAATGCAATCAAAGGCACTGAGAAAATTAAAAGATGCAATGGCATTGGAAAAAGTATAAATACTAGCTGAGCAACAAAACTGTCCCAAATGCATAACAGATGGAGTTAGAGTTACAGGTCATGAAACTGTGACCATATATTTTCCATAGAATTCTGCAGAAAAAAACCTTGTTATTCATGAAATTTGAAAATTTAAAATAATTTTAATGCAAGTTATTGTCATCTCAGTAAAACTGCATGTGAATCTCTTATTCAGAGCAAAGCATTTCACAATTAAGAATTTCGCTTACTGTGCTTTGGAAGTCTTTAAAAAGTGGATTAAATTATATTTACTCCTTACATATATAGTTTTACTGTTGATTTGACCTTTATTTCAGTTTGTTTACTTTGCTTCTGATACATGCAAAATTAAATTAAAAGTGCTTTAATTCTGAAGCAGTGTCCACACAGGATTAAAGGCAGTTACACTTCAAAGTCACACCTGTAGGTGGTTCAGATCATTTTCCTGAATGCTTCTACATAATCAAGGCTGGTGTGACATGCTAATAGGGGAGACTGCTGTAGTCCTGGATAATGAGAGTCAGGAAGAGAGCTATAAATATTTCTACAGAAGTTATTACCCAGTTTTGATTATTAATTAGTTTTCTAATTAAGTATGCAGGAGTCAGTGGCATTTGCCTAAATTTGCCTAGAGTATTTGCCATTCCAATTAATTTTCTTTAGCATGAAAAAAAAAGTTCCCACGCACAGGCTAATGATGCAAGATGGAGTTGTGTTTTTCTTTCTATGCTTAGACCAAGTTGCTGAAATCTTGACCTCATTGATGTAACTGATAAAGTTTGCCCTGACTTTGGCAGAGGTGTATTTTAATTCAAAAACCTTCATACAGAAGGGAGAGGAAAAAACCTGCATATGTGCAGTGTAGAAATATCAATGTAATCTAAAGAGGTATTTTATCAGATTAGTTCTTGGTTTCTCTCTTATGCCTTTGAGATCAGTATTAAAAAAGAGATTTTGTTATCCAGTTAAATTTCACAAGATTCACTTCAGTTGGGTCAAAACCTAGTTAAAGGAGTGATTTTTTTTCATCTCTTTTTCCTCTTAATCATAGCAGTACCTTGGGTTAGCCCCATTTCTTCTGACAGAGACTTATCTAAAATGTTCCTGAACAAATATTTGAAATTAATTAATCAAATATTTGAATTAATTTGAAATTAGATGAAAAATCTAGTGGATGTTGGAGCAGGGTCTTAAATTCTGTTTTGGTATTATTTATCCAATTGTGTAGATGATTTAAATTTAGAAAACCTGTATAGCAGTTTACATAGCTGAGTCTTTTCAGTTTCCATAGAATCATAGAATCATTAAGGTTTTCTTGTCTCTAATCTCAGCTTTGATGACAATAGTTTTTTCAGCATTTAGCTATTCCAAAAGCAGAACTCAAAATCAAAGTGCTTCCAAAATCATCAGGTTTTCACCAATCAGTTGCTGCTTTTTGCTATTCTCAAGGCACTAGCATGTAAAGCCAGTGTGGATCCCCAAGGACACTGGCAGCTTGCTACTTTACAATTTCCTTCACGTATCCCCGGTGAGATGTAAATCTAAAATAATCTAGATTTTCCACCTTTTTTACAGCACCTAAAATTTTAGATCCAAATAAATTTTCCCCAGGTGCTCACTAACAACATGCTCAGTTTTACTTAACAGAAAGGTCTACTGTAAAGCAGATACAGGTGAAAGATTACTTTCTGAAAGCTTACATTGCTTTTTGTGTGTTATGCTTAGTGCAGGCCAGGTAACAGAGACTATGTCCCTTATGTTTGGCAGTAAGGGAATAAAAAGCTTGCTTTAGCCACAAGGGGTTTATTCCAATATAGGAATTCAGTTTAGGCTAAAGCTGGAGAGATTTATACTGGCTGAGAATTTGCTTATGCTTTAAGAAGCTTACTTTTATTTAGACAGTTCAGAGATTTTAGGAAGGCTTCAATTATAAGAGTTTATCTTCTGTAGATATATTTGCATACCAGTACTTATTTCTCATAAGAATTTTGTAACTTAAATTTGCATAGCTTTTATTCAGATTTAAAATAATGTAATTTATTTTTTTCATAGCTCTCCCTGCCTTTATTTCATCCACTGTTGATGAGTTTACATGTTCATGCATTACAGTTATACTGTAAAATCACTAACTTCTTTGAAATTTCACTGTATCTTCCTCCTGACTTTAGTAGGCTCAATAGATATTTTACATAAATCCTTTTGCTTTTAATACCATGATAGTTTACTATAAAGTATAGTTCTCCATTTAGTCAGGAATTTATATCTGTTGCAAACAACAAAAAGAAAAAAAAAAATCAGTTACTTGGAACCAAGAAATTCATATGCTTCAGGAAAGGTGAAGATTGGTATCAAAATGAATAAACTTACATTTCCTATGAAGGAAAATGTTTAGATTTAGAAATGGCATTGCCTGCTATATCTTGAATTTTGTCAGTTGTGCTGTTGTATAGTGCTGTAATCTCATCATTCTGCTTCTGCAAAACCGTTTTTAAAACTTCGTATTTGATTTGGCAATTCCACATTTACCCCGATGTTCATCTTGAAGGTAAGCAGCCATTATGTGTGTGTGCAAAGTCAGTCATCCTGCATTTTGCTTAAGAAATACCTAGTAAATAAAGTTTCCTTTGAATTTCAAAGCAAATAACATCTGGTTTAGCCGTCCTGTGCAAGGTTTCTGGATGAGTTCAGCAGCATAGGAGCCTGCAGTTGATCAGTTTGCCACTGCCTTCAAAGGCAAGTATTGAACGGTTTCAGATGGCACATGATAACTCAGCTAAGCCACCAAATTAATCTATTTGTACATGATAAATTTTAATGGTCCTCTTTTGTCTTCTTTGCAAAGAAAGGCTTGGCATCTTGATGTCGTATTGCACCACATCTTTCTTGTGTACACTGATGAAAACCTATCAGCGAGGTAATTTCAGAGGGAAGGCAGCACATCCCATTAACCTGTGCTGGGATCTGGATACCTGGTGTTCTGCTAGATCTAGTTTGCAATCCAGAAAGACTGCTTTCATCACAGCTTAAACTAAACAGCAAGCTCCCTAAGTATAGGGTCTGCAAGTTCCCTGCTCTGCAGCATCCCTGGGTTTTGCAGCGCCCAGCTGCTGGGAGATGGGAAGCTGGCACTTACCTTACCTCCTCATCAGCCCAGTGTTTAGAAGAAAACAATCTCATTTTTGCTAAGCCCCTTCAAAGAGCTTTTGATTGCCTGGCCCTCAGTAAGTCTTTTCAGTCTGCAGAGATGCAGCAAAGGTGATGCCCTCTGATGGGTGACTAAGCACAGAGAACCAACGGTGGCACATCAATTCCCAGTTTTTTCAGTGACCAATGTGCCCATCTCAACCCACTACAAGTATTCCTCATGAGGAAAGATCCTCAACAGGCAGAACCTGAGCCCACAAAAATGAGGAATTCCTTTCATGATGTTTCTATAAACATCTGGTTTCTGCCTAGCAGAGGTCATGTGCCTCTTCACCACCACTGCAAGAAAGAATGAGAACTTTTTATGTGGCATGTACTCGGATGTATAAAATACATATTTTTCTTTAATTACTTGATCCTGGTATTCTTTAGAGATCTGGAGGCATAATTTTACTGTGTAATTTTTGAAGACTTGGCCATTACAATATCTCTGACAGTAAGTGTAACAACTAGGCAAAAAATAATGAAATTTCTTAATCTAATTACATAAAAGTCCAAAGAAATTCTGCCAGTCATACGTATATGCAGATTTTCTCCATTAAACAAGCCTGGAGGGAAATGCCTGAGTAAATATGTGAATTACACTAGCATAAGAATCAATCGATTTACTCAATAAAAATACCCATCCTAGTGTTGACCTCCTTCTATGAAAAAAGCCATTGGTGCTTCTCCTGAGGGTCTGTGGAAAAATTAATGTAACATTAATAAAACCTAGTTTTTTTCTTTCAGTACTATCCCAAGCAGGGGTTTTAATACATATGAGTCAGGGAATAGCTTAAAGAAACCTCATGCCCAAAAGAGATTTGGGTTTTTTCGTTTGTTTATGTGGGTTTTTAATTGCTTTCTGAAAGCAGGAGAAGTTAATAATGTTGCATAACCTTAGATGAGAAGCACCATGTCTAAATTGTACAAACACAGCTGGAGATGGTGACTACTCCTTATCTACCCATACTGGCAGGGCAGCTGCATTTCCCACGGGTAATTGCTAGGTATGCTTACTAGGAAGATGCAGATTATGATCAATTGCACTCCAGAAATCCAGCATAGCCTAAATGAATATGGGTTCCTTGTAGTTCCACAGCCCACATTTTTGTATGGAGGAGTTTGTTCCTGTTCCTGTACAATTACATCTTTCCAGGTACACTGGCTTGTCTCTGCAGGCTGACACCGCTCACAAAGTTAGATCAGCAACAGAAAATATCTTGATTGCAGAGTAAATGGTCATTTTTACCAGTTTATCTGGTAAAAACCAGTGATTTGCCAGTAAATTTTCTTACCTTGGCCAAATGACACACGGCAGGGTAGTCCAGTGCAGTGGTTAACAGCATGAGTACCATCTGTAGCACCAGTGGTAGTACCAGGGGAAGACAATTCAGCTTCACTTCCTAACCCAACTCTGCAAATTCAGGATAATGAAGGAGGTCCATTATTGCAGCGATCTGTAATTTCAGCCACAGAATGAACAAAACTACCGTCCATCATAAAAGAGAAGAAGTTGCATATTATATTTAATGGAACATTTATTAATTTTTTATGCATTTGTCAAAATGACAGTGTGATATTGTGCTATAAATATGTATGCTGTTACATTTAAAATAATCTGTAAGAAATTTTTCATGCTTATTACTATCACCCTTTTTGTTATCTGGTATTTTATATTTTCCACCTGTGAATAATGAAGATATCTATGAGTAGGCAATGTTATAAAATGTATAAATATTCAAAGAAAATAGTTTTGTGCTGTCTTACGGTAATATTTGTCTGCTAGAAAGTGCAGTTTTTTAACTTTGACATGAAAGAATGATTTACAGTGCCTGAAAAAATGCAGTTTCTAACAGAACGAAGATGTTCTTCATCACAGAAAAACACTGGTATTCAAAACTTTCTTGCTGACTTGCTCAGCCACTTCTCATGAGACATTTCATTGTAAGCTATTGTACAGAAATCTAAAGCTCATGGGTTAGCACTGCCAGTGCCTATGCTGGTGTCACCAGGCTGCTGCAACATGGCATTTGAGTCCTTTAGGGGGGTTTGCAAGTTGTGGCTTGAAGATATTACATTGTGGATGAAAACTGAATTGAAGTTTATTGAGCTCTTATTGAACTGGCATTGCTGAAAAGATTGACTGATAAGAGTTTAACCTATGACACAGTAAAACAAAAGAAGTAAGTGTGTTACTAAGGTTATGACATGACCCATAGAAGACAAAAAAGAAGTGAAAAGGTAACTTTTATATTCAGTCCAAAATTGCTGTGTATGGTGTAAAAAGTGACATCCAAAGTGGCCAGCTTTACTCAGTGAGCTAAGAATTTTGTTATATCCGAGTGCAGTGTAACAGAGCAAGGTGGAAATGTTAAAACTGTAGATCCTAGAGCTTTGTGTGGCCCCATTTTTCCTTAAATGTTGATCTGTGTATGGAATGCGACAGGATTATAGGGGGAAAAAACCTCAGTAAAAAAACCCCATTTTTGGTGGTCCCTGATGAGCCATTCCTCTGAATGTATTTTTCTGTAGAATCACTCAATTAGTAAAAATGCTTTTTTTTCCTGGTGATACAAGCTACTTCATTAGTATTTTTATTTGTTTATTTGTCTGTTTGGTTTTTCATCCTAGTAAATACTAGAAGGACAGAGAATCTGGCTTTTTTAAAGGTCTGCAGGTCTAGGTCTGCAAAGCAAAGCTCCTGACCTCCAAGATTTTGCAGTGGACCTGAGCTGCTCATTCCAGAGTTGTGCACCAGACACGCCTTCCCTGCACCTCAGTTTCCACAGAGAGCACCCCAACCCTGCAGTCTGTCAGACAGTCACAGCACGGCCCAGGAGAATTCCCCACATTGTACTCCTTAGCATGGGTGCACCTGCTGTCTCTGGAAGACACAGCCTTCCAGAGGCAAAGCACAAGTGCAAGACAAGTGAGAAGAGTTAAAAAGAAGCTGAAAAAAAATGGGTAATTAAAACCAAGGCAAGAGAAGAGCAGTGCAATCAGATCCTCAGTATTATATAGCACCTCATTCTGCTTCCTTACACAGCTGGAACAAGAGAGAGATCTACATCTAATCAAACCTAGAACAATGCTTGCCTTAGTCCTGGGAAGAATGCAAATCAAATAACCAAACATCAGAGATTGAAAATTTCAGATGACAAAAACAAAATAAGAAGTGTTTATTTATTTGTTATTACTGCAGTAATTTATCTCCAGTTTAAATTTCAGTTTTGTTATGTGACTCTTACCAAACCTCAGTTCATTCACTTGCAAAACTGGTATACTAAGTACCTAGCAGAAGCCTTCCAAATATGAATAGCTGTCTTACATTCTTTACTTGGCTCAGTGTTTCAGAAATGCTTTCTGAGATTCCTGAGTTACAGGCACAGGAGAACTATACAGTATTGTTACTATCACTCTGATTTTTGTATTAGGGACCTGACATAATGAAAATAATGACAGTGACCCACTTCAACCAAATTCTGCATTTCTTCTGAAGACTTGCTGGGTTTATCTATAAATGTGAGCACAAGGGAGGACTGTTTTAGCATTTTTAAGGAAGGAAAAGAGTGTGATCAGAGGTAGATACTATTTTTTTTTAATCCATGTTTACACACCTAAAGGGGATGGAATTAAAAGCTGCTGAACAATTCCAGATGTCATCATCTTGAAAGAGTGCTGGGAATACTTTTGTCCCTGAGCACCAGGAAAGAACTGGCCTGATTCTTAACTATGGATTCAAGTAATCCCAGATACTCAGTTTTGAAGATGCTGTCTGAAACTTCTGGATATCTGAAACACGCAAATCCTCTAGCAGTTAGCCTTTTCCATACCTTGGAAGATCTATGGGACAGCTTTCAGTAAATAGTAGTAAAACCACGTTTTCTTTTTTTCTGTGTGGAGAAATAACTCCCTGAATCTCATTCTTTTGGATCAACTGTAGGCAAAACTCTGGCAGAAATACTGACTGCCAGCGTAAAAAATGTTGAGCTGCAGTCAGCAGACTCATCACACTGTAAATATTGCAGCTTGTGGAAAGAAATGCAATGTGGGAGTAACCTTTAACTCCCTTCTGCATACTTGTGGGGGCTTTCTGCCCTTTTGCACAGTTGTAAGTGATTGAATGTAAAGCAAAGCACTGCTGGAGGCTGTGGAGCCCTGCTGGAAGCAGAGCAGAGCAGGTGACTCCATTTGCCTTCCTGCCAAATAGTTGAAAGGGTACCTTTGGCCCTAGTGCGTGGGATGGGCATAACACCCCACGGTCTCTGTTTGCACTGCCCAGGGTATGGCTAACTGAGGATGCTCAGTGACTAATGATGCACGGCAGAGGATTTTCTTCCCTCAATAGACTCCATACCACCCTTTGACCCCAGCTGAGACAGCCTGGGCTGGGGCACTGTTAAGATCCAATTATTATTATTATTAAGGTTCTTTAGAAATTCCTCTGCCCAAATTAAGGTGCAAACGAGTCCATATGCCAGTAAGAATAATATGGGTTTTATTGATGGTAGATATGAGAGAGAGAGAGAGAGANTATTCTTGGCGGTGAAGGTCCCCCCAGAAAGCATAGAATCCCATGGGTGTATGTACTCAGGCTGGGCAGGCGTGTCCGGGCATGTCCCCCTGGGGGAGGGGGCAGCCTCTTACAGCGGTCTCTGGGGCTGTTGCATCACTGCAGCCCTGTGGGGCAAAGCCTCCAGGATGTCCCGTGGGGCTGGGGGTTCCACAGCTGGGCCAGTTTGTGTAATCGGAGGACGGGTGTTTATTGCCTCTCACCAGAGGTTACACCGTGCACCCAAAAACCTCCTCCTCCCCCCTCGGTTGGGGGGAGTCTGTGTAAACCTGGCTTCTGTGAGCTGTGCTCTTCCCCCTGCCCCAAACTCAGCTGGGATGGCAGCTGGAGGCTTTGGCCTATTATGGATGCATACCTTTCCTTCAGCCTGAGGTGACTGAACAATGGGTTTCCTTTAATCTAATCAGCAGTTTTCAAGGAGGTTTCTGTGGCTGTAGCTTCTTTAAAACTTTCTATCAATGTTTGAGGCAGAAACTATTTTCAGTCTCTGACAGGGACACATCCATGCTGGGTCAGGCAGAGGCGCTCAAATTAGCTCTCAGAAAATCATGTGTAGGGGAGGCATCCAGATAGTGCAAACATCTGAACAGGCACTCTCTGAGATTTATTTATATACCAATAAACAGAAAATACTCTCCTGCCTCACAGGTATGTCTGAGATTTGGTCCTCCCCTTCAAGGCTTAAGATTCTATGGAGAATAAAAGAGCCAGTGAAGGGCTTACTATTTTCTCTCTAGGGCCTGATAGCTGGTGAGTGAAGAGGACGACACCACCTAAGTGAGCCCATTGTATCTCCATTTACAGACTGAATTGACAGCAGTAATAATACATCACACATTCATTTCCTGCCTACTCAATGAGGAATTGATGTGAATTTGTTGTAGGTTAAAATACCACAGCAAGCCAAGCCAAGGGGATCACCAGACTATCCCAAACACCAGTACAATATTTCCTCCTTGTCCTGTCAGATCCCCTTGGGCTTAGCCTTTCCATTTTTGTGGGATTTGTTGGTAGAGCTTAATATCATTTTGCAAACTACAGAACGGTGGAAAAAAAGTATCATGTCTTTTGTCAGTATAATTTGTTAATGTAACTGTGTTAAGTCATCAAAACAGCACTCCTAGTCAATATTACCAGAGCAGAGCTTTCTAGGCTCAGATTTAGCATTTTTTAGGTAACTGAGAAACAACAGCAACTTTGGTCATCCTGGCATTTCTGCTGCTCCATATTGGGTGTTCCTGCAGGAATAGACATCCATCCTTTTGCAGTGCCAGCCAACTGAGCCATTCTGGTGTCTTTGAACATATGCCAAGAGAGGATTGAAACTTCCAAAGTGAGTAAGTTTGATGACAAAACCAACAAGGCAGGTTACTTCTTTGCATGACGCTAGTAAAAGTTTCAGGGGAGGTATACAAGTACTTTGTATTTGAATTGAATTAAATTTGAATTTCATTAAAGCCTGAAACCTACTTCAGTACAAAAGGCATGGTTACACACAGGAACTAAAGAAAATACAAGAGGATTTTTTTACACAGTAAAATTTTTTTCTTGTTTTTTTTTTTTCCTGGTTGGTTGGCTGGTTTTGTTGGTGGTAGTTTTTGTTTTTGTTTGGTTGGTTTTTTTTATAGGTCTACAGGATATCCTCCAGGGAAAACCAAAACAAGAACTATATGAGTGTGTAGAACACTGAGTGTGGTTTTACAGCAGGAAGAGGAAGAGAAAAAAATACATTCAGAGTATGCTGATAATTAGTGCTCGATAGAAAAAACCAGAACTTAAAAAAAAACCCAACAAAATCCAATCTGTATTTGCATTCCTGCTCTCTCAGAGCTTACGAAGTCTCCCTCTACCATTAAGAAATGTCCTTTTCCCTGAAGGACCAGAGACCTCTTCCAGCAGGGAGCGTTGGTCATAACACCCACATGAGCTGCAGGGCACTGGGGGGATGGCTCTGAGCAGTGTGACAAAGGCAGTGAAGTCTTACCCGTCCAAGGTGGTGGTTTGACCACTATCCTAGCTGAGTGGCTCTCTGCTCACAGGCAGCTCCATGAACTTTGAATATTCAACGTCACTGAGCTGGANGGCTCCTCTCTCCACAGGTCTGCAGGTCCCTGCCAGGAGCCTGCTCCAGCATGGGCCTCCCACAAGTTCACAGCCTCCTCTCAGGCATCCACCTGCTCTGGCATGGGCACCTCCTCCATGGGCTGCAGGTGGATCTCTGCATTCCTGTGGTCCTCTGTGGGCTGCAGGGGCACAGCTGCCTCACCATGGGCTGCACCACGGGCTGCAGGGGAATCTCAGCTCTGGTGCCTGGAGCACCTCCTGCCCCTCCTTCTGCACTGACCTTGGTGTCTGCAGAGTTGTTCCTCTCACATGTTCTCAGCCCGCTCTTCTCTGGCTGCTGAGATATATATATGCTCTTGTAACTGAGAAGATAGCTTTTATTCTTCTGAAAACAGTGATTGAAAAAGCAAACATCGATACAACCTCTCCTATCCCACATCTCCAAGACAGATTTCATGAAACACAGTGGCTTGTTCTCTTTGCAGTTTCAGGCATATTTCCACACGAATACTCGCTTAGACACACTTTATCAAGGTTTGTGTTCTGTCTGAACATTTTTATTGCTGCACTATCACTATACTGCCTTGGTAAGTGTGCTAAGTGCCAGGGAAACCCCACCTCTACGATGGTGTTGCCAAACTGTGTTTTTCAAAATTAGCACTAAGTTATGCCCTGTGAGAAGTATGGTGTGAAATCCCTCTGAAAAGACAGATACGTGCAAAAGCAATGAAGGAGAGGAGTATCACAGTTCATCCACGTAAGAAATGCTTGAGGGTTTAAGCCCTTTTTGTTAGTTCATGTACCATCTCCCCCACTGTTTCTAGTATCTGCCATCCGAAGAATCGGGTGAAGAGACTTGGAGAATTAGGATATGTAAGTATAAACTTTGAAGAAGAGTTCTTGTAGTTTCTGTATTAAACTTGAAAAGAATAGCTTGTACCATAGGCACAGAGATTCCTTTTCTACTGATAGTAATTTGTGTAATAACAGCAGTAGGGTCATTTCTTCCCATAGATTCATCTGGGGCCACTTTGGATAAACTTACTAAAGAAAAAACATGGGTTATTACCCATCTTTAAAATAGGCGAGCTTTCTGTGGATGCCTCAAAACTGGTTTATTATTTTGAAATTATTCTGAAGCATGTTTCCCTTTTAGTGATCCTTCATTACAGAATATGGTAGTATCTAGAGACATTTTTCTGCAGCAAAGATTTGTGCAACCACCAACGAAAAGCAGTTTTTCATCACAAAGGACAGCTGCAGTGAGTCAGAGCAAAGGTCTGTTCCTCCTCTGGCTATCAACCACTGGTAGCTGTTCCTCAGGGAAAAATACTAAAATACAGAGCAGTGTTTCTCCAAGTACACCTTCCCTGTAGCTTCCACCAATCTCCTACATAGTGGAACTATGAAAAAACACAGCCCTTCATATCCTGCAGCAATACATGTTTGAATTTCCATTTTCCATTGCAACAAAAAAGTGTTTCTTCTTTTTTAATTCAAAACTTTGCCTGATGATTTGAGTGGATGCTCCCTAACTCTTGCATCCATGCTATTTGTGGTTTTAAAGACTTTCTTCAAATCTGGCATCACTCTTGCTTCTTTTGAAATAATGAGCCATAATCCTGTCATATGCTTTGCCTTCCATTCTTGCTTTCTATGGCATCACCATGACCGTGTCACATATTGTCAGAGACACACATCACCTCCTGTACCACGTTCTGTTTCACTGTATAAGGCAGGGGGAAAAAGAGCATGAGGCATTCAAGATGTAGGTGCACCATGAATTTCTGTAATGCTGTAATATTTTTGAGCTTGTTCTCTAGTTGTTTCCTAGCAAACTCTTAATATTTCATTTCTGCCTGATATTTCATCACCATTATCTGCAGAGACTCCTGGGGCTCTGTTTCGGTGTGTTCTGTCTTTCTGCGTTGGTAAGGCAAGCC
>VXAZ01007626.1:0-168726 GCA_013399875.1 Gymnorhina tibicen
ACATTGTAACCCAGGACAATACTAAAGCAATGATGATTTAGATTTCTTTCTACAAGAATGGCAGCACTTTTAGCATTCGGTTTGTTTTCAGAAGAATTTGTGGAGAACTGTAGTTTTTAATCAGAGCCTAGAATTGTGTCCCTAAAGTGTGTTTGAGTTTAGGAAGATGAAATTACAACATGTTAGTAAATTTTACATGCCATGTCATATGTGCACAGAATGGTATGGCACAGTGAGAAATCACAACAAAATAAATGAATTCTGTTGTGAAGTTTGAACTTTATATGTGAGTTTTCAGCATGCCACAACTGGAAAACAATATCCCCAAGTGAACTTATTTTCTAGAAATGTGTACAGTTTTTCTTAAACTAGACCTTGCATCTAGATTTAGCCTCAATATTAATTTTCTTTCATTTTAGCTATGCTAACTGCAAAAATAATGAACATATTCTTGTTTCCCACCATGCCTGATATTTTCCTGGTAAAGACATGTAGCAATCAGTTACCTTTGTCTAGTCATCACAGGCAATATGTGTAAAACTACTGCTTTCCTTTTCAATCTGAGGTCATGTACAGCAGCCGTATGCTGTGCTGGGACACACCTCCTCAGGGCAAACTTGCACGTTCATTGCAAAAAAAAGGCCCGAGGCCAGTGACAGGATTCACAAGCATTCAAGTAAATACACAATGGGGACCCCCTGACAGTAGAAAATTCTTAGGACCGTGTCTGAGGCGAAAAGAAAATTAATTTAGTGGCTACAAGGAGAGGAAAAAAACCAACCAAACAAACCAACAAAAAAACCCCCAAAACACCAAACTAGGACAGCTAAGACTTACCTTAAAATACCCTGAGCTGTCTGTCTATGGCATCCAAAATTATTAATTTTTTTTCCCCCCAGGATCTTAGGTTTCAATCTTTTGTGTGTATGTACACACTGAAAAGAAAGATATCTCTTCAGAAACTGTACCAGAAAGAACAAAGACTGGTTTTTTCCTCATATGGATAAGCTGCCCTATTAATGTCAATTTTTAATTTTATCCTTTGGATTTGGATTTCTCATTAGCTTTACAACATGTCTAGATTATTTAATTATTATGTTTCAGCTCGTAGATGACATAAGATTTAAGAACTTTTGCTGGGCTCTAGCAAGTTGTCGCTATATTTTGCCTGAAGCTGCTTTTGTATAAAATAATCTTTCCATAGTTAACATTCAGGATACTCTGCAGAGCATCTTAAGAAGACTTAAATGCTAAATAACTGTCACATAGCAAGTCGTAGTATTATTGCACTAAATTACATTGCAAGCAGTGTGATAAACAACATCATAATACTTTGACACATTCATCATTAATTATAACTGAAATCTAATCTCAGCTGGATTTCTTTCAGTAATTATAACCAGTAAAGCAAACATTAACATACACGGGGAAGGGAGGGTGGAGGAAAGAAGTCTTTCGAAAGCATAGCTGATATATCAAAATACTGAATGGGCTGACAGTCTTATTAGGTTTTTATATGGGGTTTTCTACATATATTAAGAGATTAAAAATCTGAAATACATTTGGAATTCATTATGTGAATAATCATTTAGAAGGCAAAACTTTTCAGAGACCTACTGGTTGTGTCATTTTAAGGTGGCATATGACATTCCAGACTTCTGCTGTCTTACATAGAAGACTAGTATTGAACTAAATTTTAAATCAGGGGCCTCTCTGACCACAAAAATACTGTCTGGGTGGTAGTTCAGCCTTCATACTACTAAGCTTCCTGTATTTCCCTAAAAATTGTATAATGTATTTTTGAATGGCAACTCCACGTACCTTTTCTCTCCAAATTCACATTTATTTTCCACTGGGGAACTTTCTGCCATTGGGGAGCTCCCATTCTGGTGGTGCAAACTCTTTTCCTTTGTGGTGGGAAACTGGGGAGTCTGGCAGCCAAGCTGTGGGCAGCAGTGCTGTGTGCTGCTCCCCACTGTGCTGTGATGCACCACCACAGCCCCCTATTGGCCCAGTCAGAGCTCATGGCAACTCAAGAATTAATTTTTGCTCTCTTTGCTATCTTCCTAAGACTCTGTTTTAGCAAAGTACTTTATTGCTTGTGTAGTACTAAGCATGCTTTCCAGTGTGGTTATACTTTCCTCTGTATATCCTGAATTCCCTGCATGCAAAGCTACCTGCTTTCTACCATTTCCAGTGGTTAGCAAGTCTGAAGAGAAAATATGTATATCTTGTCAACTATATGTACTATATTTGGAGCAATGTCACCTGCTTCTCCTATTGGATATTCCTGCTCACACCAGATTTCTTCACTATCTATTATTTTATGACCAGTAGTTACCTGGCTGCATGTCCCTGAATTATCTATATGCTGTACCTGAAAAATCAAACTAGTGGAAGAGGAAGTAGGTTCATTTCAGCACTGGTTAGTCTTTGGTTGTAAATGAACTATGAGAAAGTTTTTTGCAGTGGGACTTTTACAGAAACATACCTATTTTTCTGTCATGGGGGGTGCAATTTGGTGAAACTTGTGTGCAAATATTTTCTCTTATACTTACTACTATGCTGTCTATAGCATTTACAAAAACTCTATGTATTTTTGTCCAGGAGGATTATAGAATCACTGAGAGCTGAATTTTGAAAGTGCTTCTATTCATAAGAGGGAATAGATGACTTGCTGTATTGGTGCATACTGAGTTTTTGAAATGAGTGCTTTGTACTACAAAGTCACTGTACATTTTTTCTTTCTTGATGATACTTTGTGTCTGGTATGACTGAGGCAGAGAGATTTCCTGTACTCTTAAGTGAAAAAAACATTAGTGGAGATGGGTATTTCCATGTTTACTGTGTTAACATCATCTTATAAAATCATACAGCTGTCAAGATCACCTTTTACTTCTATGACGATCAGTCTAAATAAAATTATCTATTTATTCCTCACCACCATCACCAGAGACCCTCCTTATGGAAGCACAGGGAACTAGTCAATATGCCACACTCTTAGGCTGGTAGAATACGCACACAAATTTATAAGAAAAAAAACACCTGTCAGTAAGTGCATTTCTTTCGCTCTTGTCTCAGTAGTCTCTTACACAACTGATGTTGAGCAAAAAGGTGTCACCCTAACTGGGTGTCAAATGGAACTGACTTGGCCACAGGAAAATCATCAAGAGGGATGACTCCAGAGTTTTCAGAGGTTCTCAAAATAACAAGCTTCTGCATTTATGTTATTTTCATATGTAGTTTCAGAAAATAAAAGGAGTTGATATTTTGGCCTTTTTTTTTTTTTTTTTGGATTCTGGGGTGGGGGGCAAAAACCTTCTGGGTCATGTAATCAACCTATGCATGGTCAAAGACACCGACACTATATAATACCCTCTATACTGAGCTTATGTGCAGAACGAGGGGGATACCTTTGGGACAGGGGAAGGAGGATATGTTGATTTTGGTTTGTTCCTGCTTCTCATGTTGGGAAATGGTTCTATAATCTCATGTTTTGGATGTTCACAAACTTTAATTTGTAGTTTATATTACCTTGTGGTCAATTTGGTCATTTATCTGCATTTTGTCCTCTAGCTTTTTTTCCTTCCTGGTTATTACCCACCTTTTCCATCTTTAGATCTACCAAGCACTTCTACTTAGCTTTGAATTTCCATACTAAGTGAACTGAATACTTCTCTAAGATGGACTTTCCTTTTCTCTGTTTTTCATATACATGCCACAGAAAGTCTTATCAGACCTTTATTAATGGTGTTATTTTTCTGTCTGTAAATCCTAGCATGTTTTCCTGTTTGTCATCCTGATAGCTGATCTGATAGACTGGCAAATCTAATATTTTGGATGACAGTCCTCCAGTTCATGGCAGAAGTTAATTTCAGTAATCCCTAAGTGCATAATAGGGCTTATGCACGATGATGTACTTACCATACATTGTAGCATATTATACATTTAATCTCATTTCTGTTTTTAGGGTTTTCAACATTATCTGTTTCTTAATGCACACTTCTCCTGCACTGAAAATCTCCAGATTTCACTTCAGGAGCCCATTTTATCGTCGCATTCATACCTTACTTACATGCCAAGATCATTACTGAGACTACTAAGAGAGATACTTGTCCCAAAGCCAGTGCTCGAAGAATTAAATGGGAAACCTTTTCCTAGCATAACAGTTCCCCTTTTAGCACAATTGCTTGGCCTACTGTAACACTCTTCTAATATTCTTTGTTCTATAATAGTTCTTCATATGACATTAGAGGTAATGTTTTACTGAAATCCAGATAAATTAGTTCTGCATTTCCTTTGCCTAGAAAAATAACGTGCTTTTAAAATGGCAGCCTCTCTGGGATTGATTTTCCATTGGCACAATCCCTAGTGCATTTGAACATGCTTTTATTTACTCATTTAATTGTGCTTTCATTCAGAACTTCTTTTCAGAACGTACATAACACTGAGTTCAAGCTAACCAATGTCTTGTTCCCTGGATTACTCTGTTTCCCTTTCTTCAGTAGAAATACTGTGTTTTTTGTTTTCCATTCCTGATTTGAAAGATTTGCTTACTGGCCTGTGTTATTTGACTTAGGGAGTTTTTCATGCCAATTTCTTACAATTCTGAAACATAGTTCATCTGTCTGCCAGTGTTCAAGTACATTAAAACCTTTGAAGTGAGTTTCCACACCAGTTGCAATAACTTCAGTTTTGATACTTTCCACACACTTTCAGCCATGAGTCACCCTCTCCTGACCTATGCTTTTCATCAGTCCTTCTTAAAATTTGAGTCCGAGTACTCAGGTAGTTTTCAGACTTTTCCAGCAGCTCTTTGCTTCTTGAATAACAATCATAATCCTTTTCTTTTTATTTTTATTTATATTCCTTATTTTGTTATATTTATATGTTATCATATACCCTTAGTATTTTCCATTGTTTGTAAATAAAGAATAGTTTACTGTTCAGTGTGATTTGTTTTGTCAGGGCTTGGCTCCTGGGAATTCTCACTTTATCCCTGTGCTTTCTATCTTTCCAACAGTAGCTTCCTTCCCTGAGTAGCCTTTTTTCTGATTTCATATCATCATTAATAAGAAGTGCTAAAATTCCACATAAGAGGTCTTTTTTCAGTGTGGGTTATTGCTGGAGGCTTTCTCTAAAAGTTCATTTTCTTTATTTCTTTCATACTTTTGGGATGCAAATTCCATATATCTTTTAACCTCAACTTCAAGTAATTTTAAGTCTCCTCTTTATCTAAGTATTTGATGATTTCAGTTCAGTTTTCCTGGCCAAGTAACTTCATTAATGTCTCATTTTGCCCCAGTCACATTCAAAATCTCATTTGAGGTTGCTTATCCATCTGTGACATGTAAACTTGTAATTCCTCTGACCAGGATTTCAATCAGTCAAAGTCTCCCATTGTGTATTGTATAACTGTTTGTAAAAGCCATTTTTCAGATTATTATTTTACTTGTAGCAGGTTTTGTTTGGGTTTGGCTCTGATATTAAGTAATAATTGAACCTGACCATTTCTGTTATCTTGGTTTTGCTTGAAGAAAAATTAAAGTTATATTTATTTCTGTGAGAGTGATAGAAAAGTCGCTATTGGACCCAAAGACTTTTTTTTTTCCTACATAGCTGCATAGCCTATAGCAGAATCTTAGCAACTAGTCCTTGTTTTGAATGTCTCACCAAAGGCATTTCAATTCAAAACATTTCTGTTTTCTTCACCACTGTCTCTCCTACATTCATGTGTTTTCTTCAGCATGATTTCTGCTGGTGATTGTTTTTCTACCACATACTAATAAGGTAGTGTCCTAGAGTGGCTCTAATCCTCCAATTTGTAGCCCACATACTTTGTCTTAGCATATAAACATCTCTGCTTTTTTCACCCACTCATTATCCTGTTTTCTATTTGGGTGATAGCTGGGATGATATTGCTTACATAACTAATGCTTCTATGAACTTTAAGTTTTTTATTTCTCTACTGATGCATGCACTCCTAACCCTCTGCTGTTCCTGTACCCTGTTATTTCCTCAGCTACATGACTCATGCTCTTTTCTGTCAAAGCCAGGGACAGGAGTCATCTCCCTGTGCTCCCTACTTCAAGAATCAGCAGTGCCAAGTAATATGCCAGAATTTTCCTGACTTCTAGAAGGAATTGTTAGTTGAGATGATCCTTTTTTCTGGGTTAGGATGACTGGAAGACCTCCAAAACTTCCTCCAGTTACTGACCTTATCAATGCAGGTCCAGGACACCTTTGATTATATGAGCACATGAAATTCCTGAGGTCTCTATCACTGCACTCCTGTTGAAGAGGAGAGGCAGTTGTATGGAAAGGGTTCTTGGCTTTCTGCAGTTTAAGGTACAAACTACTTAAAACAGTAAGAAATTAGGAGTACTTGCTAATGCAGTATCGCTGCTGTGAATTCAATTTTCTGGAAATTTTGTAGCTCCCAATACCCAGTCCATGCTTGGAAAATCAGTTAGAGTTCGTCCTTGGAAAGAAAAGTTGCTTACTTCTTCAACTTCCCAGTCTTCATCACTGAGCTACTACCTGTTGACCTCACAGGGTAGTGTGAAGTATATGTGTTGTGAAGCAAGCCTCACAACAATGCTGAAAAATAAAAAAAAAAATTGGAAGAAATCTGCACATTATAGTCCCAAAGTGGAAAAGTAGCTTGGTGGATCTTGCAGTAAACCACGTAATGCAGTAAACCAGGTAATTACCAGGGTGCACCTGATTTGGTGTAGCAGACCTGACTATACTTTTTTTTTTCCCCAAGCATGAGAGAGGTGCAGAAGCAGTAAGTGTTTTTCCTTCTGAAAGTCATCATTGATTGTATCCCCTAGGCATATAAAGGCTGCTCGTATACCATAGAATGTTTTATTAGCTGAAGTCTTCCTTGTATTTGTCTTGTCCCCTTCTTCTTTGATGATTTTTCTGTTATCACAATGGTCTCAACATGCAAACTAGCTAATAAGACCTTACTCTGAACCCAAGTTGTTTCATAGCAGTAATTTAATAATGCCAGTTCTGTCAAGCTGCCAGCCCTTCTGGATACACAGTGTTGTTTCTACATATATCATACATTAAACTGAATTTAGCTGCTTAGTAATCACTTGTTACTCCTCTTGTCCTATCGCGTGTTACTTGGGAGAAGAGACTGACCCCTACCTGGCCACAATCTCCTTTCAGATACGTTGTAAAGAGCGATAAGGTTCCTCAAAAACCTCCTTTTCTCCAGGCTAAACAGTCCCAGCTTACTCCCTTTTCCGCAGAGCAGCTTTCCAGCCACTCTGCTCCCAGCCTGTAGTGCTGCCCAGGTTTGTTGTGACCCAAGCACAGGACTCGGCACTTCACCCTGTTAAATCTCATACAATTGGCCTGTCCAGATCCCTCACATTCATAAGCACACTTTGGGCCTCTTTCTTACTGACAGTAACAACATTTGAAGTTCTTTAAGTTAGTTGTTGGGTTGCCATGAAAGAAGAGCACGTCTTCCCCAAATGGTGGCTCAGCACAGAGTGGTTTAACATGATGGTCCTAATTCACAGCTTCCAGTGCATTCTGCTAATCTTGGGTATACATTGCCTCTAAAAATTACCTCTGGAAAGAATTTTTTTGCTAGAGAAAGAAGCTTTTTGGATGACATCAGAGAAGTCTTTTCACACACACACACCCCCCGACCCCAACTGAGGAAATAGATGCTCAGAAGTCTTGCTGAACTCACTTTTATCTGTAGTGGAAATAAAGTTTATGCATTGCAGCAATCTCTTCTTTGAGGCACAGACCTTTGTATAGAAAGGAGACCACCCATTGGAAAGCACTCATAGGGATTTTTCTCCATTATCTGAGGAAAAGTTACTCCTCACCTTATCTGAGGTCGCTGATCTGGGCCTGCCTCACTGGCACACACAATTAGACAGTGGTATTTTTAAGTTAAGGTTTTTAAGACTGAATTCATGTTCAAGTGGATCCTTTTTTGTCTGCCAATTTTCAAACTGATATTTCAATTTAAATCTTTAGCAGTTAATTAAAAAGTTATTCTTTATCCCCAAACGTACCTGTTTAAGGATGAAATATTACATCTCAATCTTCATGAGGAAATAAACAAATCTGTTTATACTGCACACAGAAAAATTATTACAGCTGGTCAGATTCTTGCCTATGAAAAATTTACTTCCAGAATGTCTTTCATCCTTTCCTTCCTCGTAAGGAGAAAATCAAAGAAAGGGCTTTGAATTTTTATTAATGATTCATTACTCACAGCTGATCAGTGAACAGTTTATGCAAATACACTTTGCAAATTGCTCACTTTAACTATTACTTGGGGTTATATCTGGATATTACCTTCCCATGGGAAGCAGAGGTGTGAACATTTGGATTATTGATATATAATCATGGGAGTATAATACATATCAAATGTTAAATACTCAGACAGATACAGAAATCATTTGAAATATGCTTGCTCACACTGAATTGCACCTTAATGGTGTTCTTGTTGACATTAATAAGTTACAAGTTAAGATGAATGAGTATAAATTGCAAGCTAACTAGCTGATAGTTGAACATATTATTCTTTGAGGGTAGTTAACCAGGAGGCCTCATGTTCCTAAAGACTTAAATTTAATATACCTCAAGGAAATATCCCTTTGTATTATGGAATTTAAAAGAGAAAGATTGTTTTTGTTTCTCCCCCTCTGCCATAGCAATACACTGAAAATATATTGGCCCTTTTTGTGAATTTGGAAGGGAACTTTTGGCCTGTGACATGCAATGCATTGGTTGTTTTGTGACCAATGACTTCTAGTGGGGGAAAAAAAAGTAGTTTTGTTATTATTTTACTTTGGAGGGTCCTTGTAGTGGTTGGTGGGGGGAGTATGTTATCCCTGAGATGTAATTTATTCATTGTTTCAGAGCTCTGAGGAGCTGATAATCTACAAAATCACACTGTCATTCAGACCAATTTGAGTAACAGGCTTAAGGATTGCTAATCTTTTCAGCGCAAATGGGGAAGATTTTTCTAGATATATAGTGAGCAAAGTTACCATCTAGGAGTTCATCAAATTGTACATAAGGCAGAGATGCACAGAGACATTTGAGAAATAAAAATGGATTGATTTATTAATTCAATTTTCTCCTCCACAAGTGGCTGGTTTTAGGGCACTGGATCTCCTTTCATTGTATGAGAAACAATCACTGTTCATGATTGTGTAATGTGCCACTAACAGAGGTAAAAAGAAATTGCTGAAGTGGTGAGAATAGGTGTCTTGTTCAGAGGTCTAGCATTTATTACTGCCCTCCTAGCATTTAAATTCTTGGCTTACTGTAGTATGCTTCTGTGCAGGCAATTACAAAAATGTTAGATTATTATGAAAAAATAGTTTAATGGTAGCATATGTGTCTGTTACAACAGGCTATCTCCTAATTTTCTTTACTTGCTTCAATGGCTTTCACTGTGTGAAACAAAGATTTAGTCAAAATGGAATGTGTACCTGAGGTTAGTCGTCTGTGGATCATATAGTGTTCCAAAGATTTTACTAGTAGAGGATCAAAAGGCCCACAGACAAATGCTTGGTCTTGGGAGATGCTGCCTTAAAGTTCAGCTGTTGGTGTTAATGTGACCAGGATTTCCCCCAGTTAAGAAAGTGACTAATAAAGTTAACTAGCTAATTGCTAAAAATGAAGAGTATAACCTGTGGGAGACAAAGCCAGACAAAGGGAATCATGTCCTCTGGAGACATACAAACACCCTGGAAAAGTACCTGAGAACTTTGTCTCAGGAGGAGTTGATAAAAGTTCTAAAGAGCAGAGCAGGGCCCTAAAGGTTTTGTAGCCTAATAATGATGTATTTTGAGTTAAAGAAAAGCGAAACAAATAAAGCTCCTTCTGCAAATGTTGGGTTTTGACGTTGGAAAGCAGTGAGACCAATTAAAATCTGTTCCCCTGCTAATATCAGAGATTCCAATTACTAACCTAAGAACATGAATATGATTGAGAACAGTCTGTTCCTACAGCCATGAGCTTGATACTGTATACACTTGGTGCTATTGTAATTCCAGAAAATGTCACTTTAGAATAAATAAGAAAATGTATAAAATGTAAAAACTGAATTTGCCAGGACAGATGTTTCATGTGGTGGTGATATGGAGTATCTCTAAGAGCTGAAAAATAGGATCTGAATGAACTACTTTTAAATGCAAACCAAGAACCTCTCTGTATTGTTGTACTTTTTAATTAGATGAAAATAAATGAATTGAAAAGATGAAAGGAACTCATGTAGCATCTCACTTCAAAGGGCAGCTCCACTCTTGAGGAGTTTTTAAAAAAAAAAAAAAAAAAGAAAAGCAGCTTATTCAAGAAATATGCATTCTCTGTGGATTTGGTTTCTCTTTTACCTGCTTTAGAAACTCGGGAATGACTTCTGTTCATTTGACCTAAATGGAGTCATTACCCCGGTGTAAGGGAGAGTGGCAGCTGGCTGACAGTGATGTTCCCGCCGCGCTCCTTCCCTGCACTTTGCATTGACTCAGCAATGCTCTCAAATGAGCAGGATTATTTTTGACCTTGTGATGGGATTTTTATCAAAGTTTCAGTGCTCTGGCCTGTGTTCTGGATAGAAATAGCACATGTGGAAATGTTCCTTAGCTGCTTCCCAAGGTGAGAACTAGAACACCAGCTACCTCAAGTGTATACGTGCCAGTGCATGCAGCCTGGGAAACAGACAGGAGGAACTGGAGCTCCATGCCTAGTCAGAAAGTTATGATATTGTAGGAATAACTTAAACATGGTGGGACAACTGGCCTGAGTGGAGGATTGAATATATAGTTAAAGGCTCTTTTGTAAAGACAGGCAGGGAAGAAGAGGAGGAGTCGTCACACTCAAGTTAAAAGACAACCTTCAATGTACAGAAGTTGAGTAGAGTGATTATGGAAGCCTTATCTAATGCCTCTGGCTCAAGATCACAGGGGTCATCTCCAAGGAGGATCTTACAGGAGGCATCTGCTTCTGACCTCCAAACCAAGACAGTAAGGCCAATGAAGCAGTATTTGGGTCACCTAAGCAAGCTTCCAATCACCAAGAACCCTGTTCTTGTGGGTGACTTCAACCACCCAAATATTTATTGAAAGAACAAACAATAGCTAACATATGATCTATCAAGTTTCGGAAATGTGTGGAGAGCTGCTTCCTTATACATATGTTAGCTGTGCCAGCCAGGAAAGAGGCACTGCTGGATTTGCTACACGCAAACCAAGAAAATCTGTTTTTGTTTATATCCTGGTTAGCAATGGCCTTGGTTGCAGTAATCACAATATTGTGGAGTTTGGGATTCTGCTGAACATGCTGAAGGTGACTAGTAAGACAAAGGTTTTAGATTTTAGAAGGGAAACGTTATCACCATATTCCAGTATTTAAAGGGTGGCTAGAAAAGAAGATGGAAACTCTCTTTTTTACAAGGAGTCACATGGGAAATATGGGGGGTAATGTGTGCAAGTTACTCCTGAGGAAATTCTGACTGGACATTCCCAAAGAAAACAATCAGCCATTGCAATAATCTCCTCAGGGAAGTGGCGGATTCCCCAACATTGCACACTTTTAAGATTCAGCTGCACAAGATGTTGTGCCATCTTGTCTAGACCATACTTTTGCCAAGAAAGGTTGGACCAGATGATTCTTGAGGTTCCCTCGAGAACCTGTTATTCTATGAATCTATGATTCTATGCACAGATAGAATGTCTCTATATCTGGATTTACTTTATCTGGACAAATGAAAAAAAAAACCTCAAAACCAAAAAAATCCCTCAAACAACTCAATCACTCATCTGCCTGCTAAACAAGTCAGGATTCCCAATCCAGCAGCAGATGCTTCCACCCAAAATACCTAAAAGCCATGCCTTGTATACTTTTTAAATGCAGAATAGCTTATGTTATATAAGATACTTCATCACCTCAGCATTGGTTGACTGGTCTTGAGGGAATTTCTGGACTCTTGACTTAAGTCAGTGCTGTCCAACTCCAGGGTAATGTTTTTGCCTTCCACCAAATTTTCCTCTAAGTTCTCTTTTCAAACATGAAGGGTTTTTTTAGCCTTTCAGCACTTTATTTCCAGTCACATCTGTCCAGGCCAGAATTCTTGTCATCATATTTCTGTGTAAAGGTGACCTGGCTAAGGGCAGGATGAATTGAAACTGCCCAAGATGTCACAGTTTCCTTCTGTGTTTGGTGCCCTGAAGTGTGGGATGGTGACTTTAGAAAACAGCATTTGTATGCAGAAGTGTAACAGGGAAGTGTAACAACAACCAGTTGAATAAAGATTCAAAGAAAAACTAGCCCATCTCTATCCCTAGGAAGATCCTAAAGGCAGGACTGCTCACTGTAAAGCAATAGTTTTTCTCTTGTGACTCAAAAATTTTTGCTTCTAGAAGCAGAGTTTGTGTGTGACTTGGAAAGGGAGAACAGCTCATCAGCTTTGTAACTTGTGGATAGATTTTAGGCAGGCTGCTCTGTTCTTTGTTATGTCACAAGTTGCTTAGCCAGTTTATCAGATAGCAATTGGATGTGAAATGCTATTAGCACTTCACAAACACAATCAGCTAAGCAACTGAGCTCATCCCAGACGTGATTAAGTGAGATCAATTATAATAAGAACTAGATAAGAGAGGTAAGCTTCTTGTTTCTTGGGTTGGTATTCTGCAGTATTAGCCTTTGTAAGTATCCTTTATACATCATCAGCTGCAAAATCTTGATTACTTCAGGAAGTGGCTTCTAGACCAGCATTCAAATGAACTTCATCCTGAACTGATTATTCCAGCACTGCAACTGCCACTCAGTGGGGAAACAGTTTATTTGAAGCATCAATTGCACCAAGCAGAAAAGTGGCCATTGGAGCCAATGTTTTGCAATTCAAGGAGCATGTTTCCTCTCAGTCTTAAATACTGTTAAATATTCTGAGAGAGAGCTCTTTGTGTCCCAAGAAGGGAATAGCTGCCCTTCATAGATTCATGTTTGGCCATGGCACTATTGCTATAGCACTTTAGGCTTAATTTGCTAAATTATATATGAATAAATTATATATGAATCCTGAAAATCTTGACATGAAGTTGTACACCAAGTGTTCACAAAATCTCAAGAATATATGTGAGAGTCAAATGCACCAGAAGTAGTGTAAATATGCATTTTATAGCAATACCAAAATATTCATGCTTTGTTAATCAGAATTGGAAAGCTGGTAATGTAGGAATAAAGGGGACCATATGAACAAACAAAATACAAGAGAGGAATGTTGCAAAATAGCCCATGTCTAAATTGTAGAAAGAGAGACTTGCCCATATCTTTGAGCAGATATTTTTAGCATTATTTTAATTTCTTTTGTGGCTGCTGGTTCTTGCCATGGAGCTCCCAGGAGGTAATTTGTTTTGTGATACAGGAAGACTAAATGCAGGATGCATATCCTGCCACAACAATTGTGCTGTTCTGGAGCATAACGTTTGACCAAAACCCACAACTCCTTTTTTTTTTTTTTTTTTTTGAATGAAGATTCCTAAGCTCTGAACTATTTTCATAATAATATTTAAGATCTTAGAAGAGTGACATGGTCCATGCATCTCTCGTATTGTGGAGCATTGGATGTACTCAGTTGTCTGCTTAGTTAATAATCATATCTGATAAACAGAAATAAAATTTTTGCCTCCCCTTTTACTATGGGTAAGACTCAGATGTCTTTGACTGTCTAGGCTGGCACCTTTGTTGCCCTTTCAAGTGCTTTCTACTATGATAATGATAAAGCTGTTGTTAGGGGTTGTTCAGTCTCCTTGATGGGCTCAGTGCCAGCAGCTCTGCTCTGGTCAGTTCCCAGTGTTTGGTTTGCTTTGCTGGCCATTGTGAGTAACTGAAAAGAGCAGGGGAACTCACCGATCCTTTCTGTAATCTCTCCTAGGCAGACATGTGGGACCACTGTGACCTTTTCTGCAGCCAGTGCAAGTTTTTAATGTTTTTCTGTATTCAATTCCAAAACAACTGTTAGCCTCTGCCTTATCTTTTCTTCCTCATCCTCCCACATTTTTAATGGCTTTTTGGACAGAGTAATGCTTCCCTCCGATACTGGTCCACAGGTCTCTGGGAAAATATTCCTGGTGTTAGGTCTCTTTCAAATCACAAATGGCCATTTTACATATCATCACTGACAACCAACAAGATTTCTTCCCTAAAGTTCAAGATCAATTATTACTAATTAGTAGGCAAGGTTCAGAAATTTATAGGATGGATTCTTTGGCCTATGCTATGTTAAAATATGTGAACATGAGTGGTCTATTTTGGGCTATTCCTCCTTGAAGCGGTCCACCACTTTTCTCTTATCATTTGGTTTATAATTATTTGCCACCTCTATCTTCTTTCATTGCAGCCTAATGTATAATCATAGATACACAACACTCTTGAATTTTTCTTTTGTGTGGACTTTTACCAAACATTTTTGGAAGGTTAATATGTCCTTCACCTGATGGTGTCACTTGCAGTGTTTAAGATATTTGATAACTATAGAAAAATAAAATAGGAAGTAAAAAATTACGATAGAAATAAAAGCTATTATGTTATTCTATTGATGTTTATTTTATTAAAGAAAAAGCATTTGATATCTGACATTTTTAAACTTTGAGCCTTTTCACAATACGTACGTAATTGTGGCACCAAAAGCTTTTAACATGCATTATGAAAAATTATGCATACAGGAAAAAAAGTAATCCCCTATTTTGTGGTCTAAAACATGTATGTAAAGTATTTTTCCCCAAAAGTGCATGTCTTATGTTCCATCTTGTCCACTAATTCTTCAATGTAGATATCATCTGACCTTTCTGAGAAAGATCCAAGGAACACCAGGTCCCTGTGGCGGTCTTGTCCTCATGGTCAGAGTTTAATTTTAAACTTGAACCATGAGATTTGGGGTGGGTTCATTTCCAGCATTAACTGTTACAGTTTTGGGCATAGCTCCTTCCTCAGAGACTTGCTGTGACCCCAGGTTCAGCCTTGCAAAGTACTGAGTTCTGTACAGTTCATCAGTTGCATTATTCTGCATTCTTCTTTGTGGTGAAGCAAAATGAATGATCACTCCTTAAAACTTCTTGTGGACTGTGGTGCACACACAGCCTAAATGAAACATAGTTTGTGCTTCCCCAGTGTCCCTTCTGGTCCCTTGAATGCTTTTGTGCATCAGTTCCTGAATACATTCTCACCTTGGAGCTTCACCTTGTCCTCTTGGACTGTGGGAATGGCTGCAGTAGTTCATGAAATCCAGCGTTTTTGTTTCTATTTGATGTTTCCTTTAAAAGATGATGGTAGGGGATGCACCTCTCCCCCCATGCTTGTATAGTGCTCTTGTTACAGGTCAGTTCAAAATTAATTTCCAGGAGAAGCACACAGAGGGAGATTTTTTAGTGATTTCTTTGTCTGATTCCTCTTTGCACCAGATTACTGGAGCCTTCTAACTCAACTGCATTAGGTGTAATTACACTGAGGGGTAGGGGGATGGACACAAGTCTCCACGTGTCTTCTCACCTATTCCCTAAATTCTCAGAAGGTTACTTAGGACCTTGTGACATTAGTTCATGACACATAACTGTTAACCATTACTGTAATGCATGTTAGTACATAGTTACTCTGTGTAGGAGAAAGTTACACCTTTCTGTGTGCAAGCAACTGTTTATGTGAACCTGGATTGCATTGAAGAACATATTTTCACTTCACAGGACACTACAAGACTGGGGATGAATCCCTAAGGGAAGAGTTCCCACTCCTCAAGTTAGATTCACTGAATATAAAAATGGTGACTCTTAAAATAGATTTAAAATCTGTACCTTAGCTGCATGTTGTATTTACTGTACTCATTTGTTCCATTCTTTAGGTTTGAAGATGGTACAGTCTCTTTTCTTGATATCATTGCTCTGAAACATGGATTTGATGTTCTGGAAAAACTCACAGGTCAGTTAATATAACTGTAATACTGAAGACTAAAGTTCCAGATTTATGCTCAGGACACAGGTCTGATCATATTTCTTATGGCTGTAGCTTAATTTTCCTTTCTAGTTTTACTATCCACGTTCATCACTGTGGAGATGAGACTTCAGTGTAACTGGCTTATTCACGTACTCCGTATTGGATTATTCCAGCCTGGTTTGAAAGAAAAAAAGGGGTCCAGACTGTTCTGGATATGCGAGACTTGAGTACATGGGGCACTTCTTGTCTGCCTCACACTCATAAAGATGCAACAGGAAAGTAACACTAGAAAGTAGCTGAGTGACTCACACTGTTTGAGTCAACCTTTGAAGCCCTTGATGTGGAGCTAACGCTAAAGTCCCAAATAAAACTTCAAGCTGATGCTCTGGCCAGAACCTTTATGTGAAGGGTGACACTCATGTGCCATGTTTACTCCAAGATAGACTGCTGCTTTTTTGGCTCAGCACCCCAAAAGCACAATCTCTCCTGTGTTTGCTGCCATGGGTCAGGGATTCTCCTGAAAAGGGCAGGAGATGACACCTGGCCAGGGAAGCTTGCATCACTGGCTGTGGAGAAAGCTTGCACTATGGCAGGTTTCTACATGTGGAATGTGCCAGGTTAACAAAGGATGTTCCTGAAATGGGTTTCTTGATCAGGTATGTGTACACTTAATGTGTAATGTCCGAACCTCCCTTCTCCAGTGCACGGTTCGATTTCCTATATAAAGTCATAAAGTGCATCATGATGTAAAAGAGGCCTGAGTCCAGAGACACATTGGTTATGTACTTTTCAGGTTAGTGTAGTTTCAGCTAGGGTCTGTGGAGGTTTATTGTCATGATTTATCTGAAGGATTCTAGTTTCTTCTCGCTCCCAGTGCAAGGCTTCTGTGAGGAGTGTTCTGTTAGATGCTTCAGGTTTGTTCCTGTGGAAATCAATAGCAGTTTTCATCCACACCAATAGTCTGACTAAGCCCAACAAGTAAGGATTTTTTACTTTATGTTGCTCTACATGGAGACCAGGGATCAGGAACCAGCCTTTACTATATGTTCTTATAGTACAGAATGCTTCTCAAAAACGTGCAATCTTAAACAAACACGTTCCCTTGTAAAAGGGCTTTGGTCTAATGTGTAAGAGCATTGCCTGCCATGAATGTGAGAGGTGGTGATGGCACCTCCTCTGTTGCATTTCTCATCCATCTTAGCCTGCTATTGGTACCTATTTTAACTACAAAATTGAAAAATCTCTTAATACTACACTGAGGGGAATACTCAGCCCTGAACCTGAATAAAGTGGATATCAATGGATGACAGGGTAGAGAGGCATGAAAAAATAGTATGTTGAGATCTGTCAGTTGTTAAAAATGTGAATTGGCTTCAAATTTTTATATTTACAATCCTTTCATTAAAAATGTAAATCAAAAATTTAGGAATATTTATATTTTCAATTTAAAAATTTATTTTTTCCACACTCCTAAAATATAGAAATATCAAGAAAGATGAGAAAACATAGACCAAAAGAGCAAACAAGAAGAAACCTATATGGAGAAGAAAATTGAAAAATTAAATAAAAAATCTTTTTGACAAATACTGGAATTTTAAAACTTCAGCACTGCTGGTGTAATCTAGGTACTTTAGTGGTCTCTAGTCAAATTCCAGAGTGCCACACTGAAAAGCAAAAGTGCCAGCACTGCCTCTTTACAGATATAAGAGACCAGAGAAATCCACAGTGGAAGAAAAAATGGTATTCTCTAAAGGTTTTTAATCACCAAATGATCCAAGAATTTTCCACAAAGTTGGGCTAGTCCTAGACCATTATACATGGCCAAAGATGAATTAAGCTTGTGTTCCAGATAAGTAGGAACTTTCAACATCCTCATGCTAAAATTTTTGTGATTATGCTTCCGTGTATGTGCATGTAAGTAGAAAAATTTCTATGTGATGTGTTTTTGTTAATTAGGTTTTAATCATACAGAAGGGAAATGAAACAAGCCACTCAAAGGTGATAGTAGAACGTGGCACAACTACGGTCATGTTCTGATTTTCCCATCGTAAAATGCATTTTGTGTGCCCGCGTTTCAAAGCTGATGTGAAGGGTGGCTCAGCCCTGTCAGGTCTCTTGGCCCTTCTATGCTGGCTGCGAGACGAAGGCTGTGGGGGCCTTGCTCTTCAGTTTGTGTAGGCGTTGAATATATCTATGCCTGGCACGACTGATGCAACAAGAGGTTCAGGGCTTTGCAGTTGCCATTTTCCTCTCACCATCCTTTTCTCCCCCAAACATCACTGACAACATAGAGTTTAGCAGGTTATTCAATTTCTGTCAAAGGCCCAGTGTTCCTTTTGAACAGAGATTATTAGCATTTGGGTGTATGCAACAAAGCCATTGCATGATGTAGAAGCACTTAGTAATCCTGAAGGACTGCAGATTTGTTTTAAGCCTCTTTATGCATATTTCTTCCACTTCAACTGTCAGAGTTTTCAGTGGCAAAATGCACTGTCAAATGTGAATCACTTTTGAATCTCATGTTGCTGTAGCTACTGGAGCACTTGCTTTGCACTCCCCAAACACAAAAAATGATTCTCGTTCTGGGTTGGAAATAGCCTGGAGTAGAAACAAGCAAAAAACCAAAGTATTATTGTTATTAATCATGTCCTAATGTGTAATAAAAGCATTGCTGAAGTTCTTTGGGGATGTGCTGTAGCTGAATTCTTCTGGTGTAATTATTGAAGATGGGAAGGGAAAACTAACGGAAGGTAATTCAGAGTTTTGGTGTTAGTCAGTGTTGTGAAACATACAGATCAGTTTCTGACTCTGATATCATCCAAATAAATCCTTGACCTGTCTCAGCTTCCATTTAGAACAAGGCATATTTCCTGCCAGAATTGCGTAATGATGTTCATGTGTATTTAAACCATTCCCAGAGGTGTTACATCTATATGATTTTTAAACTTATGGTTTATAGTAAATTTTCATCTGCTTTAAAAATGAAACTAAGGCACATCATTTGCGCCTTATTGTTACTTTGGTTTACTTATTGTTACAAAGGTTTACTTTCATTATAATGTCTGTTCAGGAAACATTAATTCACTTCAGAAGAAAATATAATATATATGGGAAGAAATTTTAAAATGCAGACTAAGTCTCCTAAGGATGATGAACTGAAAGTTGTTTTTAAAATCACCAGATACTTGATTGGTTGTTGGAGAGTAAAGGTTATATTGGCTTTCATAAAGACAATTGTACCACAAAACAGCCAAAGCAAAATGTAGTGCAGGATGTTAAATGGTGATGCTATCTTAGTTTTTTAACTTGGTCTTTGGAACTTTTGTTGTGTTTTGCCCTGGTACATCAAGGACTGGTTGCAGTCAGTGATGGGATGTTTGGAAGCCTGCATTTAATGGTACTGCAAAGATTCTCAGTGTTGTGCTTAAACACTTAAGGTTATGCAACTCATCCAGTTTAGAGGCCAGGAAAAAAAATTCTCCTAAATAAGATTGTCAGGGATTACTGGGATTTTCTTTTGTGTGGAGTTTGTGGCGTCATCCTACTGTTGTCTGGTCACGTCACCTAAACTCGGACCATGGGTGTGATGCTTGTGAATTTTACTACTTTCATCCTTAGTGCTGCTTTCATTAATGATTTTAATGGATTGGGGGGTTCACTAATGTGAACGCCAACTGTACAGTCTAAATTTCTTTCAAGTGTACCTATCTTTCTTTCTACATGTGTGATTATATAAGAAGGTGTTTTTCCTGCCTTACATCAGATGGTTGCTGTAAAACTACGCTGTGACCTACTGATGCATCAGAACCTTTACAGAGGAATTATCTGCACTTGTTCCCTTTCAGATTTGCAACATGAGATTGTGTTTCACCATGAGTACCTCATCTGTGTGGACACTGCTGAATGCTTCCACTGAAGTCAATGGGGCTATGAAAAGAAGTCTAATATAATGGCTCGGGAGCTAGGCGGGGAGTCGGGAGACTTGAGTTCCTTTCCTTGGCCACAAAATTTACTTGACGTTTATTTAATCATGTAAATACCAATCGTAAGGGGAACAGGAAGTTAGGTAACTGAATATGTTTTCAGATCTGTGTTTAACCTCTGGATGGCACTTACTTTATCTTGCTGTCAACAGTAATGTCTGAGGTACCATTTTGATTCCCACTGAAATCGGTGGAACAGAGAGTGACTTCACCAGCCTGATCCCTCTGAATTTTTAGAAATTTAGGATGAGAGGAGTTACAGCCAGAAATAGCAGCTCTTTTCTTTGTCTGTTAAAGGAGCTTAGATGATTACCTTGGTGTGTTATAGGACATTTCTTTAATTTTATATAACTTTCCTGGTAATGATCCCTTTGAGACTAGAAAGATGAACTGCCGAACTAGTTAAGGTGGAAATAGTGTTTTGGGATTTTTTTGCTTCGCTTAGATCTGCAGCTTCTTTTGAGCAGAGCAGGTTCTACATTTCCTGTGGCTGAAATAAGCCAGTAAAGTGTAACAGGAAATGTTCTGGAAGAACCCCGAGGAACATGAAGTGAGGTTTTCTATTTGTGAAACTTTTATCTGTCCATTACTGTAGCAGTGATTTCTGATTTCCAATATATATTTCATGCTTCAAATCCAGGTTTATTCAGGTAGATGTTGCTTTCTCTGAGGGGGAAAGGCTCACAGCCTGACAGCAAACTATCCTGCAAAGGCAAAAAAAATTCTGTCTCCAGGGTGAAAATGTGCTTGTTATGGTAAAAAAAGATGTCTTATATAAAGAATTTGTGTGTACAGCTGATTTTCAGAAGTCTGTGGTGGCAACAAAGAAGCCATTGTTGGGACTGTGGTTAATTTATTAGGAAGAACATGCTCAACTAAGCATGCATTTACTAATGGCTGTGGATGAAATTTAAACAATTACAGAGGCAGTATTACAAAATGAGCAAGGAGGTGAGGCTGTCTTGTGCAACTGCCTGGAAATACAGCCAAGTACATACAATGTGTTTGGAAGGCAAATTTGGATTAATGAACGGGGGCTAATTTTTTACTGTAGATACAGAAACTGTTCTCAGTTCCGCCTAAGGTAGCATGGTAAAATCCATCACTTCCCAGAAATAAAGTGGGAGAAATTGTTGTACCCTCCATTGAGAGACAATGTCTGTAGAGCAAGTGTTTGATAAACCATAGGAATATTAATAGCAGTCAAGTGTAATGAAACTCAGATCTACTCATTCCTACAATGATGCAGCATTGCCTACATATGGCCAAAGGATATCTTGGAGAAGAAGCACTTTCTGTGTGTGATATATATCTGTGTCAGATATAGTCAAGACCTGAAGGACTTGTCATTTTCATTACAAAGTTTTCATTATCACTGCTAAGAGATAAAGTCCTATGAAACTATCTTTTTCAAAGGAGAACAGAAGTGACAGCTTTTAGACTTGGGTGCAGACCTTCCAAAGACTTTTTGATGCCTCAAGTGATTGATTAGGTGAGGGACCTTGTTATTCTTAGAATACCCTTTTGAAATGGGAAAAAAAAAATCTTGTTCAGCTGTATTCTTAAAACCTGCATATGAAATATTCAAGAGTTCTCTCTGTATAGTTCCAACTAAAACCTGGAAGGGAAATGGCAAATAAAATTACACATAAATTAATTCCATTACATTTTAAACAGTGTAATGTATTGCTAATTATTTTTTGCCACATCTTGATATACTAACAAGAAAATAAAATGTTACCTACTGGATACTAATTTCCTTTACTGATAAGGTGAACAATTTTCTTATTAACATGCACCTGGAAAAGGAACCTTGACATGGTGGTGAAATAATTCAGTTTTATGAAAAACTAAAGCACGCTGGGATTAGAGAAGGGATCAGTATTTTGGTGTTTGTGGAGAAGGGGTGCTCACTTCAGCCATCCCTCAGAGATCTCAGGGTCCCACTGTAGTGTGCTGGCTACTATGGCAAGGATTATCTTATTTCGTTTAGTATGTTTTTAATTTCCTAGCTAACTGGATCCAGCTGTTTCAGCCTTTCTTACAACACAGAGATTTTATGCTAAATCCAAAGGGGCTAAATTAAAGTGAAATGACATTTGCATATCATGTAAAACTCTACTTGTTCAGCAGATCCAGATTATATGGTGCTAATCACAAACACTAGACAGAGTAAATCCTCTTGAAGTCACCCTGGGGTTAAGTCAAATGCTTTACACTCTTTGACACATACCCATGAAATATGTAATCAAGTCTGTTTGACGTCCTCTCCTAATTATGTGTGTGTATTTTAAGCAGATGCTTTTCCAGCTGATCTGTGCCTTTTGAGATTTTTTTTTTCATTATTAATCAGAAAATCATGCAGTATGTTAACGGCAAGTGCCAATTATGAGAAACTAATATTAGTTTCTTTGCTTAGAAGCTGTGCTTTCGCAAATAAGACCATTGCCAAACAACATATAGATGTAAAGAAAATATAAGAACCTCTGAATGTTTTCCATCAGGGGCATAATTATTCTACTATGCGTTGCATTATTTCAGCCTAAAACTAAAATTTATTTCTCCGTGTAATGATTTTTTAGTTTGAGGCAAAAATATTTAATAAAGAAGTTCTGTGTTGGAAGTAGGAAACACTGCTTGTTTTCACAAAAGTTAGGATTTAAATGATAAAAATATTTTTCCCGAAGACTCTACACTCATAACTTCTGTCAAGCATGTTAATATATAAGCTTAGCCTTTCTTGAGTCTGCTTACTCAGTGAGATAATATCAAGAGACAAATTTAATATTTAACTAAGTTGGGAGTCACTGAGTTTTAAGTAAATGCCATTTTTATTGTGACTATGTAAAAGTAGCCTTCAGAAAGGACTAGTGACCTAGTTGGTTCTACCCTGCTCTTCAGCTGAAGGATGCAAACTTCCACTTGCATTTCACTGAAGTTTCAAACTGACTATTTTCCCTTCAGTGTGTTTAGCAGAGACATCTACTGGCAAATTGTTAACCGGCATTCTCCTCCTCAGGTCCTACATTGCCATTTCTTACATCTCCGAAGGAGAAACTTGCTAATAGGGAAATGACTACTTTGAAACTTTTAGATGTGCTGCAGCATGAAATTTATTATTTGGGAAGAAATGTTAAGTAGTGTATCAACAGATACAAAATCAATAAAGGCAAAATAAAGTTTTCCTATTTTCTCGCTAATGTTACTTCCTGTTGAACTGCCCAGTTACTTTTAGCAGAAATGTGCATATCAGAGAAAAGGAGTTTATGATCCATTATAGATGAACAGGGCTAATTGCAAATCACGTAATAATTGTCGTCAGTCTCCACTGATTTTGATTCAGTCAATATAAAATGAAAAGAAGGAAATCACAGGATATAATTGGAAGAGCTGTTTTGCCTACAGGGACTGGTTTCATGTCTAATGCTTGCTCCACACTTGCAGTTTACTTTTTCAATAAAGATCTGCCTCAGCTGTCACCTTTGCCCAGCTGTTAATAGCTCTCAATAGAGCTATGCTAGATATGGGTTCAGCTCTTGTGTGCTACCTGCTCTAGTTCTAGTTTAGAGGCTGTCAGGGTGGAACAAGACTCACACAAACAGAGCCCTTGGGCTTAGGCCCTGCAGGAGCCCCTGGGAAAACACCTGTGCCTCTTCTGCAGTCCAGCCTTGCTACCCACCCCCAGGAGACACTCATATACCTTGAGGTGGGGGTGGCATTGCAGAGGTGCAAAAGCAGAACTGAAAGGACACAGATGATTGACTGCATGCCCCAACAAAAGATCTCTAAATATTTCAAAATTAGCCTTTGCATTTTTGGGTTACCCGTGGATTCAAGACACTAAGTAGCATCTCATCCATCCAGTTGGAGTGGGCACATTTTCTCAGAATCACTACTGGTAAAATATATTTAAAGGCCTTATCTGAGACCTGCTCAGATAAGTTATTTTTTTCAGATTGGCTTCATTCAAGTACAGTGCCCCTGTTCTCTGAACCTACTGACCCTACTGAACCTACTTTGTGCGTTTGTGTGCTACATTCCTACAAACATTCGTTTTACATTACACTAGGTTTATATGCATTTGTAATGCCATTTCAGGTCTGTTGTGCTTTCAGGACTCTGTGTGCACTTTGCCTGATTCCAGATTTGAGATCCACACATCTGCTCGTCCATATCACATCCCCTATTCCCCCATTTTCATCCACATCCTAATTTCCACAAAAGGAAGACTTTACTGGGCAAAGAAGCTCCATTTATAAGCTGCTTTACTTGCAGTTGTTGCAGTTCTATAGGAGCTGGTAAAATATTTTTTGGAAGTTTTTCCTCTGCTTCTCCTTTTTCCTTTCATTAGTTATTTTCCCAAGCAAACTAGGTTGAGTATTGTAATAAGGGCTGGTGTGAACCATCTTTATGTTAAAAAGGACTTTGCTACCATAACTACACTGGCAAAACCTTTAAGGAAAAGAAAACTATTTGCTTCTGAGTGTCCAGCGGCACAACTCAGTATTTCAGTCATGATCTTCAAGCATTTAAACAGGCTGCTTAGGGAAGTTTTGGAATCACTGTCCCTGGAAGTATCCAAAAAATGCTTATGTGTGGTGCTTAGGGACATGGTTTAGTGGTGGATTTGGCAGTGATGGGTTGATGGTTGGACTTGATCTTGGAGACCTTTTCCAACCTTAACGATTCTATGATTCTATTATATAAATTGTCATAGTCTACTGATGTTAGTGGAGACATGGTAGTTGATACCACCTGCCCCTAAATCTTTGACTAAGAGCATGGAGATGTTGCTTGAAAAGCTGTCATTTATAGGTGGGTTAGACAAATATCTTCAGAGTACAGACCTGTAACAATTGAACTAGTTTTCCTCCTTGGACATGGCTAGTTCACACCTTAAAAGAACTTCATCCCAGAAATTAAAGAGCTAGGCTGGGGATCAGAGCTGGTTTTATTTATAGAAATAAGTTTTCATAAATTTTGGCAACACTCTACAGTGGTATGATCTTCCTTCCATACTGTGTAAAGAAAAATTGGACCAAATTGATTCTAGGTGAGTGAGTAAACAACAGGGTAGGTTGGGTGCTCACACAGTTGTGTTTGAGCCTGTTTTGGGAGGGAGGTGGAAGTCTGCTCTGAAAGGGGTTTTTTTTCAATATAGTTCACATAAATACGACAATTATTTGTTTTCTCTCTTGTGACTATATGTTAAGCAGTGGAACTCAGCTTCTAATTAGTAGAAAGCCTGGGCCCAAGGGTCAGTAATTTACTTCCTAAAGTATACCAAAAATTGTTATTTGGGCGACTGAAAGCAACAGGCCAGTGCCTTTTCAGGGTGCTTCCAGGCAGCTGTTTCCAATTTTTTACATTTATTTTTCCCTTTTCCCCTCTTCACATTAGTGAAAGTTTTGTTGTTGTCATTTTTGTTGGGTTTTGGAAACTGGTATCATCTCTGTTCATGGAGATGTCTTCAACTATTTTTTTCAACCTAGTTTCAATTGGAACAAGGAACATTAGAGTTTTGTTATAATTTCTTTCTCCTCCACTGTTTTTACTGTCTGGTATGAGAATATCTACTTTTAATTTTTATTTTCAGATAAATAAGGTCTTCTAGAGGGACATGAAACTCAGATTTTACTTAGGCTCTGGTTTGTATGATCTGCTAATTCACCATCATCACTGCTGATTAAGTCATTAAGAGGTTTCTGTTTCCAGACACCCCCCACCAAAACCTTGGCCAGAGTTGATGCCTAGAGGCTGAGTAGTCAGTGTACCTACTTCTGAGCTCAGGCAGGTGGCAGCCCAGCTGAAGTTTCATCCACCTCTGTCTCCATAAATAAAAATCACGAAATGCCACGGCCAAATGCTTGAATTCACAATCCTCATTAGGACTGTGGGTACCAGTTTGCCACTTCTGTCTCCTTTTCTGTAGCCGGAGTGTAGTAGACTGACAGAGGCTGCTAAGCAGAGGCTTGAATTGCATTTTAATAGAAGCTAAAAAAACATTAGTCAGGTCCAAAGGCAGTAGAGACATAAAGCCTCAGGTAATTTTATATTAACATGGTGTGGGTAAAGAACAGAAGCTCCATGGACTATCTTGGAGAATAATGTGGAAGATACTTAAGTGCCACCCTATGAATCAGATGTTTCTTATAATCTAAAATGTGTAATGCAGTCCTGATTACCTCAACACACGAGTACATCCACACAATTGGAGGGTGCTCAGCAATGAGCAGCAGCACAAACGAGTGCTTACATGAACAAAGACTAAAATAATCAATGGCATCCTTTAGGGACATGTCTCTGCTTATCAAAAAAAAATAAAAGGAACCCTGTATGGACTTAAAACCCTGTTTAGCAGAACACAAAACTCTGTGTTTTTCCCCATATCTTTGGTTCCACAGTGTTTGCTGTGTTTGAAGCATTCCCTTAATGCCTCCTGTTCCTGCTGTTCCATAGGGCATTTGCTATTCTTAGAAGAAAGTTACCAGCAGAATTAGACCAGTATTCAAGAAGCAGGGGTCGGGAACAGGAAAAGAAACTGTGAGGACAATCCAATTGTTCCAATGCTACTTGATTCAATAAGAACAATAACATTAAAAGGATTTGGGGTCTGCAAGCTGCTATTGTCTGAATAATTTACCATGTGTGCAAAAGATCGATGAGGGGGCCTTGAGCTAACCAACAGGCACTGTTGTTCTGGGCAATCAAACTGCTGGGTGCATCCAATTATTAAGGAAAACAATGAAGTTCAAACTCCAGAATATCTTTTTCTTGATGTGGGTAATGCATGTGGATGTTTGGATTGTGCAAGTTTAATTGTGAGAAGCATAATGCAAAGATAATGATTTCCCAGTTAAGTGGGTTGACATGTTTCTATTAATCACTTTCATTAAATTATTAAGACACTTATCTGTCTTTGGCATTAATACACACTATATGTCTAGTGGACATTACACTGATAACAAGTCTGGAAGGAATTCTTACCCTAAGCAATCTAGATAGCTCTGTGTGTCCATCGCACACTGACAATGCAAAAAGTTGAGTCAGCTTCACTGTAACTTGAGCAACCCCATTAAGGGCTGCATGATTTGACCCAACATCATGAGATTTTGAGTAGAAACCATAACTTTTTCATTATGTTCTGAGATTTTTGGTCCTATAAACCAGCAAAAATCTATTGCTATTTTTGTTATTAGGTAATTTTTGTGTCTATATTGTGTGTGATTTGCAACTGTGTGTTATCTTTTACATTGCAACAAGCTAAAATATAATTGACAATTTTCAAAGCAGTGGCTTTCACAGGCCTCCGAATTATTTCACTGTCCAGCATGAAAGTCATGCTGTACGTTTAGTGTAAAGTATTGTGAGAAGGGTATGTGTCTGGCTTCCTGAGTTGTGGTTGGAGAGAGCTGGGGAGGAGCATCTCTTGTCAGCTAATCAGGGAATAAAAGGATCAGGTCAATGGCTGCATCTAGCACAGAAAATTATCAAACTGAGAAAAAGATCTAATTATTATTTGTGTTATGTTTCTCCCTCACTATTTTATGCGTATAAATAAAATAAAACCCTAAATCTCCCCCGTTATTTCTGTACCAGTATGTGAGACACTACTACGAGGTGATGTCTTACAAGGACCTATGTCTGCCACATGCCGTCCTGTGGTAGGGCTGAGCCTGAGGTGCTGGGCCACAGCTTGAAAAGGTGCCCATGGTGTTGTGCAGTTCCTTCCTCTTCACCCTGAGCACAGGCACAACTGGTTCAGCGGAGCAGCTGTGCTTAGGGTGAGAGGCTGTGTGTTCTCCTGGGTCTCCATTCCACCATAACTTGTGTTCCTGTTTTTTCCATGTACAGAAGATGAGGTTTCCTGCTAGTTAGCTGGTGGAAGCACAGGCAATAGGAGTTTCAGAGCAGTATAACAGAACAAAGGAGATTCTGAAGTGCTGCCAAATGGTTAGGGGGCAGGAAGTATATCAGATATTCCAGTTAGAAAACTGATGTTAAAAAGGGTAAGAGTAGAGGCAGCATTTTTTTGTTTAGTTTTGTTTGTTCTAGTTTTTGTTGGTTTTTTCTTCAAATTCCAGAGAAAAAACTTGCTGTGATTTGATGCTCATAAAATCTAAAAGCAGTGGGGGACACAATTAACAGATCGCTGCAATTTGTGAAATGAAACAAGAAATAAATTTGGCTCATGGGTTTTAGTAGCCCAAAGATGTTTTTATGTCATCCTTTCTTGTGCTTGTGATATTTGGTAATGGCTATACAGAATGAGTTAAAGTGTGGTAATTTTTTTGCCAGTGTGGGAGCTGCTAGAAGTTTCTGGGAAAGAAGAGCATATATAATTCCACAGTAACAAGGACAAACAACATCAAGGGCAAATAACTCCATTAGACAACACAGGCATGTGGTCTTCAGTATAAAGCATTGTAGGTAGAGCAGCTGCTGGAGAGAATGAGAAATATCAGGATGGATCTGAATAAAGCCGAGAAATGAGATCTATTTCTATTTGTCTGAAATCTTATTTACAACCTAAACTCAGATCACCAACTGATGTAAGGGATTTATGGCCTAAAAATATTAATGGAATTAGTACAGCTGAGCACCATTAGGAATCTGTCCACTAAAGTCTCCACGCACCCTGTAAAAACAAGACCAAATTCCCATTGTTGCATTAAGCTTGCCTAAGCACCATGCATCATCCAAATGGCAAGCAGTGACTAAGCAATGTCGTATTTTAATGAATATTCAAACGTAGACACATTATTTATTTCTGTTGGCTTTTTAATTTTCTAATGCTTTTTCAAGGTCTGTGCATCTGGAAGGGGGAGGGAGACGTTTGCTCTTAGAGGAAAAAAAAAAGGCACATTGCCATTTCATTTCTTTGTAGAGGTTCGTAATGCGATTACCAAAATGTGAATAACAATCAAATAATGCAGAGGCTTATTCCCTATGGATAGCAAAAATAAATTTCAGTCAAATGTTTCCGGCAGAAATCTCAAATTTGTCATGCAAAGTACTTCTCTGCATTCAAACATAATGTATTTATGCGACTCAGAAACATCAAACATTAGGATAAATAGCCAGATTATAAATACAGTCCGCTTATGAAATGATTGGAATAGAAGTGCAATTAATGAAACTGGCAGAATGGCTATGAAGCAGTGTTAATGCCTTGAGATTTAAAGCAAGCATCCAGACCTGCCTTACAGCACGGGGTGGAAGAGACACTTAGAGACTGCTTGCCATTCTGCCTGTTAACAATCTTTGACTACCTTTTTGTGTTTGTGACTTATATTCAGTCAGAAGGAAGTTAGAAGCAATTTTTGCAAGATTCTCCTTGGCTCAAATTTAAAGGGGAACTGAGGCCTGAGGGGCCAAGGGGAAGAAAATTAAAAGATTTGCAACATCATCAATGCTTTTCTTCTACCTCAAAGCCAGTGTAAGACTACATACTTCAAAAAAACCCAAAACCAAAAAACCAACAAACAAAGCAGGAATAGGGAAGAATGGTGAGTTCATATATGTCACGAAAGTGCTGCTTTGAACTCCTTATCCCAACTTTCCCAACTCCCCTTACCTGTCAGAAGTGTTGTCTTAAGTTGCTGCAGATCTTATTTCCCCTAGATGAGATGTTGAGTTTCTGTCTCCTCACTTGCTTTCTCTGCATCCATGAAAAGGAATGGATATAGTCTGAGATACCTGGATTGGATCTAGTGATGTTTGTGAGAGGTTATCTAGGAGTGGCATAAAGCATATGAAATGGCAGGTTTTAATAATTGTGTGGGTCCTGTGTGTTTCCAAGGCTGAAGGGTGCATGTTTGGGAAAAACAACAGGAATAAGCACTGCCTGCTCTGTATTAGTCTGTGTGCATGTGGTTCTTTACTGGGCAGATATTTTGGAGATGTGCATCAACAGTCTCTGATCAGTGGATTGATTGTTCAGCAGATTTGGTTAGTTTTCTGTGTCCAGCAGCTAGTGGTGATGGAATAAACATTTAAATTTTGTATGGACCTTGGAGAGAATGTTCAAGCAGAGTTTTCTGAGTGCAACACTAGGCTCAGCTATCATTGTCCGATGGCAGAGGCTGACATTACTTTTAAGGAGTGAGAAGTGCTGAGATTCATCTTCTATTGCTGGAACCTCTGATACTACCTTTATGGAGAATTTGTTATGGCTGTTCTTACTGGGTTTTTTTTTTTTCCTCTGGTCTTATTAATTATTAGTATATCAATGTGACTTATCAGCAGTAGCAGAAATTTTTTAATTTTCCATACTGTACTATTGCAGGTAAAACATAACAGCCTCCTCCAAATAAATGTTAAATTAGTCAGGTATTCAAATCTTAATTAAGCTTGCTCAACACCAAGGTTTCAGGATACTTTGAATACGTTACTACTTATTTCAGTAAATGATGAATGTATAAATAACAAACCTCAGGATGGATTTCATGAGCTGATGTATGTGGAATGCAAGTCTGGGTGACCTGTGCTTAGTACTGAATTTAGAGCATATGAAAGTTAAAAAAAAGTAACAAATGGGATTAGGACACCTATATTTTGAAACTGTACAGGATTTATTACAACTTATATAGCCTTGGAGCTAGCATAGTTTATATCCACTTATCTATAGCCTACAGATCTTTATGAGAAGGGTTTTACCAGGAAATAGATTTTACTCTATAGTTCATCATAGGGGAGGACTCCTCTATAAGGGAAGAAATTTTATTAGTCTCAGATTTTTCTTTTCCTGGCTTTAACAGGACCTGCAAATGTTTTCCTCCAGAAAACCCTTTAAAACCTCCCTCTTTAAGTCAGCAATAAGGATTTCAAGTGTCCAAGCAACCTCTGTGCTGAAGCTACACTTCCTGTAAATGTGGAAAATTCACAAGGGCCACATGAAATGTTATGAGATGGTATCTTACACAGGTGGTTCCCTTCTCCCAGTAAGTCCATACAAAGTCCTTATGTGCTCACATAGGAGCCTCTTTTCTATTTGGTGAGCCTGGTAGAATACAGCTAGAAGGAAAAGTTGGCAGTAGTGTTCCTTGTCCCTCAAGCAGTGCCCATGATGGTTTGTGACAAGGCACATTCCTGAGGAACTGTAAGACCTTAACTTCAACTGTAAAATCCTGAAACTGACTTTCCTTCTGTTTGTGTGTTGAGGCCAACTAAGAGTCTAGCAAATCTCAGAAAGGTAACTCTGGAAAGAGCTGAGTCTTCTGCAGAGATTGTTGATGACACTGATATAGCCTTTGCTTGCAGATGTATTGGACAGCAATGTATTTACTAACCAAATTATTCTCTGACATTTAATTTTTATGAAATTTAAACCTTTCTGAGCTTTTGGGTTTCTTTTCAAAGAAATGTCATTGATCTTGTACCTAGAAAATGTGGAAATATTTTAAATTCTTATAGACTTTCTTATATTTTAAAAGATACCAGTTTTTATACATCTTGTTAAATGCTGTCAAATAATAATGAGATGTGGGGGGTTTTAACTTTAGAAGTCTTCAGGAGTCAGAAATAAACATTTTAATTATGTCACTCAGAAGGTAAGACCCTTCTCTAGGACAGTGAGTGCTACATCTTCAGCAACCACTTCCTTAAAACCTGTTTATAAGTTACTGAGAAGATGTTTGTTCATGGACATTAACTCTGTGGTGATTTTTGAAAAGTTTCACTTCACATGAATCCATCACTTTATATTTGCAATTCAAATTAGAATTACTTTTTAATATGTTAGAATTTCATATCTAGAAGGAGTTCTGTTTCTTGAGCAGTTGTGTAGAAACCCTGCCTCCCTTCAAAGAGACTGAATTTTATAATACAATGAAGGGAATCATAATCAAGTCTGGCTGCTCACAGGTTATTAAAACTGTTAGTCACTCTGTCCATATAAGAGAAGAATGAATATAGTGTTGAAAAACTAAACGAGCAGCATAAATAGGGAGGTCTTTTTACCTTTTGCTTGAATGAGTTCATATGTCACTTCTGGGCCCACAGAGGGACTAAATGTGTTGCTCAATGAAATGAAGACAAAGAGCCCTCCAAGCTCAAGTTTAAGGGCTTTCTGGCAAGTTTTTTCTGATGTTTATCTGGAATTTCCTGTTTTTCAATTTGTGCCCATTGCCTTTTGTCCTGTCACTGGGCACCACTGAGAAGAGCCTGGCTTCATCTTCTTTACAACCTTCCCTCTGGGTATTTATACACATTGAGAAGATCCCCACTTGAGACATCTATTCTCCAGAGTGAACAGTTCCATCTCTCTCTCCTTCTCCTGTATTAGAGATGGTCTAGTCCCTCATTCATATTCGTAGTCCTTCACTAGACTCCACTATGTCTTGGACTGGGGAGCTCAGAACTGGCCACATCACTGCTGATATGACCTCACCAGTGCTGATAGAGGGGAGAGATTACCTCCATTAGTGTAATGCAGCCCAGGATACCATTTACCTCCTTTGCCACGAGGTGATCAGCTTGTTGTCCACTAGGATATCCAGACCCTTTTCTAACAAGGCTGCTTTCCAGCCAGTCAGGCCCTTACCAATACTGGTGCCTGGGTTTGTTCCTACTCAAATGCAGGACTTTGCATTTCTCTTTGTTGATCTGCATGAATTCCTCTTTACAATTCTCCAGCTTGTTGGGGTCCCTCTGGTTTGCAGCGCAATCATTAGTTGTATCATCTGGAAATTTGTTGAGTGTGCGTGCTGCCCCATTGTCCAAGTCATTACTGAAGATTTTCGATGGCAAAGGACTCAGTATCAACACCTGGGGTGCATCATCAATGACTAACTTCCACCTGGACTTTGTGCCATTGATCACAGCCCTCTAAGCCTGGCAGTTAAGCCATTTTTCAGTTCCACTTCATTGTCCACTTATCCAACCCATACTTCATCAGTTTGTCTGTGAGGATTTTATGGGAGAGTGTGTCAAAAATTAATGAAGTCAAGATAAACAGCATCCACTGTTCTTCCCTCATTTGCCAAACTGGTCATCTCATTGAAGAAGGCTATGAGGTTGGTTAAGCATGTTTTACTCTTTGTAAATCCATGATGACTATTCCTGATCACCTTCTTGTCCTTCATGTATGAAAATGGTTTACGGACGCTTTTGTTTTATCACCTTCCTTGAGACTGAGGTGAAGCTAACCAGCCTGTAATTCCCTGAATCTTCCTTCTTGCCCTTCTTGAGAATAGGAATGACATTTGCTTTTCTCCAGTCCCAGTCTTTGGGAAATTCTCTCAGTCACCATGATCTTTCAAAGAATTTGCCTTGCAAGCAACAGCAGCCAGCTCCGTTGGCACTTGTGGGGGCCTCCCATCAGGGCCCATGAAGTTGTTTATGCCCAGTTTATTTTAAGGGTTCCATAACGTGATCCCGTTCCACTGATGGGAAGTTGTCCTTGGACTTGACTTCTCCTCTGAGCTGAGGGACTGGGATTTCCAAAGGCAAGGCTCACCAGTAAAAAACAAGTCACAGAAGACATTGAGACCTTTGCCCTTTTCTGTGTCCTTCCTCAACAGGGCTTCTGCTTGTAGAAATCCTTCTTGTTACCCATTACATTCCTTACCAAATTCCTAATTGCATCCATGCAGGTTCAGACCACAGCTCTCTATTCCTCCTGAGTCACCTTGGCCTCGTTTTCACCTTTCTACTTCTTGAGTTTTAGTTTAGTGGGGAGCTCCTTGTTCATCCATGAAAGTCTCCTGCCACGGCACTCTGTCCAGCGAGTGACCAGCACCAGGCTCTCGCCCCACACGGGAAGGGGTGACAGAGGATGCTCGCAGGCGTGGGAGGATTGGCGAAGCTCCGGCACAGGTTCGCCCAATCCACCGGTGTTAAGGGCGTGCGGAGGAGATAAAGAAGAGGTGGAGGGAGTTCTTCATAGAAGGCAGGAAGGGTTTATTGAGGAGAACATGAAGAACCAAAGAAAAACCACGAAGAACCTGGTTACAGAACTGACAAGGGATTTTATACCCCAGTAGAAAGGGGAGGGAAAACAAGAAACAGCCAATTGTACAGGGACAAGGGGGTGATACTGAGGCGGGAGGGGAGGATTAACATGGGCCAAGGGGGAATAGAGAACCACAGAACTTTCTAGGAAACCAACTATATATGGAAGGAGAAAGGAGGGGATGGCGGTGATCATGACGAGGTAAGTTATTCTGCACAGCTCCCTGGGAATTCACCCTAACCCTAGGGTTTTTGAGCTGTGGGGGTGTCAAACCAATGGACCTGGTGGTCTATATGGTTCTGCTGTTTATGACGCACCACAACAGTCTCCTGCTGCCTTAACTATGTTTCCTGCTTGCTGGGATGGACCACTCCTGAGCTTGAAGAAGATGATCCTTGAAACATGCTTTTTTTACCTGAAATTGAATTTTTCTTGTCAGGTTAAAACCAAATTTTTGCAGTGACTAATCCTAACTGTGATGGGGAGCATTTCTGAAAAGATGAACAAGAACATCAGCACCTGGGTAATAATGGGCATTTGAGTATGTAGACTATGTATCTGCTTCAGGAATAATTTAAATCACTACCAAAATTTCTCATTTATTTCCATGAGCACAGAATCAGGAAGTGGTTATTCTTGTGGTTGATGAGATCATTGTACCATTCGGAGAAGAATCAATCTGTGCTACACCTATGGGAATGGTAGCAAGGGAAGAAGATGGAGCCTGTAAGCTTTTTATGGGCATAGTAAAAAATGGTTATTGAAACTAACCTTAAATATTTAGGGTTTAGCCCTTCCTGAAAAGCTATCAAGGATTTAATAGAAAATAAAAGCTTTGCTATTACATTTGTAACCATATGCTAGCAATTAGAAGAGAATTATGAGCTGGATATAGAATCCCATGTGAAAGCATGAAATGCCTCCAACCTCTAAAAAAGAAAAATTCTCTCTTAAACTATCTGGACTTTCACAGTAATTGCCAGGCAGCCCAGTAGATTTGATTTTACTAAGTTTTTCTATAAGTAGTCTCTTACAGGAATGTAGCTATTAATGATATTTAATAAATTATTTCCAGGATTGAGGTCTTAATGGAGATTTTATTTTCAAGCAATTTAGGAGGCTAGTGTTGATGCAGTAATTTCTTTAAGCTGAATATCTTCATTTTAGAGCAAATTTATTAAACCTTTATCTTCAATCACCTGTTTATCCATCAAACTTAAAATTCCTTATGTACATCTACACATATGCTTATGTCCCTTTCACAGATTCTTTTTTAAAAAAGTGTCTTGTTGAAAGAAGTCCAGCAGATCTTCACAAAACAAGTGCCTTCATCTTTATTGTTGGATTTTAGTGTTTCCCTCAGCAAACAATACTTACAGAGATATGTTTTATGTATTGATTCTTACTAAGAAGTGGTTTAGATCAATGCTAATTTTGAATTGTCAAGGTACCAAAGAGAAACATAGCTATAACATGTTAGTAGTTGGCTTTTCTGTGTTCTACTAACATTAGGAAGTGGACTTCATGGGAACTATTTTTTTTTTTTGATGGAACAGCAGTTCCTAGCAAACAAACAAGTTAAGCAGTGCATATTTTGTTCTCTATATCATCTGTGTGGCAATACAGGTGTGCTTGTCACTGGCATATTCAGTGAGCTACACATTAACTAAAAGAACATTCAGTAATTTAAAAAATATTATTAAATCATTTATCTCTGGAGTTTTAAACAATTCTTTTTCATCTTCAAAAAGATCATGTTTTAAAGTTAGTTAAAGTTTTGGGCTGAAAACTCAAGTACCTGGTTTCGTGTTAATAAATACAATTTCCATTTACATAGTGTCAAATTTCAGCAGTTGCAATTACAAATACAAATTTTGAAGAGGATTAATAAAAAGGGAGAAAAGTTTTTGAAGTTTACAGAGAAGAGGGAATATTCTGCAAGGCTCTAGAGCCAGGAATTCCTATAGCTTGTATAGTTCTCCCTCCCAGTAGCAGCAGGAGCTGAGTAATTGAGTCATTCACCCATAGCTGGAAGATGGGATCAATGCCATCCAAGGGAGAGCCCCCTCTGGGGGCTACAATAGCATTGAGAAGGCAGCTCTTCAGCCATTTCACATGTGGGAGGAGGCGAGGCACTTTCCCTCAGAGATGCCCACCACATGGCATGGCATTCATGTTGAGCTGTGGGATGTTGAGCCTAATTAAACAGTAGCTGTTGACCTGGCATGTTCTGTAAATAGGCATGACACCATTTGGTACTTAGTTGTGGTCTACTGTCAAACAGCTCCCTTGAACTGCAGATCCGAGGCACAGCTCAAAGAATAATTCCGTTTGCCTGCGACAAGCCAGGGCCTGGCTGACAGAACAAGTAGCATTAGCAAGGGGTGGAGACTGCCAGCATCAATAATGATTATATGTGCTGCTTCTGCCTGTGATGAGCTGCCAGCTTCTAAATGCTGAACAATTGAGTGACCTTGGACAAACCGGTCCCAATAATGATACAGCGTTTGTTTTAATATGAAAGTGACAAGAAGGAAAAGATCACAGTGTGTCTCTCTTTCATGAAATCCCTCATCTCCAAAATGGATGCATCTCATGTGAGTTTAAGAGTTCATTTCATATGCAAAGCCTCTTTCTCTGGTATTAAGAACATCTTCATTTTAAAGCTTAGAAAAGTTAAAGAAGACTGAAGGCTGGAATCAAGAAAGAAAGATAGTTCTTATACCTGCAGTGGCTGTCACCTGCTTAGGGATAATAAAAATACTTTCTGAAATTTCAAACTGTGCTTTATTTCAGCTTAGGTACCTGCAAGCTTCTTGTATTTGGGAGCAGTGGCAGCCTGTCCCCATGGGGGGATGAGGCCTGGCCATGGCTGTCCTGAGGCGCTGCATGTTGCTGCCCATGGCCCATGTGCAGGAAGAGGAGGAGGAGGAGGAGGAGGTGTGGGATGAAAGTGGCTGCCTTGGCACAGCGTGCCCCCCAGTGCTGGCAAGCCTGGCCTCAGCACCCAGGCAGCTCAGTGTGGCCCCATCCCACCACCAGGCTCTCGCTCCTGCCGCATCCTTCTCCTGGTGCCTCCTCTGAAGTCTCGTCAGCCCCTCGGTGGGCTGGGATTTGGTGTTCTCTAGAAGGATCTCCATGGCTGTCTCTGGCATCCTCTGCCAGGGGCACCCAGGGGAGACGCTGCCTCCTGAGAGAGGGACCTGCTCTCCTGGGAGCTGGGCACCCCAGGGCTCTGTGCTCCTTCAATCGCCCCAGGACCAGGGTGGAGCCCTGCAGTGTCACAGTGGTCTCTGACCATCTCCAAGCCCTGGCAGCAGATCCCAGGCCCTGCTCCCAGCACAGGTGTCCTGTGGCAACAGATTTGCCTGAAATTCATTATTTTCTTTAATAATTTAGAAAATCTGGAGATAAGTAAAAGGGGGAGTATGGGAATAAGAAGGGTGTAAAATAGAGTCTGAGAATCTTATAAATTGGAATTTTTAAATTGAGGGTAGCGATACCAATTCATTAATTGAATAACATCATAGGCATTTAAAAGCAATATATTTTTATGGCTGTGTTAAGTGGTTTTAAAGATATATTTTGCTCTCCTTTCCATAAATTAGTCTTGATAATGTCTTCCTGTTCATGGAAGCAGAAATTCTCAAAATCTGTCTCTTGGCATTTTGCCATTTTGTGGTAGTAATAGATCATTCTCTTTTGACTAGAATAGTTTTAAATAAATGTCAGCTCAACAAGTGGCTGTGTGAAACAGGCTGATCCAGCCTCTGTCTTTGGGTCAAATACTCACTGTCTCTGCTGCAAACGAAACACGAAAACTAAAGAGATGAAGTCCAATGGGGTGCATTCAGTTAGCATGGAAGAATTTCAAAACACCTTGAAGGATGGATCTGCATCTCAGCAGCACACAGGATATAGAAATATGTTCTTGCTGGTTACTGCTGGAGAGCTTTGCAGGTGTGGAGGATCCTGTCAGCTTTAATAGGCTCTGAATACATTACTTACTAACCTGGCTTACAAGCAGCTGACATTAAAGTGCCTGATGCCCCTGACACATGCCTTCATCTCTTCCCTGCCTGGAGATGAAGAGACAAAGTCTGCAGGAAAGTAATACCAGTGTAGTCAAAAAGCCAAGATAGCTGAGCAGTATAGTGATGTGTTTAAATTCCATTTTAGAGAATATTTTCAGATAAAATTACAAACACATCACACATACCCAAGTACATTGAATATTATCCATAAAGAGCTGTGGAAATGAGGGAAAAGAAGGAACTGTATGAGACATGGGAAACAAATTAATCCTCTGTAACAGAGCTCATCATATGTTACAAGAAAGTGTGGTATGAGTTAAGTCAAAGATTGGTAGTTGCAGAAGAAAATAAAGACTGCAGTTGCTGTCTCTGGCTGTTGAACAAAGTGAGCCTTCAAGGTTCAGCTTTTAGTCAGAAATAATCAACATGCTGTCTTGTTACCAACACTTCTTGTTATCTGCTCTGATAAAGAAGGATCTAAGCTTTTATATTAGATCACATACTGAACTTGACAGCATCATTCCGATAAAGAAAGAAGAAAGGGAAGAGCTGTAATGACTACATTTGGCAGGACTCACATTGTCAAGCCCTCAAAAATAAAGGTTTTTATTATTTTGACTGATTGATTGGTCTGACCTTACAGGTGAGTCAAATCTCAGCAGGACCAGAAAACTGTAATTTTTCTGACCCTTCAATTTATAGTACCTTCCTTTTTCCTTTTCTGTTCTGTGTCCAAGACAGGTGAAATGTTTCAACACAACTTCTACTGATCCTAAAAAATTCTGTGATTCATCATGACTTCAGGATATTAATCAATTTACTTCTTGCATATTCAAAGACACAGAAGGAAAGATGTGCTTGAACCAACATTTCTTTAATTATCTATTTCTTTAATTATTTATTTTATTTATTTGTTCTCCAGCTGTACAAGGGATGTGAAATCCTGTGGAACATCTATCTTCAGATGGCATGTGAGAGATTTGAACTCTCTGGGACACTAGAGTCTCTCGTTAGATCAAACTGTAAGCTTCTCTATCACTTCTCAACACTATGTGGAAGTTTTGATATCAGAATAGATAGGAAGAAAATTTTTAAAAAGGACAGAACACAATACTATTACAAAGACTTGAGTGCAAGAGGTATGTCACATAAGCCTCCTCATACTCTGGAGAGCATGGTTGTAAAAGTATGTGAGAAAACAAGAAAAAGGAAAATTGCTAACTGGTGTAAAAAGCCTCCCAGGCCAGTCCCAAACCGCTGAAGTTTCAGCAGCTTGCTGAAGCAGGACTTGCTGTGTAGTTGTCACTACTGCTTTGTCCCTTCCTGGGGAGTTCAAGTTGACTGCCTGCCATTGTCACGAAAGGCCAGCTCATCCTGCATCTGTCCGACCTCTCTTCATAGTTGTATTGATCTCTGTATTGACTCTCTGGTGAGAGTCATAACAGGTATTGTAATGAAAGGGAAAAGGGTTGAGAAGCCATATCACAATCCAAGCTAATACCATCTGATACATGCTTCATCTGATCCTGGTGTCACTTTTGGTCACCCTAAAACAGAGCAGCACACTGAGGTTGATATCCTTGCAGTTGCCTTTTGGTCTCGCCAATTTAGTAGTATTTCCCTGTTGAAAACTGCTCAGTAAATTCAAACATTTTTTAATAAACACTGAAGATGTTCTTGACATCTTAATAATTATTGAGGAGTTTCATGGAAAAATGAGTACTAGTAAAAGATTTTCCTGATGGGAACCCACAAAATTGTGGGACTGTTACTGTTCTCCTAAAAGGAAACAGGGCTGATTGAGTGCCTGTTGTTTCCCTCTTATCCTACCATATCCCAGAAAGCAGAAGTGTTTCAGAGAGGTAAGTGGATATACCACTTCTGCATGAAATTCAGCCACACCAGTGTTTGATACATGCTGCCTTTAAGTGCATTGCCATGCATTTAATTCACACCTCTTGATTATGCAAGTTTTCCTGTTGTGTTTGCAGTCAAATGTCTGAACAGTTTGATTAATTACTCCACTTCTAATTGGTCTGAAGTTTGCTGCTGCTTTGAATTAGGTGTCTTCTCCCTCCTGCAAAGTACCTCAGCAGGGTGATGTAATTCCTGTAGGATCGTCACGTAGGTATGTAAGACCACCAGAGGTGTGGTGAGGCCAGAAAGGTTGAATCAATAAAATATTAGAGAGGTTGAGTCAAGAGAAATATTAGAAGCCTGGGCAGCCTGCGACAGCCATTCTGTTAGTTAAATTCAGACAAGAATATCTGTTGCACTTAATAAATGAAATAGACTAAATAATAATCTTTAATAGGCTTAAGTAATTTCAAATACAAACCAGGGCTCCTGCCTGGTCAGCTAGAGACTCCAAACCAAGACAACGTTATCTGCAAGGGTGTCTTATGTGCCATTGCAGTCATTCAAATAATCTCATGTATTTAGTTAAGCATCTTTCAAGAAGGCAAAAAAAAAAGAGAGATGCACATATTTCATCAACAAGTTCTGTAATTCAAGGCTAAGGTATGAAAACAAATTCTTTGCTTTGAGTATGGCATTTGCATATCTTGTGTTGTGCAGCACCTCTGTGTAGCCAAAGGTCATGGAGCTAAGCGTGTGCCAACTTTCTTTGCCAACAGTAGTAACACCCAGTGCCTGTTCGGCGTAATGGCCATATACACTGCGAGTCATTTCTGAAGATTTTCTTTTCATGATGCTTTAAATAAGAAGTTCTTTTCATGGTCATACTTTCCATTTACAATAGCAAGACTGCACTTGGTGGGGCAAGAATGAAAAGGACAGCATTAAGGATTATCTGTGTATTTCTGTAAATTGCTTCTTCCCTGAATATTTCCATTTACAAATAAAGGCATTGTAGATATCTTTGGAAAATATGCTGCATAATAGAAAGAAAGAAATGCTAATAACAAAAAAAAAACGCAAGAAGAGCTGTTATTTCTGATCTTTTCCTTCATTAGCCCTGATAGTGTTCTTTAACATCTTAAAATATGAACCTCATAGAACAGTCTGAAGAGCTGTACCCACTATTACCACTTTGGTGGATCTAAGAAAAAGCATTCCAAAAACTGAGAGCTCCAAAGAAACCAGGGAAGTAAAAGATATTGTTTTGTTGTTATGTGTGGTGACAAACTAGAGTGTGAACCCCCTCAAGGGAAGACAGAAGTGAATCTGGGCCCCTCCACACCTCATGAGTGTTGTAGCTTCATCCCTATGCCATAAGAAGGGAATCTTTGCTGTCTTGCCTTTTCTTTGTTACCTAAAATTGGAATTTTGTGAACAGTGCCTTGAGCTGGACCTTCATTTCTAAAGCCTTGCTGTCGTAAAAAATACCTGAAATGGAAATGATGAGGAAAATGGGGTTTTTTAAGCCATTTGTTTACGCCTTAACTGCAAAGTCCCTCATTTGACAGAACTGCAGCAGCCACTACTCTTTTTCCCTTCCTTCTGCAGAGCTCATAATGTAATGGGTTGCCATGGGAAAAGGCCAGGGCACTTCCTAAGTGCATGCTGCCTGGCTTCTTTTTCCTGTCAGTGGCTCCCTGTGAGTTGGCAGCACTCATCCTTCACCAATGCCTTGCTCTCATCAGTGTTTTCTTTTAACCTCACCCAAGTCTGTCTTCAGAGGCAGCTCCTGAGTTCACCATAGAGCTTGATTTACAGCGTGAGACAGAGTGGTGCACATAAGAATTGCTCATGTCTTGAATACTTCCACTCTTCTGAACTGAATCTGAAGTACAGATTTTGATTGATTTATGGTGTTATAGTTCATTGAAGCTGATATAAGGCCACGAGTGGTTATTTTTTTTGGAAGCACACTACCTACATTCTTTAGAAGGAAGCAAAAATGGCAATAAATTACTTTATAATATTAACATTTTCTACCTGAGATTTCTCTTCCAGTGTTCTATTTAGTAGATCTGCTCATTGAACTTACAATTGAGTACAATACCTATTCCATGCTTACAAAATTACAAATATTCAGTCTTAATCCAGCACAATTTCTTATTGTTCGTCAGTGCCTTGACTTGGAGACCACAAAATCTTCTAGGTGTGGTGGGTTTCAGAAACTCAGAGGAATGAGCAATATAATAAAAACCTGCCAAAAGTTAATTTATGCCAGCCAACACTGCAGGACATTCTGCTTATAAAAAAAGCTGGTGCTGTTTTACAGGAGTGATTGCTGAGCATCCCATAGCAATGGCTATACTTTAAGAAGTACTGGTATCTCACTTTTATTGCATGAACTCTTGAGAAGTGAGGCTGGAACTATAACATCATTGCTGAAACTTGTGTCTTGAGAGTGTGTAACATTGTGCCAAAGTAGCCACTTTTTGCTCTCAGTTTTTCCTTTCACTGTCTGTGAAATGTTATGTGTGTTCACACATCTCACAAACGCAGCAATGAACTTCAAGAGGTCTGAGCCTGCTATGTCCAGTCGGAAAAGACAACCAAAGGAGGGAAAGTACGTCAGTGGGTCACCTTTTGGCCCTCACAAGACCAGTGACTGATGTAAAGCAGACTTAATGCTGTGACCTCAGGGGAGGGTCTATAAAAATCACAGTAAAAATGTTATATGTTAGCTATAGGTTTCTCTTGTGGTGTTAGTGTAGATAATTACTGAACAACATTAGCCTGGTTAAAAAGCCTGGGAGAAGCCTTGGTGTGGTTCAGTTTAGCATGAGGTTCCAGAATTCAGAGCACTTTTTAATATTGACTGCATGCTTCCTAATGATTAAGACATCAAATTAGAGAAATTTCAAGGCGGTTTTATAATTCATTGTATTTGCTTTATTACCACTTTATTACCATTTCATGAATGACACCCTTCCTTCCATGGTAGCCATTACTATTATAATAACAGTACCAGCAGAGACCTAGCCTGAGAATGCAAAACAGACGGCAAAGCATCCTTTCAGGCTATTAGAGAATTATGAATATCCATAAATTCAAAATTTCACTAAGAAAAATACTGTTCTTTTAATAAAAATAGATAGAAGTTATTTTACTAACTTTCTGTATTCCGGAATGTTACAGATAGAGAATGGGAAGATTGAGTGATTTTTTTTCTTGTCCCATCACTATTCAGCATCATGCTTTAAGATTTGTCCTCTGGAAACTTTTCTTTTAGTGTTTTGTGATTCTTGGTTTAATTAAATGCACTTGTGGTATTTTCTGTATTGCTGTGATGGGAAAGTTCTGTGGAGCCTTAGAAAGAGCAGGGTACAAAGGCTGCACAAGAGCAGACATGGAGCATCCCCACTACTTCATACACTGGCAGTAAAAGCCTTGGTTCAGAGATTGTCAGAGAAAAAGAGGAAAGGTGTCCAACCAAAATTACAAGTAAGGAAAAAGCAGTACTATAAATCAATATGCTGCCTTGGACACCAAAGTATTTAACTAACAGAGAGATTCCAAAAATGTTATGTTAAATGTTTTGGTAATACAAAACTTATAGGAAGGTCGAGCCAAACCAATGAGTATTGAGGTGTGAGTTCTGGGCACAGCATTAGCCATTCTTCTTCACCTAATGTAGGCATGGTGAGCTTTGAAACAGAACCGATTTATTTCCTAGCAAGGCTTTAGATTGGGATCTGTCATCTTAGAAAGGAAAAGAAAGAAGCTGTCAGGGTTTTCAGAATATTTTAAAGGATTCTCTTGGTGCTGAGGGAAAAATTTCCTCCCACAATCCNCATTTGGATTTCTCTTTATATTCAGTTTATTTTTGGTGCGAGTTGTTCGTATCCATTGGTCTGCACCACCCCTCAGGGGAAAATGAAAACAAACAACCCACAAAATTGTGGAAATGTTAGAAAATCAGGAGACTGTCAAGTACACTAGTGGCTGGATCTTATAGAAAAGTTATTTTTCAGAACAATTCAACTTAACTGCAGATCTGATGATAGTATCAGTTTAGCTGAGCAGATGACAAAGGTTCTCCTTCAGATATGTTACAGTGATTAGAAAGTTGTTGCTGGCTTGAATAAGTAAGTTAGGAAACAAACAAACAAACAAATAACTTAAAAATTAAATAAATAAATAAATAAGTGTTCATGCAAAATCAGGGTCAAATTAGTCTTATTGGCTTGACAACATAAGACTTACTGCCCCATCTCTCATTTTCTAAATTCCCATGATATAGCTGTGAGACAGAGTTTTATGCTCTGCCTTATATTAGCAGACTGGTCGTTGAGAGTTAAAAATTCCAGGGAACAAGCAGCAGTAAAGCTTCCACACGCTTACTTTAAGGAATTGTGCATAGCAGGCTCCATTAAACAGAGGACAGAGACATTTCATAATAAAGCAGAAAACAGGCCTGTGTGTAACATTCAGGTTTCCAACAGCTGCCAGGAGAATTCATGTGCTTTTGTAGTACAAGCTTCTCTTGCATGTCGTCCTTAAGATGACAGAATCATAAGCAGAAGTTGTTCTGCTGGACTGAGAAAAACCTTGGGAGATAAAGCCTTTAGAGGTAAAATGTGAGTATCACATAAATACTTACTTTTAGGGATGATTCTGTTGTTCTCACAGAAATCTCTGTGGGCTCATGTCATCTAGTACTCTGGAAGTGCAGTTTGAATGCTGCTTCCATGAGAAGTGCAAAGCATTCTGCCTTTTTAAGAAAGACTCCTCAGTCATCTTTTATGTTGCTTTTTTTATGGTTTGAAAAGTTATCCTGAAATTATTACTTCTTCTGAGAGTATGACATGGACCCATGGAAGAAAAGGATGGACAGAAATGCATACCCTCCCCTGGCTCAAGAAAGAAATCTCGTAATAGCAAGCAGTAAATTAAATGTATCTTACCTGGAGCTTATTTGAATTCTTAGATAGCTATTAGTCTAACAAGCAGTTAACTGAAGTTGAATTGTACCTGTAATTAAAATATTTATACTAAAAGTGAGTCAGACAGCTGGCATGTACAACTTCCCCGCTTTCATGCAACTACCAAAAAATTTTTAAAAAGCAAAGTATTCCTCGTTATGATGTTTGAAAATTAGGAGCTGCTTCTTTCAGAATGTGCTGTTCATTTTATTTAGAACAAAGGCTTCGAAACTCCCTTCACTGTGTGAAAACAGAGCTTGAATTAGCTGCTCTAAAGAAGTGGGAGATGGGGCATCAAAGAGCCTTCTGTTCGTTAAGATAAACACCAAATATGGGTTCTGTATTTGGTTTCAGTATAACATTCTGCATAGAGGATTAAGCAGTTGCTTCCCACAGTCTTAAACTATTGAGATGGTGTGGGAGAAGGAGGAGAATAAAAGGATTTAAGCTATTATGCAAAGCATTAGTGTAGAGAGAGTAAAAGGTCCCGCTATTACCCATTGAATTCTGCATGGATTTAGTTGTGTTGAGAGTGTAACATGGCTCTGTTTTGGACACACAGAAAGTATATAATCAGGTTGCAGGAGTTCATCTAAAGTTTCAGTCTGGACACTGATCTTGTGAGATGGATTCTTGCCAGTTGATTACATACCTTCAAACAATATTATGTACTTTTCAGGCAAAAAACCCCATAATTTCATAATCAAAATTTTCTTTTTATGTAATTCTTTTTGTTACATCTTAACTTTAGAAAGAAGCCTGCGTTATATTTTTAGAAGTACCAGACAACTGGGGACACAGATTTTACCCTTCTTCCCCTCAAACGCAGTCACCTCAGTTGCAGAAATGGTCATGGTCCACTCCACTTTGTGTTCCCCAAACCAATTTTTATTACATGTGTTTTTATAACTCAAGTTGATTGGATTGGTCATGTGAGTCAGTGTGAAAGTGGGGTTTGCAATCTGTCCATGCCTTATGCCTTTTCTGTGAGTGTGGATGATAGGTATTTTTATGAATTGGCTGATAAGCCATTTACCGTGGTTTATTTTGAATTAAATGAATGAGATTTTGGTAACAGTTATGACCAATACTGCAGTTCTCTTACATCAGAAGAGCTCTTTTATGTTGACACCAAGGAAATGTTAATGCATTAATTGTAATGCTCAAGTTCCCTGAGGGGTTTTTATACCCTTAGTTCTGTTTCTAACACTAATGTTTAGCTTCTGGTAGCCAACCTGTAAGCATATTTTCATATTTGGGGTTTTTTTTTTAATATATATATTTTGTTTACTTCATTGTAGCTGATTAGAAATTACATACCTTTTCTCATATACTTTTTTCTCTAGGCATCTATTACTCCTCAGTCTGGGAAACAGGCAGTAGCTAGATTTGGTCTTCCTTAGGGCAGCTATTCTCATAATTTAGGGGGAAAAAACCCACCAGGAATAGGTATATTTAATATTTTTATTGATAAATGTAGAAGCTCTACCAAGGGATGACTGATCAAGTTGATTATATTTTCTTCTCTTTATTTTCTTTTCTTGTATTTATAACATTTCAGGGCTGCACTTTGGTGGCAAGGAGTTGGATCATCTTAAGAATATTTCATTTTCATGTTTGCAGCATTCTAACAGGAGTGCTAAAGAATAGCAGTGGTTAGAATACATTGTTTAATGTGGTTTAAAGCTGAAGCACTCAAATTCACAGAAAATTACTCTTACCAAGTTCATCCTCAAGAGATTTTTTTGTGGGGAGAATAACACTAACTAGGTGACATACCTCAGTCAGAGACATCCAGTTCTATGCATAAAAGAACTCCAAAAAAAGCTCAGAAATTAATCCTAATGTATGCTTCTTGGAGGAAGTGAAGGAAGGACTCCAAATGTCTGACAGGAGTTCCAGGTTCCGTGGCTTCATTAGCACATTGACTCACCGGTCCTGCATGGTGATCTGTCTCGTTTGGGATTCAGTAGAAGGTGGCTACATCCTGGTTTCACTCCCTGCTGATTGGTTTGCTGAGATTTCAGCTCATTATTTCTCTGCCTCGTTGCTATCTATTAGGTGATGCTGACGAATACTGAATCACATTGATCTTTCTCTTATCCAAAGAAATATGTGAGATTGGATTTACTGGAGTGATAGAGAATTTTTTGCTTAAACCTCAATTTCTGTGGCTTTTTCACACCGAGTTAGAACAATAACTGTATATTTGTTTTATGTCTCCTTCCTTATCTCCGGTATTTAGCTTCTCATAATAAGAGAGATAAAAATGTATTTGAATGCAGATCACAGAGGTTTCTGAGTACAGCCTTAAAACCTTAAGCACCAGAGCCTTCATTCTAGAGGCTCATTTTCAGTCTCTGCTTTATCTTAATCTCTTTATTCAAAATCTTTTATAGGTGTTGACATACGCCTATTTGTCTACGGCTCTTTCAGGAAGAGCTAACATTTGAATATTTGGGCTGCTGAAACCCTGATTCTTTTGGAGAGGAGACGATATGCCATTACACGTTTCCCATTATGTAATGCAAAACCAGGTCCATGCTAACTCAGAATCATTCTTCACTGAATACTTATTGGACATCTGCATATCTCAGACCTCTCTGGTTAGATAAAATTCCACTGGAAAAATAAAATCTTACTCTATTTTGCATAGAACATGCAGCTAACAAGACAGAGGTAATGCAAATACAAGGTGTTATCACCAGGTGAGACAAGCAGTGGATTTACTACGCCATGATGACAATTGTGAATAGCTTTAATTGCACATACTTTATACCCTCTTGTAAGTGTGACATAACTTCTCCTTCTCTTCCAGATGACTTAACTGTCCCGCAGTCTCTGTGGAGAGGCATATGCACACATGCAATTCCTGTGGAAGAGCTGACGTTATAAATCTATCTGTGGGTTATCCAGTGCAGTGGCTCTCTGAATTTTCCATACTGGAACAGTATTAGTTTCCATAACAATACCCAAACTGAGGCATGAGATGGGATGGCAGGTCTGAGATGGTGCTGACCTATCAGAATGCTGTAGTGTGCAAACATACATCAGCAATATGAGGTGTAACAGCATCTCCACGGGTTTGCTAGAATACTTTGGCAAGGAGATTTGTGCACAAAAGTACGAGCTTACTTTGTCAATCTCTTCTGCTCAAAAACTTTAGCACTGGAAAAGTATGTGGCATTCACTGGGACAACAATTTGTGTGAAAAATCTGGTGCTGCTGGGAAGAAGAATTAATTAAATGATCATGTCTGGCTTAATGTAATGTCAAAAAATGCACATGGAGGCAAAGTAATAAGGGGCATAATAATCCACAGAAATGCAGAAGTTTCCCTTTTAACAGAGAAGTCCTTACAGTTCTGCTATAGCAAGAAGCCACTAATGAGTGCAGATTGTGGACTGTGAGCGTTCTTTGTGCTGAATGTGTTCGTACACACATTACACTCATAAATACAGTGGATGGTATTAGATAGACTTCATCTGATGTAGTTTAGACATGGGATTAATTCTGATCCAAATTACAGAATGCATAAATTGTTCTTAATTTTAAAATAATTTTTAGGAGCAACTAGATGCAATTCACCTTAATGAAATAATGCAGCAGTAAGGAATAAAATCCCTGAACTGAGAAGGAGTCAGGGCACTTGAGTACTTCCTAGCGCCTTCTTGAGGAGATGTATCAGCGATTTTTCCAAGTTGTAATCTTCCAAAAGGCTTATGATGTGTTACTGCTTTTATTCTTAAACAGAGATTTGTTCTGGTTTTTATATTCTCTTGCTCACATTCTCGTCACTAGAAGGGAGATGAGGTAAGCACTGGATTTATGCAATATGCAGTATAGATAATTTTGTTGAACAAAATAAAAATAAATCACAGCTATTTTCTGAATATATCCCTTTTTCTGTCAGAATAAACTTCAGATTGTTGGCAGCTTTTCCATAAGGTTTTCTGTGACATCAGACCTAATTACCACATATTCTGCTACTTAAAAATATGGGACCCTGGCAACACAGCTCCCTTTCTCCAATCACGGGGCAGGAAAGCAACTGTAGGCTATTGCATTTGGATTTGTCAGAATAAATAATTAAAAGGCTCATCAGCTTCTTGCTAATGAACAAGGAAATGTGATTAAGAAACTTTAAAGGAGAATAGCTGAAAACAATATAGAAATGATAGCAGGATGATTGCTGTGAATGAGTGACTGAAATTTCTGAATAAGATTTCTTCAACCAGGCACAAGGACAGTAGTTTAATCTTCTATTAAAAGATTCCTGACAATTTGGAAAAGCTCTGAATCAGGAGATTAGACACATCTCAGAAGCTGACAAGGCAGTCACTTCTCTTAAGACAGCTACTTTCTGGCAAATACTCAGAAATAACTTTTTGTGTGTGTGGTTTTGGTTTTCTTTTTTTGCTATTTCAAGACTCTTAACTTCTACCCAGAAATGACTAGGACATTTCTGACTAGGCAATCTTTTATTCTCAGAGACTCTGAAAATACAAATCATCTTTCAGACCAAAATGTTCTAGAGATGCTTGCCAAGTTTACTGTGGCTAACATCTAGAAATTGCACTGATTAGCTTCTGGCGTGCTTCCTTGCAAGCGCTTTGCATGTTAGGATCTCATTAAATATCTTATTCCTCTTCATTATTCTTCAGCACCAAAAAATGCACTTCCACCTTATATCTAATCTGTTTCTATGGTTTTAATGTATGCTCTCCCAGCTTATCTAAAGGAGATAGCACATAATAGAGAAAGTCAAAGAAAAGTGAAATAACAGATGCTGCTGCAGTTCTTCTGCATGTCAAGAAGCTTCAAATAGGATACTCGGCACTACAGAAAATACTCTGGGTCTCAAACCCAGAAAGAAAAATGCCCTTCTACTTCAAGAGGTCTTTGGTAATTCTTTACCTTTTTTTGTTCTTTCCACATGATGTAGACTCACCATGATGCAGTGCATAGGGTGCATAATAGAAGCCCCTTCAATAGGGACATCTAGCAAAGACACAACCTCTCCTCAAAGAGCAGAGATGTGGAAAAGATCTTTGTCTGTCAGGAATTCTCTGCAGTTCTCTTCTTCAAACTGCACAGTGTAGAAAAAAAAAAAAGCATATTTCCTCTTGATGCTTTTTCCAGGCCAAGTTCTGTGAAAACTTGTCTGTAAAGTTCCTCTTGAGGCCCCAGACTGCATGGATGTAGTCAATGAAGCATTCACAATGTCCTTTTTCTTCTACAGAAAGAAGCCTTGGAAGAATAATTCCTCATTATTCAAATAAATTCCTTGTAAAATGACATTTTTATTTTGTCCTTACATTTAGAATTTTATTATTTTAATTTTATCTCAGACATAACAGTTTACTTTCTGTGCTGTATTCCGTTGATCTCCAGAGCTAGATCTGGCGAAAAACTTGCTTTTCAATTTATTTGTGCCAGAACATCTTAGTTTTATGTATAGACTGGAACTATAAATCTTGTCATTCCTGTAATCCATTTCAGTGAAACTTTAGCTTTCAACAGTAGATTAACTATAGATAAATTCTTGGTGCAACAGTACTTCTGAAACTTCTACCTGAGGAAAGAAACATTTGAAAATTGTATATGCATTTAAAGAAACACAAAACTACCAATTTTGTGCTAATTGCCTCACACTACTCCATTCTGAAAAATCATCCTTTTTTTTACATTGCCATAAAAATAATGCACCTGACATGTATGTGCACTTTTCTTTTGTAGGTGGAATGGAGAAAATAAAACAACATACATTTGCATTAGCTCACTACACCTATACTGTGCTGTCTAACTTAAAATATGCCAATGGGGCTCCTGTAGTACGTATTTACAGTGATACAGATTTCAGCAATCCTGATGTCCAAGGTCCAATCATTAATTTTAATGTGCTCGATGAAAATGGAGAAGTGCTCGGCTTTTCACAGGTATGTTTTTCTCTTGGCTTAACTTGAGTTTATGGTTGTATTTTAAGCATATTCACAATGAATTCTTTATCCTAAAAGAAATACTTTATTCATAGTAGTGCCTTCTGAGGTCTTGGGTTTGTTTCTTCATAGCTCTGCACCATATATACACACCATTTTTAAAGCAGTAGAAAGAGAATCCAATAAACAGTGCTAGCACAATACAAAATACACAATAGCCAGAAGCAGTATCTTACAGATTTATTACTCCACAAATAGGAAGTTTGGAGGTGGGCTGTTTTAACAAGATACATTGACTAGGCAGTTTGATTTTTTGTTGGCTTCCTTCTCTAGAGTACTCAGAATTGGGAATTGAAGAGCAAGTCTGGAAAAGCTGATAAAGAGACTGCCTTGGAGCTTTGACATACAAGTGAAATTAGATCTCAGAATATTGCAGTCACCAATGAAAGAGGAGTTCTTTTTTCCCTTCAGTTCTAACAATTGCATTCTTGTAATATTCCTGAGGAAGCATGGAATAAAGTTGAATGATCAGTGTAAAGACTGAGATTCAAGCTCAAGAAATTCTTAAATGCTGTCTTTCTCAGCAGCTTGTTGTAGCCTTTATCCATCAGGTATACCAAGTATCTTTAAGATGAAACTTCATTCAGCTTTTCTCCCTTCAGCAGAGAGGTAATTGTGTGTGACAATTCTTCACATACATCTTTCTTTAGACAATGCTACCAAATAGTGGCAAATGTTCACCACATTTCATGTCAAAGCAGTCCACATTTTAGGTGTGAATTAGTCATTCATGTAGCCTTCAATATTTGTGACAATGTTCAGAAAAGACTGGGTATATTAACACAACTGAGTTTGTAAAACTCCCCAAACACTCTGATGTTGCTTCTGTTCTTTGATTAAAACCAAAACCTTTATTTTGATTTCTGATTTTCACAATTTCTTAGTAAAAATGGCTCATCTGTGTTTCACTTTTTAAAACTCAACTGTACCCTCAAATTAAAAATTCCGTTGTAGTCTTATGAATCCATTGTGCCTGTTTGCTCCAGTGGCTGCTCATAAAAAGCTTCTTTATTGATCTGTATCATCTGGATTGTGCTGTTCACCAGATTATTGAAATTTCTGGCATATGTAGAATGAAGAACTATAAAATTTTCAAACGCATCCCAGTCATATCTGCAGTGTCTGTTAGACTACTTTGTTTAATTAAAATAATGTGCAATTTAATGACTTTTAGAAATTAACAAGCAGCAGCACTATTCTTTCCAAAGCTACAATATGTGTGATATATATATAATTGGCTTCTTTATGGAATGAAGTTCTTTCATAGACACCTTATAGAAGTTATGGGGGAGAAAAATCTTTGCTTCTTCTTCTTTATAATTACAAAGAAAATACATACAACAGAAAGTAAGCTTCATCTTTCAACAGAAAGTAAGCAGTAAGCTACATGCGTGTCTAAAATTAGATAGGTTTATTCAAATCAAAGTTGAATCCAATACTTTTGTTAATGGTTTGGAAGTGAAATAGTGTCCTCTGCTTTGGTTGTGTCTGTGGTCCACACGCTCATGAGGATTCACTGGGCAGTCTCCAAATGCAATCTAGTGGAATCAGGAGAACAGAGTTTCAGAAGGCTCCCCAAAAACATTTTGGGGATTTTTTTACGAAGGGTAAATTGGATGGCGTTTCTATCTGACATACCTACTACTAGTGGGAACCAGTTAATGAATCAGGTTATCTTCATATATTAAAAGAGAAATGACAGAACATCTGTCTTGGGGTGTCCCTCAAACCGGGACAACATCCTATTCCTTTATGGATGATATCTCATCTGTAATTAATTACTTATAACCAGGCATCGAACCAGTTCTATTTGTCTTTCTGACAGGCAATTGTTATGTGCCCATTGCCTATTATAGGGCACGGTGTGACTGGACACTAACATTTGGTAGCTTGAAAAGGACAATATGGCTAACTGATTCCAGAGAAAATATTATGAGGAGGCTTGAAGCAGTTTATTTGGAACACTTGAGATTGGCAAGAAAGACTTCATAAGTAGACACTGTCTTCAGAGGATACCAAGCTTAGATTTAAGCCTCAAGATTTGCATAATTGGCATGATATTCAAAACTCTGAACTAAGCCCAAGATATTTAGGATGTGAAAGGCGTGTAGTGAAGTACATGACATGTAAAGCCGCTGCTCAAAAATGAAAATGGAGAAAAAAATTATGTCTTTCATCTGTGCAGCAATGGGGAAGAAAGTTATTCTTACCTGCTCATATGATTGAAATCCATTTCTCAGTGTTATCAGTTTAACTACCAGAGGTAACAAGACTGTGACACTAAACACAAACATTCTTGAATTACATACATGGGGGTCAATCACACCAAGAGGAAATAGCCACAGTCTCAGGTTCATCTTTGAGTAAAACTTTCATTGCAGCACTGAAGAGCAAATGAAGGCATTTCATTAAAGTGAGAAACAACGACACCATGATTGCACTCTCAGAGATGGCAGCAATTTTTACAGCCTCCTGTCCCAATATATATGATGTAGAATATTTGGATGTTAAGAAGTGATAGGCTGGGAGTGAAATAATTATGAAAGTTAGTTGAATTGCTATTGCTTTTTTGTTTAAATGTTTCTTTGTGACTGTTGAAGGGTAATACCATCTTAATATTATACTTGGAATGAACTTGTGTTGTATACTATATGTATCATTGGTTTAATTGACAGTTTAATTACTAGTTTGGGGTTTTTTGCTCTAAATGGTAATTAAAACAATTAAATAAGAGGGACTTGCAGACTCCAAACATCAATAGTCACTCAAAAGCTTTCTTTTTAATTTAGTTTTTTCATGAAACATTTCTTTATCTAGAAATAAAACAACTACAGTTTTGAAATTTCCATAAACCTCTTGTCTTTAAGCATGAAAACTGCATTAAATTTCCTCCTTTGAGCTGCACCAAATACTTTCCATGAAAATTATTTCCTTCAGTAAAGCTGTCTCATAGACTACTATTGGTAGTAATTTGTTCTTGAAATCACTTGGGAGGACACCTGTATTCTTTTCACACAAGATGCCTGTCCTCTGCAGTACACCTCTGTCATTTTGTTATCTGTTTATTTGCACCGCAGCATCAAAAAGCCCCTGTTGTGAACAGGGGTTGAATTATGATGAGTACTTGACAGGCCCAGGACATAAAGATGGCCTTTTTGCCAAATGGCTTCTTCATATACACTTGTATAGTCAAGAATGGATAATTCCCCAGCATTATGGTTTTTGCTGCTAATGAAGTGTGGACAGATGACAGACTGGTAATTTGGAAAGGTGCAAAAGTGCAGGGGTAGAGATGAAGGACCTCTGCAGGATAGAAGCAGAAGAGTTGACATTAAAGCAGCAAACTGTCAATCTTCTGCTTCCTTGTGAGGCTACCAGAAAAAGAGAAGCAATCAGCCCTAGACTTTAAAGAGGGGTTGTGATGTAACAAAAAATGGTGTTACAGATATATACCTGGTGCTGAGCTAATGCAGCAAACTCTTCACACAGAGAATCATCAGCAGCTCGTTTATTAACAGTGAATATTTGCAGCCTTCAGCATATATGAATGTCACGTGTTCTGTCATCCCCAAGTCTTTTCCAGCCTCTGGAACACTGACAGCAATGACTCAGCTTCAATTTGCATCCTTGCCATCTTTTTTTTAGCAAAAACTTGCATAGCATTCTGTGAAGTCCAACCTGATCCAATGCCAGAGAGATGGAACGGCCATAAGAGAACAACATAGATTTGAAACAGCAATGATACACACATAAAAGTGGATTTCTTATAAACTGGGTCAAAGTGCAAATGTATGTTTTCTTCCATTTGCAGATATGAAAAAACATCACCATCTCTGGTCTGTGAGGCTTTTCACGCTAATATTATTTATAAAATTTTCTCTTTATTTTGATAGGGAGATGAGACCTGTGAAATTCTCTTTGTACATTCAGTAGATAATTGCAGAGTAATATTATAATCCTGTCACATTTTATTCTATGAAGCTAGTTTGGAAGCTGGGAGAGGGGAAAGGCATAGGAGATGCAGATGGCCAGATGGAATTTTACCTGAAGCATTTGTTGAATTGTATGCACTGGAGAGCTCTTACCCAGCCACACCTTTCAGTTCAGTGTTATGTGACTAGTGGAAAATAGCCCTTCCCTTATCAAACTTTTTCTTTTTCCACTCTGATCTTCTGAGACGATATTTTTTTTCTCCTCCTGCATGCGATGGGCTTTAAAAAGTGAGCACACCATCATGGCTGTCTTTTGAAAAATGGCCATTATTTCACATTTCATGCTGTGGATTACCAGCATCTATCCCTGCTCTGCTTTTTCACACTGCCTCCTTTGCTTGGAGCCTGGACCTAAGCACAAGTAACTTGCTGTGATTGGCTCGCCTGCAAAAGTTCCCTTGGTATACATATGTGCTTGCCGTGCCCCCTAAAAATCCTGTCAGGAAGGAAATGAGCATCAGTCCATTAGCAGTCTCAGCCTTCTTGCCTACCACTTCACACTTGTGTGTGATAGACAAACTGCTATAACAGGGATAGCTGCCAAAGACAGAGAATGTAAACATTTTGGTTTGCCTAAGGAAGGCTCTTCCACAGTGTTGCATATGAATGAGTTTTGCCTCTCAAGACTGAAAGCCCTGCTCACATAGATTATAATCAGTTTTGTCTAGGAGCCTACATTAGCATGTCCTGGCTCACCCTCATCAATCCAGATTGAGTGAAGGGAGATCTAGACTTTGAGTTGACTTTCTTCACTCATTTCTCAATTAAAAGGAAAAAATCAGCATTTCTCAAGAGACAACGGTGTGTGTCCCTTCAGCTTAAATCTATAAAACAGTTCGATGACTGCTCTTATTATGGCATGTGCCCACTGTCTCACTTACCTTCCTCTATCTCAACCACCCTTGAATTAATGTAAGGATTGACTCAATGACTGCTGGGTTTTTTCCTTTCCTCCCTTGCATTCTATCATTCTGAAGTGAAGACCAGGGTCTTCCATCGGAATGTGTGGCCTCAAATCACTTACATCCAGCCACTCACTGTGACACCCTTGGAAGTCTCTTTTCCTACTCTGGTAGCCTCTTTCTGCTAGCAGTACATGCAAGGAGTATAATCTTTAGTTCCCGATCACAGAATATTCTGAGTTGGAAGGGACCCACAAGGATCATCAAGTCCAAGCCTAAGTAAATGGCCCATATGGGGATAAAACCCACAAGCTTGGTATTATTATCACCCTGCTTGAAGAAGGCAAAATTGGAATGAGATTCCCCCAATGAACAAAATTTTGTTTTCCTTTTAACCCCTTTTATCCTTCTGTATCCAAAGCATTCTATGTTAGTGAATTTTCTTGTAAGCAGCTTAGCAGCCAAGCCAAATTCAACCTTGTGGTTTGAGATGTAGAGGGAGAAAAATATGTCTTAGAATTGCATTGTCATCTTTATTTAAACCTTTCTTACCAGAAGCAATTTGTCCTGGAACTTAGCTATATTCAGTAGTACAAAATATTTCCTAGTAATTAAACTAAATTTCTCGCAGTGCAGCTGAAGTCCATTATTATGTGTATTGGGCAAAGAAAGAGACACCAGTTTGGGCAGAAAAGCAGAAAAAAAGAGGATTTCAGACATCCAAGGCAGGGAAGAATTGGACAAGCAGCATGAAGCAGTGTTGTACAGGTGAGGTGTGATGAGGGAAGAGACAGAGCAGTATATGCAGGTAGAAGTTATTCCATCTCTTTGTATTTGGACAGGTCTGCAAACAAAAGTAACACGGGACAAAGGGGTGTGAGGCAGGACAGGAAACACACAAAAAAGTAGCTGCTTTAGGTAAATTCATGGTGATAGCTGGTTCTGGAAGCGCTTTCATACTGCAAGTACACTTTCTTTGCTTTGGTTTCACAATATTCTTTTAAAAGCTTCCTTTTCCTTTAGTAATATTTTAAGGAATTGTTTAGCTGGATTTAGCTTAGTAACCAGGACCTGGCAACAGCCAGGTGAAATGCCCTCCTTCTGCTGTAGGCTTTCAGTGTCACCTTGAGGGATTCGATGCCTTATCTTCCCAATTTACTCTAACCTCCCAGGAGTGGAGAGAAAATATGTTAAATACTGTCAAATCTTCAGATATCAAGTGGCGGATACATTTGTATATACACACAGCTGGTTCAATACATATTCATATCACTGCTTATCCTTACCTGATAAAAGGGGCCAGTCAATACCTGAAGTGGGTAGATTTCTTGAAATAATTGCTGTTTGTGTCTTAGACGGTATTTTTAGTTTCACTAGAAGATCATCTCCAGCCCACTGTACACAAGGTGTATAGGTACAGAATTAGAGCAATGGCAACATGTGAACGACAGGAGTGAAAAAAGAAATGAGCTACAGCATTTCCCATGCAGAGGAAGTTGATACCAGGTCAGTTGGATCAGACTGACCAAAGCCTGGTACTACTCGTCAGTATTCGTCTGGAAAGTCACACCACATCCCCACAGGAGAAAGTGGGCAGTGAGGGGGGATACCTCCTACAGCATTTAATCAATTTGAAATAAGTCTTCATAGAAAGTTATTAAGTGAGAGATCATTGTTGCTCTTCATATTTAATCCTTTTAAGGTTTTTTTCCATCTGTTTCTTTTTACTTCTGTGTAAAACAATAATTCAGTTTTGTAAGTGCAGCATTTTTTCATCTGGGCCACAGAAAATGGAAATCCAGCATTTTTTAATTCCAGCTAAGAATGTCTTTGCAGCAATGGTCATATGACTCTGAGCTAGTTACACTAATGCTTTTAGAAGCATAACCACTCATTATATTAATTTTGATGAGTCAGGGAAAGAAAAGTGTTCTCTAACTTGCTTAATGGGATTTTTGGCCATCTTCCCAATAGCTACCTAAAAATTACTGAGGTGATTACTCACTATTGATTTTAGCTATGGATTTAGCCATTGATTTCAGGAAGCCAGGAATGGCAGATGGACCAGCATAATAGAATGCAAACAGGATTATAAGGACAAAAAGATTGTTGTGAAGATTCCTGTTGAACATATACTGATTTCTTTGGTTCCAATTAGTTTCCAGTTGTGCTGTGGATGTCTTGCACCAGGGAGATAGCAGCGATACAGTAAATGACACTGGCATGTCAATAAATGGCACCTTATTTCTTCAAACTGGCAAGAAATCATTACAATCTGGATCTTTGCTTTCGTGACACGGCACTGGGTGCTCAAAGATAGGCCTTACAAAAATCCAGTCACTGACTGAACGTAAGGAGGTGCTGTATCTCAGAGGCTCAGGGCGAGAAATGCAAACCTAATTAGTAGGTAATAAAGCTCTCTTCTTGCTGAGGTAGTAGTGACAGAGTACAGGCTGAGTTCTTTCTGTAATATCTCGTTGCAGGGGGAAAAAGACACATGTGAGTTAGTGTGCTTGAAATTGCCTACTATTAAACTGCACATCAGAGCTGATCAAGGTTAGAAAGCTTCATGAAAGACTAGACTGAAGGTGTTGCCTGACACTGTTCTCTGGAGTGTCCTTGCACGTTGCTAAGGAAACGAAAGGAGATAAAAGAAAGATGGTCATAGTTGTTCTGATGAAAGAATCTGAGATGAATGAGGGAGGCTAAATATTTTCTGTTTGGTAACAGGGCCAAACTGTGGCTCTAAACTACAGACCTTGTCATATGGGAGAAATGTGAAAAGAAAGCACGTGGTAGCAGGAAAAGAACTGCACTTTTGACAGCTCCACTGGATTCCCTTTTCCTTGACCTTGCTAAAGCAGATCAGCTGCCTTTGAATGTATGCAGTGTCTAGTTTCAATCCACCATATGAATCTTTTGAAGACAAAAAGAGCCTGGTCCCACCTTCTCTATTACTCTGCTTCCTTGTTCTCTATTACTCTTCTTCCTACCCCCACACCCCTCTACCCCACCACACTACTGTATAGGATCCTGTGGCTGTAATTAAATTAATATGGGATTTTGACCCCACAACCTCCCTGTGTTCTATTATCCTTGTTTTCAGGGGTTAAATACAGTCAGAAGATGATTTAACTGCTTTAAAAGAGAGAGGAAAAGGTGGAGAAGATTTTAACTGTGAAATGAATGAAATCTATGTCACTAGACTTTCAGTATCATGCACTGCACATTTTTATTCCTAGGCATTGTTTCCATTTGTATTAGTCTGCTACACTCCCCTTTATCCCTCTTTATATGAGTTATAGCTTAGTCTTCTGTGTGGTTTTCCTTTGGCTTCCCCATTTCTGACTAGCAGCAGTTTGACCAAAAGCCTTTAGCCTACAAAATAGCTGGGGATGCTCAGTGGGACGTACAGATACAGGTGTTTTTCTATGACTCACAAGAGGACGCTTTGTTGAAGTTGGTTAGGAAACCACAGCGAGCTTGAGTTCCTTTACTTTGCTTTCTTCCTGAAATCCATCCTTTCCCTGATACCATGTTAGCAAGCCAGATTTTCATTGTCAGTGAATACAGCTTGAACTGGAGGAAAAAACCTCAAAAAACCAGAAGACAAAATGTCATTGATTGGAGAGACCTATGTCCATTAAGATAACAAATCAAAGAAAGAAAGATGTTTAGCCTACTTATCAGTCTGTTCAGTTTCACATAGCTGAAACTTGGACTCATGAAATTTACGTGTGTTCAAATAGGTCCATGCCAAATTCGCTGCATATACCGCAGGAAAGACAAAAGCAGTTTAAAAAATGTTAGGTCATCCCTTAACAAGACTGTGTTTCGTTGCAGTTCTTTTTTATAGCCACCCCATCCCCAAGAAATCTTCTAGCTTCTGGTTCTCAGAAATGTAAAATTATTGTTACTCCTTTAAGCATGAAGAACCTGAAGTTCATTATGTATATGGCATCTTCTAAGTGAGAGTGCCTGCAGAGTGACAACCCACATATTCTGAATTATGCTGATGTTTCCAGCCTGCTTCTTTCCCATGCAATCTTACCTGCTATTTGACTGTCTTTAAAACTAGCTGAGAAAATTATCACATTGACTGCAAATTTCCTGATAAGATGGCATTTATAATATCAGGACACTGAACTTGACAATTTCAGTAAATTTCAATATCTCTGTCTAATACTTCATTGCCTTCTACCAAAGGGATTTTGGTCAGAGTAAGCAATGAATGGATGAAGACTGAATAGAGATATACATCCTCTCCTCCGTTAATTTAAACCATTGTCAACAACTAGAGAGGCAAAAAGGAGGAGAGGATCAGATTCCTCAATACTGAGGGAATCTGCCCACAGAGAAATTATTTCTCTGAGATGGAAAAAAATGCCTTTGTTGCAGAAAACCTTGCAGTTAAAACAGTTAATGATACTGTAACTCAACTAAAATGCTTTCTCCTCCCCACTAAATGATTTGGAAACAAGTACTGATTTTTTTTTCTTCTGACCTACTTCTTATTAAATTGTATTAAACAAGATTAAGTATGCATTTGCATCAGCAACAGCGTTTCACAGTCAAATTCTGGATGACAGAAAGAGCTAGCTTACTTTCTCTCCAATGCCATGCCATGAATCAGTGAATTAATTTACCAGTGGATGTGGAGAACAGCGTCATGAAACCTGTTTTATAACCAGCCATCAGTGGTGTGCAGTGAAATTCTTGTAATGAGCAAATCCATCAGACAGAAAAACTGCTCTGATATTTGGGCATTGGCATTGTAGAAAGCAGAATGAGAAGTCCTAATCCCAATTCCTGAAGGACAGTACTTGCCAGTATTGAATTATATGGTTTTTTTCAGAACACTTCATGATGTATTATAGAAAGTTCCTTTATGAATGTGAATAATTCTTGTGATACTCAGTGAGATAACTTACACAAATAACTACTTGCTTGAATAAGAGCTACAGAATTACATCCTATGGGAATGACTTCAGCAGGGGTTTCTAAAGCATTCATCATTCTTAGTGAAAGTCTTAGACTTAACTGATTAGGAATAATGCGAAATTATGTGCTACTTGTAAATCTTTACTCTCATTTAGTATATACGTACCTCCAGCAAGTAACATTCTCAGACTTCAATGGAACCTGAAGCCAGAGAAAAGCTTACAGCTTTCACTGAGTGCCCCAGGGGCCCTGAAGTGAGTGGACAGCAGAAGTCAGTCATTTAGCAAATGCAGAGAAGTCACCAGTGCAATTGTGTGACAGGGGATGGGAAAGCAGAACACACCAGAATCTCATTTCTTCTCAGAACTTTCTAGCTGATGAGTGTCAACTAAAATACCAAATTTCCAAGAGGGGACTACACTAGGGTAACTCATTAAAGTGAGGAGCGGGGAAAGCTCTCCACTTCAGTATTTTTGTATTAAAAAAAAAAAGTATTTATCAGATAGAGCATTATGAAAAAAATCCCAAATGTGAGCATTTGATCAGTCTGGAAATGCTGACGGAAAGCTCACTGATGGAAAAAAAGTAACTGTTTTAAAAAATTGGTTTAGGCGAACTTCATTTATGTATCTTTATTAAATTTGAAGACCGTGGCTTGGAAGTGTGAAAAGGACATTTTGCTTGTCAAAAATCAAGACAATGTGACATCAGAAGTGTTGGGGTGTGAAGCAACCTGCAGGGCCAGGCCCACAGTAAAGAGCCTCAGAAAAAGTAATGAAAGCCAAGGGGCTCTGAGAGACAGAAGGGACTCTAAGATAGCATGATGGCTTGATTACCATATCCTCACTGACTGAAATCAGTAAAAATGCTGCAAGATTTCTGCATTTGTTTTGCAGTTTAATTGTAGTCTTTAATCTCTAAAAGACCAAGGCACAATAGTTCCAAATATCAGTCCCAGGGAATCACCAAAACTGACAATCCAAGTACACTGAGCTGTGTACTTATCATTGGTAACATTCATGCTTCTGTGCTTTCATTGATGAATGCATTCCTGGCTCCCAAAAGTCAGCCTTCGCTGTTACAGACAGAGCTGCAAGTGACATTCTGTATTTCAAAACCCTGAGCTCAATATCCATTATTGCTCCTTATGGCAATTTTAAAGATGTGTTTTATTTAAGGAAGCTTTTCTTCATCGAAATAACTGTAACAGATGTTTTATGTTCTATTTGTTTTGCTATGTGGTAGCACTGCAGAGAGAGATTAAATTAATTCCCCAAGTAGTGTATTTCTAGGGTGAAACTAAACAAGAAGAAATCAAAACATATGTCCAAGGGAAAACCAAGCATCTATTCAAGGGACAGATATTTCTGCAGTGCTGCCTTTACTGCTTCTTTACATGGTGTCATTTCACTGTTTCCAGTGAAAAGTGTGCATTGCATTCCCAAGATCTGTGCACATTATCACATTGGTGATGATGAACTTCAGTTAATACTAAAGCTATTCATAACTTATCTTTTTTCTCCTGAATCACAATTCCCATATTCCTTTAATGATCATGTTTTTATGTCTCAGTAGTCCTTGTCTAATGTACAGATTAATATATATTATAATTAAAGTATTATTGTACAAGAGGATTGGATTGCATGGCTAGGATGAAATTACTGTTCATTAAAGAACATAATAATTTATTTGACAAAATTTTAAAAATTATTTTTAAAATTTTGTTTATAATTCCTTGAAGATGTGTCATTTCATTACACCATATACATTTTGATTAAACTTCATTACATCATACACATTTTGATTAAAAAGGCTGCCCCAGGAACATTTCTTTTAAAAAGTATTAATAGTAAAAAGATTATATATTTTAAAGCTTTTTGTATGCTGAGTAAATAAGCCCAAACTGTACGATTTCAGTAGTGAAGTATGTCATGATTTTTGCCTTGCTTGTCATCATTAACAGAATGACGGGTCCACCCACAAGTCACTAGCACCATGACAAACCATGCTAGGGCAGAATGACAACTGTTCTCATCTAAATGAAAAAAGACGTCAAGAAAATGTCACTGTTCCCATATTGAAGTCTTCTGACAAAACAAAGCTAGCGACACTACAACAGTCTCTCTCAACAGATGCCTTTTACTAAAACTTCAATTTGAGAAAAGTGCTTTAAACACAAGATATTCTCCAAGGCATTAATCATCAATAGGGATCTTGGAGCTGATTGTATTCTCTGCTTTCCAAGTCTATATATATGGAGTTATTTTGATTATATCTCTGTTGGAGAACTGAACAAATTTGAACTGAACTGGTGGTGCAGAACATATTTAAATGTGAACTTGAGAACTTGTGCACTTTAGCAATGTAGAGTTTTTGTGTATACAGCACATTTTTGTGCCAAGACCCTTGTGCCCCACACATGAAAAAAACAAGAAACAAAAACAAAACAAGAACTCCGAACTGCTTTTAGCAGAGCTAAATGCTATTTGGGTTGAATTACTTCAGCATGGAGTAAATTCTTACAGAAGGCTGGGTTTTTCCAGCTGCTGAGATAGTGACTTTAAAGGTTCTTGGCACCTTACACAGTTAAACTCAGAGATGTCAGAAGATAGAAGACTGATATGTCAAGACAGAGGCTAGACTGAATTATACCAGAAAGTGTTTGCTATATGTATTGGGCCATTATCCTGCACAGAGGGAATTTATGTTAAAAATAATAAAAGCCAGTAGAGATTTAGCCAGCTACAAAAGCTATGTTGAACATTTTTACTGATACCTCAGACGAAGCATGAGCTCACAGTTAGGAAAGTGGTTAGTATGAGTTGGTTGACACTCCCTTTCCTGCCCCTTTAGGCTGAGCTGTTGCTGTGCATCCAGCAGAGCCCAATCTTCCTGCATGGAGGATTCTGTCAGTGGTACAGCAGAGTCTCCTGAGTCTGCAGCATGGTCATTCACAGAGCTCTCAGCTCTCCTTTCATAGAAAAGGAACAGAAGCAGAGAGGGGTTAATGCAAGTTGTGCAAGGTTGTTCTGGGAGCCTGTGGTAGAGGTGGTCAGATTTCATGCATTTGACTGTCCTTTCTTGCAGTCTTCACCAGGAATGTTCATCATTTTTTTGAAATAACTGGTGGTAGCTCAGCTAATCTTACCAGCTGCTGCTGTTGTTTTTTGAAACCAATATAAAGCATTTCCAGGTCCCTGCAGTGAGCTTCCATGGTTTCTTAGCTGTGCTAAGAGGATCCCTGTGGTGTGCTTGCCTTGTTTCTTAGCTGTGCTATGAAACCCTGACAATCCGTATCCCTTGCAGTGCTGTCCTGCCAGTGCATACATATGTATGTCTCCTTCTAAGGCACATATGGGCATGTTCTTCTGTTCTCTTTGCACATCATTTTCATTCCTTCCCATAATTTATTCATGCTAGTTTATCATCAAGTATTGTATTTCTGCCCATTCATTATTTAGTGGATGATGAAGAAGTGGTGTAATACCAAACAGCAAGAGGAAAAAATGCACCAGGGACTTAGTAGATTGGGTAGTTGTATCTGCAAGACTCAAGGAGACATTCCAGTTCATTCCCTGTCCTGGCAGATGTTATTGCTTGCTGAGGTGCTGATCTTTCCGGCATTTGTGTGCCAAAATCCCACAGATGCCATCAGTTTCTATAATGAGGACTTGCATTTTCAGTTCCTTGGAGCACAAGGTTTTCTTTAGCTACCTGAAAAGGTGCCCCAGGCTTCTCTTCAGTCTCTTCAGATGCAGTTGCAGGTGGTGGCTCTGTCAAGACACCGAGTAACACCTGGCTGCAGGTCTCTAATGAGCAGTACTGATGTGAATAAACCTGTTCACAGGTTTAAAATTCAGCAGATGTACTGGCATTTACAGGATCGAGACCTGATTGTGTGTGTTTTGTGTGTAGTAGTCTCTCCATGCTAAGGTAGACATCTCTGCTTCTACCACTGTGTTCTTCTAGCTGAAATAACAAATTTAAAAAATGCTAAATCGATATAGGAATAGTAAAAGCTACAGTAAGTTGTTAATTGTTTAGAGGCATAATTTACCTCCATTGATTTCTACCTTTAAAACATTGTATCTTGTTGACCACAGCTTTAAAATGTTTGTTTTTCATTCTTCTCCTATATCTTCTGCTGAACTGGGAAGGTGGACAACATGGCCAGTCTCCACAACATACATGTTCGCACAGGCTGCTTCTGTAACACGGGAGCCTGCCAGATGCATTTGGACATAAGCAATGAGGACATCCAAAGGAACCTGCAGGTTAGTTTCTGAATGTGATTAGGAGAAGATAAAAGCTAAAGTTAGTGTATCATGTCCCATGGTTTTGAGTCTTTGTGACTTTACAAATGAAGTTAAACTTGATTTGCTTTCTATGAACTTTCAAATCACTTGCCTTGTTAAAGAACTGAATTAACTGAAATTAAGTTCATTGAAATGAGGTATTGAAACAAAATCATTTGATGGACCCAGAGAAGTTTGTGTTGCTTGTTATTATTTCATTGGAAAACAGGAAACTGGGGCTTCTTTTTGGTTTTGGAATTGCATGATATCCAGACTTCCAGCAGAACAGAAGTTCCTGGACAATTCCTCTCATATTTTTCTTTAAGTATCCTTAATTAATTGTTGTACATAATACAATACAATAATGTTCAAGTCTTGTAGACCTATTGGTGTTGGGTGTTACAGCTGAAAATGCATATGCAAATTAGACAGGAAACAATAAAGGCAAATACACAGTGAATCTCAGAGAATGAAGTAAATTTATATGACATCTACTTAGATTACTGGTGTGTTAGATTGTTAGAATATGAACATAAAGACTGTTTTCAAGATTACTAATGTTTTCCATAAGCTGTCATTAAAAGATGTATAGCAGGTTTTATTACAGTGAAGTGGAGGAGGCTTCCTGTCTGCATATTTGTCAGAAATTACAGTAAATTAATTCAGAACAATCAAAAATTTTACTAATGGTGTTCTTCAAAAGGTAAAAAAAAAAAAAATCTAATGGCTGTAATGCCATTATATAGCTCCCTTATAATTTCACAGAGACATACAGATAATTTTGCAAATACATTTACATGCAGGACTGATAGCACAAGTTCTTAAAGGCTGCTGCAGTTCTTTAATACCTTCCTTTGCAACATGGTGCTTTGAAGCTCTCTCCTCGGAGAAAGCAAAAAATGGTCTACCCTTCTGCTGAAGTGAAAAATGCCAAATAACCAGCTGCAATGCTCTTGGATCTCCTTATACAAGGAGGATTTTGCTAAGGAGTGAGTGACTTCTTTTAGGTATCATTTAAATGGGGATAGGCCAAAGTTAAATTTATGGAGAGACACTTAATCTGCCAGAGGTTGTATAATGAGGTGGTACAGTTACACAGTCATTATTTTGGGACATTCCATTCCCATCAGTGCTTTGAGAAAGATCAGGATGAGTTATTGACAACATTACTGTGTAGAGGAAGGCATCTTTTATCACATTATTTGCACATATACCTCAGCTTCATCTTTTCCCAGGATGCTGTCTGTATTCTTCCTTCCCTGATGAAGATTTACATGATAAAATGGCTGTGAGGGAGGACTTTCTGTCCTCAAAGGTCCCTGGAGAAGTGTGGTTAGTTTTCCTAGAACGTTTTGTAGGAGCTCGTTTACTTATTTGCACAGCAGGAACCTCTCTCCTCAGTCAATCAAGCAATACTTGGCAGAAGGGTTGCAGAAGGGTATATTAACAGATGCAACCTAATTTTGCAAATGTTGCTTCTGCTCTGTTTTCAAGGATAAAAACTACATCACACTGCATTAAAATATTTACTACTGTGTTGCATGCTTTGACATAGATGTAGGGGTTTTATTTCTCCTTGCATAAATGGCATCTGTGTTCACTGTACTGTGACATTTCTTGCTTAAAAAAAGCCCTCATGTAAATAAACTATTCACACTTCCATTTTTAATGTAACAGAAATATATAAATAAATTAAATTCTGAAGAAAAAACCCAACAGCTTCTGCACTTAGGGAAGAGGATACTGAGTTTGGACTAAACATTATGTCCACTGGTGAACTACTATTAAATGGGTGAACAAAGGGGACTCTAGCTTGCTTCACTGGTGGTGAGTGGAAGCACTCACTGACTCAGTTAAAGAATGAGAAACTTTTGCTCTTAAGGGAGAGTTTTCCATGAGTCTTGTATGAGAGATGTATATGATGTGCATCTACATGGAGGTCACTATAGGGCATTCAAGGAATTTTTCAACAAAATTTTTTCAAGTGGAAACTTGTGCTCTTCAAAGGAGGAAGTGTTAGAGGAAAGGCTAGTTTCCTCCATCCTGAAAGCAATGTGTTTACTGGATCAGCAAAACAGATATAATGAATATTCCAATGTCACTTTGGATGTCTGAGCTCTAGATTCAAGTCTTTGCTGTGCTGACGTCCCAAATGAGTTCATTCTCTGCTGTTTGGACTGTTTAACACAAGCCATGAATAAGCCATTGATGAGATAAAATGGAACTCTTCTGACAGTGCATATCAAGAAAACTGCCCCAGAAAAATCATGTCTCATGGTTTGTTCACTTATCTGAACATAATGTCACAGTTTAAATCCCAGTGAACAATGCAGGTGAGACTGGAATATCCCTGGAGATTGTCCTAGCTAACAATCATGGGACATACAACCTTTTTGAGATTCTTGATATGTTTTTGAGAAGTATCTCTTCCTCTAGAGTAGAATAGGACAAGCAGCTCAAAATCATCTTCTTCATAGTCTGAGTAAATCATAATATGACTGAAGGTTTTGTTCTACATTTTCTCTTTGTATTCATGAGTTAACCTTTAATTTTTTACAACAGTTTTTCAGGTTAGAATTAAGAAACTCATTAATAACTAGGTAAATTAGAGAGAAATAAAGCAAAGCCTCATGACAGCTCTCTGGTTTTCTTCCTACTTCAAACTAGGCTGGCCATGTCTGTGGAGATAATATAGACCTAGTTGACGGACGTCCCACTGGTTCTGTGAGAATATCCTTTGGCTACATGTCTTCTTTTGAAGATGCACAGACTTTTTTGAATTTCATCATAGCCATCAGACTGTCCAAATCAGACCCTGAGATTCCTTTCCAGTCTGTTACAAAGCCGACGACAGAGTCTGTTCCAGATGAGCACCTTTCTTTTAACAGCGCAGATAAATTGTCTCCAATACTGCAAATCTCGGACAGAGAACTCAAGAATATTCCATCTGAGACAGAGACAACTGGCAGCTGGCAGCCGCCAGAGCCTGAGGCAGAAAGCATACGGGCAGCTGTTTCTGAGACTGCAGTGCCAACGTGTAGGAAAGGTGGCAAGCCCATCACTGTCACCAAAATTTACCTCTACCCAATCAAATCCTGCTCTGCATTTGAGGTATGTGCTTTGAACCATTTGGAAGTATTTGTTCAGCTCAGCCTTGTGTTTTTCCTCAGACACGTGTGCATGAGATGCTAGGAAGCAGTGTGTGGGTACCCATGTTTCCTTTTTTCCAGTTTTGGGGATCAAGTCCCACATGTTAGGCTACCTTGAAGGATTTTCAATTAGGCTGAAGGTACGGGGCAGGGGGATAAATATCTCTTCTGCTCTCCCCTACCCCACAACAGGCAAATCTGCACATTATATGCTGTCTTGAAGAAAATAGTTGGATTTGCAAAACTTGACTAAAATATAATCAAGTAATTAGTATGCTTTTACAGAATGACATCTGATGGACTCATAGGCACTGATGGGTAGGCAGCAATTGAAAAATAACTTGATTAACATGTTATAATTGAGAGGCGGCTGATTTACATTACAAAGAAATGTTATCATTAAAAATACATTTGCAACAGAAATATGACATTTAAGTGTTGCTGCACTATATGAAAGTTCACTCTTTGAAGATTTTAATTGCTTTTTTACCAAGTTAATAATATCATCACCTTAGCTGTGACTTTTTTTATTTTAATAATGCATGCTGAAATAGGTGTATGGCCCACACATGATCTAGAACGTCGCTCTGCTTAGTACCATACTGGGCAGTGATTTAATGAATGTCAATAATGGTATAACTTTCCCTACGAAAACTTACTGGTGTAGGTCAGTGTCTCACATCTGAGAGAAAATTGGGGTCAAATCCAGTGACGAATCCCCTGCATTTCAAATAGGGCTTCTCAGCTGATTTGATCATGTTTTGGTTTTTTTCTTTCTCAGTGCAGAGAGGTTGGGCAATTAAACACTATTAAATGATCAACAAAACATCTGTATTTTTAAACTTGGGTTGGCTTATGATGTCTTTAATTCAGAGGCACAATCCTGAGCATTAAATGAGATCTGAACAAACAATTTCCACCCCTTATTAACCTCCCACTAGATCAAACTGTTTAGGAAATCAAATTAATTGCCCATTTCATGTGAAAAATTTTTAACCTTTGTTTAAGTGTTGCAGTTTTTATTAGTTGCTGTATTACAGAAGCCCAGCATAGAAGCTGCTGAAATGTGTTGGCAGTATTGAGATGCCTTTGGGTTAAATTCTATTTTTGACATTCAGGCTGATGTTGTGAGATACATGCCACAACATTCAGCACTAGGAAGGCTTTGAAGTGATTGTGCCCAGGAGCAGGTAAGACATACCTCAGCATGAAAGAAAGCTTATGTTTCCCCACAAGCTGAGCTGGGTTTCTCCTCTTCAAGCTCTATGAGGGGAAACAGCTCTAAGTGATAAATTCACACAAACCTGCTACTCCCTGGCAGACAGGACTGCAATTCTGTATGGAGGGGGGAAATCCCCATGCCTCATGCATAGTGCTTGTGCCAGGCATGTGTTAATGGGCCCAGAGTGAAAACAGGGCTCACCTTACCTCAGCTTCCATCTCTACAGTTCGACACTGGTCTGCAAGCAGTGAGAGATGGATGCCTGCTTATTCATTTTATCATAAAATAGGCATCTGCAGTAGAAGAAATAAATTATTCCTAGATATTTCTGTTTCTTTTCATTGACTGTAAGAGGAATCCAAGGCAACTAGGATTATGCAGCTAACACTAGCTGATCTGAATAATTTAAAAATAGATATAAAAACTGCAACTACATTATGAGGTTTAATTTTGCATGTCTAGAGTAATTTTTGAAGTCTGTTTTGATTTTTTTTTATGTCAAAGCCTCAGCCCCATTAGAATGCAATCTAAGCACTGTCAGAGCTTGTATTGCCAAAGAGTAACAGAAAATTAAATAAATACTGGATTTATTGTATGGTATTGGAAGGGACTGGAATTTCACTATAAAGAGCACTTAGCTCTTCTCCTCCTCTTCTTAAAAAGTTTTTTTTGTGCATTTCCACATGGTTTTCATGTGGTTCATAGGAGATACATGAGTGCATATGAAAGAACAGTAGAAGTTGACTTAACAAATCCATGAAAGGGCTTTCACTGCACTGGGAGACCAGGCCAGGAGTTGAAGTCAAAAGAGTATTTTGATTTTCATGGGTTTTTTATATTGAAGTAAATCCCCGCAAAAAATATGTTTGCTTTTGTGACCTTCTTCCTGTCCACCAGACATTCTTCATGTTTTTTCTTCCCAAAAGTCTGACTGGCACTTCTAGACCTGTCATGCATTTATACCCAGCCTGTGAAAGATCTGCCAATCTCACTGTCTGCCAGTCTCACTGTCTGCCTATAGAAGAGGTAAAAATGCCAACTTACAGACCACCATTTGTAAAATGAACTTTAAAGCTCAATTAATCCCATTCTAAATCACCACATGGCTTAGTCTCTTCCCAGTGGGTAAGAGTGGAATAGGAAGCCATGGCTGCCAGGACCCAGACCCTAGCTAACTGCAGGGTGCACTAGCCTTCAGTACGTACCCATACGTGTCTTGGGGTGACTGTATGATGCTGTATCCCCTATCGCCTGCTCTATGCCAGACATGAATCCCGTGCCTTTCTGTGTCTTTAAGCTGCATCCGAGAGAAAGGGGGAAAAAAAAAGACCTGAGTGGTTTTGTGCTTCAAGGACACAGATATACACTCCCCTGTGTTCCTGCTATGGAGCCAAGGAAAGCACCTCCCTTTTTTTTCCTCAGCTCTCGGCTCTCTGCAGCAGGGAAGAGAGTGGCATTCTCTTGCTTTTTAGCTACCTTCTTGTTTGTTAACTAAAGCATAGAGTTTCCTGGGACTTTGGCTTCTTCTTCTTCTCTTCTGGACTGCTCAGCAATACCAGAACATCACCAGGAGGGCCCACACTGCGTCCCAGAGGGGCCCATGCCGCACCCCAGCTCCGGAGAGGAGAGAGCCACACCCACAAAGGACTTTGAAATCTTCCCAGGTTTTCTTCACAGCGAGAGGTTTTATTATTTAACATTATTCATTCTTTTTTTCCGTGCCTGCATGCACTTTGCTTGTTAAATAGATAGGTTTTTTTCACTTTCCTCCGAGGAATTTCTTTCCAAACCTGGTGGGGGAGGGGCTGCTGAAATCTGCCTTCTAACAGAAGGACATTCTTTTCAGATGTTTCTCTCCAAATTTGTCTCAAACCAAGACAATATACGTATGTATGTGTTTATATGTCATTACTGTAACTTCAGCCTGTATCACCTTGAAACCAGGAAAACAATGCATGTCACATGCACTGGAGTTTGAAGCAAGACATGCTAGAGAAGAAACCTTACCACAATTAAATAGAATCAAATCCTGAAAATCATTTTGCCTTCTAAAAATATTCTGATTAAACCAGAATCTCTAGTCTTTATCTTGAAAAGACTGAATCATACACAAAACTATTCTTTTGCCATTTGTTTAGTGGTCTTTTTAATACAGACTTCACACTTAGAATTATAATATCTCCTTACTTAAGGAAACTCATAAACTTCTGAAGTAGTAATCATGTAGCTTGTAGTTTCTTTAGTCTTTGATTGGAATCCAAGAATTGAAATTCAGTGTCTTGTTTTAAATCTAAAATAGCTTTAGATGCTTTGTAGTTCCTGGAAATTTGGAACAGTGTTTTTCCAATTAAAAATTTGATCTCCATGTTTATCAGTTGTAGGGTAACTCTCAGCTAGCCGATGTGAAAAGGTAAAAGTGGTTCAAATACTGAGCTGTAGTAAACTCATTCACCTCGTGATATTTTGATACTTGAGATCAGAAGCCCATAGATTGGTAGGTTCAGGCCTCCAGCTGGTATGGGAGGTCAGATCTGCAGCGTGTGTAGTAACTACGCTTTATTGTAACTACATGATCACTTGAGTTTTCCTAAAATAATATGTGCAGTGGAAAATTCCAGCTAACCGTGTGTGCAGGACCCAGCCCATCTGCCAGTGAAATCTGCCCACTGACTTGCTGGTTGCAGAATAGATCATTAGTGGCAGGAGGACAAACTTGAGGAGGATGTGAGTGCAAACTCACAGCTGTTTGATCTCCTCTTTAGAGTCACATAATCTCCTCCTCTCCTAAACTCTGATTTCTCTGTTCTATTCTAAGTGGTTTAGTACGAGAGGTTCTTGACCTCCAGAGAAAATGAGAGTGCAGAGTACTTTGGCTGCTGGGAGGATGAAACTTGGCATGAAGACTGTCAGCTCATTGCAGGTCAGGTGACTTCTGCAGCATTTTATAGATTGTTCCTGGCCACAGGACAATCCCTATCCACTGTTGTCCCATGGATTTTGCACACATGGTGCAGGAAGCAGAGGGTAGAATATTCTAACTCAGCTTCTCAAATGTGTTTTCTCTTCCCTACAATTATTTTATTTCATGGAGAAAAGCAGAGGAGTAACCTCTATCCTAGACCACTTTCTTTTTTCCAACATAAAAATGTGTTTTAAACATGCATTTTTAAACAGGAACATCTCTCATGTCAATGACTTTTGCATAATTACATAACACAATGTGCCCAGTGAAAGAGGTTAGGAATTTAAACTAATAACTGATTAATAACTTTATTATTCTTGCAGTAGATTTCAGAGTATAAAAAATTGCATCTCAAAAGAGAAAACAAACTAGCTTTTAATTTAAAATACAATGCAAATTCCTAGTGATCAGTGGATAAAGTATATGTGAGACCACTAATATTTTTAAACTTAGATACTTTAAAGCCTTTTCAGTAATTCCTTTTATATGTTCAAAAACTGTGTTAGCCTTCATGATGACATTACTGTGAACTATGGGAGAAATGCAGCTCAAAATGTTTTACAGAAAATTCTGAAATTAAAAAAAAAACAACCCCACATGTTTTTGCGGTGGATATTTTTATTTTGTGATAAGAAAAGATGGACTAAAGCAGATAAGACAATCCCAAGTACTGGCTGTATTATGCAATGATCCTTGTGACAGGTAGAGAAGACCTTATATTGAATGATCCTGGGATGCATCATCACCTGCCATGCTTGGAATGAACGTGTATGCTGGTATCTATCAGTAAAACCATGCTCTCCCTGCTTTCCTTCTGTCCTCCCACTTTTAATTCGTCTCAGGAGCCAGAGATGGCCAGGCAGCTTCAGGGAATCACGTTACAAGCTATATAATGCAGTATTGCTCACTGCCACGTATGCTAACCTGCTCTATTTTACTTCATTTAGCTATCCCTTCAGCCTCTTTGAAATAAGGGCAGGATATGCTCTCCACAGGCCATAGGCCTAAGTGCTGAGAAAAGAAATGAATGTGTTCTTCCATGCTCATCTCCAGTGTCAGTATTAGCAGCAAACCAGCTCTGGCTGTTTAGAGCTGTCTGTGGCTCTCCATCCAAGGCAGGGCACACAGTTATTTTGTTGTTGCAGCTTTCTTTATCAGAATCCTAGCAACATGTGCAATACAGTGAACTGAAAGTGGAGAGGGAGTTGGGCACTTGACAGTGCACAGAGGACATCCATGAGAGGACAGGGACTCACTGCAAGGCATGTGTGTGTGACTCTCACTACAATGGCAAATACCCAGAGGAAGCGGGGAAAATGGGCTGAGGACCTGTAGTCATGTGCTGCATCACATTCGTGATGCGAGTGAAGCATGGAGTTAGTCACCATTACTTTGGACCCGTCAGAGGTATTTTGAGTGGAAGGTATTGATTATATCCAAATATCTGCTACCTGATTAGATGGGCTTACCCGTTAATGCCTGTCAGCACGTAAGAACTACCTCAAGCTCTGATTAAAGAGAGGTTTTGTTTTGCTCACAAAACCTCTTGCCTTCCGTGAAGGGGTGAGCAAACACTTAAGCTGTTTCCTGAATAGGATTGCTGTCCTGAAGTGGAACCAAAACAACTGAATGTTACAATAGGGAACTAAGAAACTTTGCGCTCTTTTTCTATTTTTCTGCTTTTTTAGTTTATTCTGCTCTCTGTATCTTGCAAATCCTGAAAAGATCTGTTGGATTCATGGGAGGATGTATTACCAATTAATGATCTTCTTTTTTGGAAGGGAGATTTGTTAGTAGGAAATTCTTGCAGCTCTCAGATGATCACCAGCTGTTCAAATGCATTTTGTAGTCTAATTATACAGGATAACCAAAAATGCTGGTCTCTCCAAAGAATAATTTCCACTAAGAACAAAAATGTGTTCTTCAGCTGATATTGCAGTCTTAGGGTTATGATTCCTCTCCTAAAAAAGACAGGACAAAGGTTCACATAACTGAGATGCTGACAGTTTGAGGTACTTGGATAATGTGATTTCAGATGACACTGTCAGACTCAAAATTTCTATTTATCACTGAATTTTTCATCCACACCTGCATAAAAAAATGCCAAATAATATTATAAATCAAGTAGGTTGATAAGACACATTTCTACTCTTAAATTTTTTTCCATTTTCTGTATTCAATATAGTTGGTAGCACTGTGGAAAAATTGAGTTCATTTTTGATGCTTTAAGTTTTCAGTTCTAGCATGCCTGCCCTCAGCTTTCTATAGTAAGGCTGTCAGTGTCAAATTGCTGCTGCAGGCTTTTATAAAAACAGGAAAAGTATATAAGAATGAGATATTTTGGGTTCTGTCAAGTTTTGGGTCGATCACATGATAAACAAAAATGTGGTTTTTAATTAATCTAACCAGTGCTTCCAGACATGCTTTTGTTCAGAGCATCATGCTGTGCTTGACATATATTTCACTCAAGTAAAAGTATTTTGTTGGCTAATTCATGTGAGATCTACTCAGCTTTTCTATAAGAATTCAACCAAGTTCAGCTGTAAACTTTTCTCCATATCCAACCGTGACTAGAAAGCATACGTGAGCTGAAGAATATGTTTAAATGGCCAGCTTTATATTACAAGAATGGTATTAATATTTTAACATTCTGGAGAAGAAAGCAGATATTAATGTCACCCAAAGGCATTACTAAAATTGCTGTCTTTTTTGGATTTCAAGATTACCATCTGTGTAGCATCAGAAACAGATGTTCTTTTCACCAGAAAAATGTACGAGAAAGCAAGGACAATATGCTTGTATGGGCTATTGAATGTAAAGAGTGTTATAGAAGTAATGGAAGAACAGATAGCAAAGAAGACAATGTGGTTTTTTGTAAGGGGATCTAAAGAAACTATTATTCTCCCAGCTAAAACAGAAGCTTCAGTGGCAGAGATTTTCTCAAATGGATTATTTGATAAAGTGGTCCAATTTTATTAAAAAAAAAAATTTGAGTTTCACAGTTTTCCTGCTTTCTGTTTCTTTGGTTTTGCCTTAATTCATAAAACTCCCGAAAATTTCTGTACTTTGTAAGTTAAGTGAAAATTGGTGGGGGAACAGATCCTAAAAATGAATGAGTATAAAATTAAAGACAGTTTTCAGAGTGTTTTAGAACTTGTTTATTCTTATAGCTCTGTTAAACGGTATGATAATACGTAACAAATTAGAGTAATTTGATTTTGTCAGCTTTGTGCAGTGATATCTTTATCTTTGATTTGCAATCAAGGTTTCTCTTACAAAAAGCTGTCATTGGCTTGCATAAGTTTTCCTGATTTCAATGAGTTTCATTAATGGATTCTTTCCCCTCTCTTTTCTTTTCAGCATGAATCTATTAATGCAGCTAACATTTTTTAAACCCTTGTACCCCCTCCTAATGCCTTCCCAGGTTACAGAATGGCCAGTAGGAAACCGGGGTTTGCTGTATGACCGAAACTGGATGGTTGTAAACCAGAATGGAGTCTGCATGACTCAGAAGCAGGAGCCAAGGTTGTGTCTTGTGAATCCCTCAATTGATCTGAAGCAAAAAATTATGGTCATTCAGGCAGAAGGTTCGTAAACAATATCCTTTCCTTCCCTTCTTTATTGGTGTCAAACTTCTAGGCAAGGACACCTGCATGCACCCACCAAACTACTGAATCCTGTGCATGCTTACTTGTGGTTTACTGGGGACTTGAGGGACAAGTTCTGTGCCAGCTGTGGGCAATGAAAGCCCAGCCTGTTATATGCAGCTCTGGGGAGGTTCCTAACTTATTGTTGGGGTAGGCAGAGAGTAGATAGTGACTCCCTATGTGCAATCATAAAGTGGATGCTCCAGGACGGAGAAAGGAACAGACAGATGTGGAAATTTACTGAGTAGTGTCTCTCCATAGCATGAAGTCCTATAGCCTGAAGGCATTGTTATTGCTGCAAAGGTGAAGGAATAGAAGTCCGACATTAAACAACCTGGCCAAAAACCTTCCCATTTTATATCTCTCTTCCCCCTTCCATCTGTGGGATTAGAGGGGTAGAGCCTTCAGTGGAAATTAGTCTGAATTAAAATAAGGACCAGACATTATTTAACTCAGTTAAATACTTGCACTAGCAGGCAAATATTTCATGATGTTCGAGCTTCCTGGGAATTATCAAAATCCTTTTTATTCTCTGCTGAGGGGGAAAAAAAGAAAAAAATATATATGTAAAGTGTTAGAGAAAGCCCTTTGCTACTCAGGGGTGAAAATTATTTATTTTCATAACAGTGCCATTGGCACTGAGCACTGGAACAGGTTTGTATTCCACAAAAGTCATTACTAATGCTGAGTTTGCATGTGTCTGAATGGTGTTCATCATTTCCCCGGGGTCCAACATTTACTCTGCCTGGGTGTCTTAACCATTAATAATATATGTGCCCACATTTTCAGCAGCTAGAGCAAAACAAGGGAACCCTGTCTTCAGATTTTTCACTCTTTATTAGAAATTCATATGAGTGGATCTGTAACTACAGTCTCCTTTCCATGTGTACATTAGAGTTGTAGACCTCTCCAAGTGTCTGAGCACTCTCATAGAGTTAAATCTGACTCATTGATTCTTTTTGTCTGATATAGGTTTCCCAAACGTACATTTGGATACTTCCACTAATCATGGGCTACTTTTTGTATTTCCAATCTCAAACACAATCTACTCTCTTCTTAGGGATTCCAGGCTTGCTCACTGGCATACACACTGCTGCTTTCCCCTCTCTCCTCCATACTATTTCTTTGAAAATCTATCATTTATTCATTTCAATTTAATGTGGAGCACCTTGCACCTCAAATTTTTGTAGTACAGTTGCACAGACAGCCTTCTCCCACAACTTTTAAATTATCAAGTGCTTCAGAACTAATTATTTCTAGAAATTTATTTCCTTACCACCTCTCTTCCTTTCTGACCATTCTGAGTCTGTTCTTCATTTTTTTTCCTTTGCTAGCACTCGTTCAGACAAGTGCATACCCATTAGTATCTTCACCTGTCAATAACACCTGTACTGACATACCTCAGGAAGAGGTTTTCTCAGACAAAAATGACAGTCAAGGTACCCACTTCACACTGAGATTTACAATCTATTGCCACAGTTAGTGCCAGGGTGAGATTTGCCTTTAAATTCTACATTTTGCGTCATTTTTGGAGTTTTCACTGTCATTTGCCTTCCTTTTGATGACAGTGAGAACCATTTCCACACAGAAGTGATTGTCCAAGTCTATTGATCATTTTTCTGCCCAAAGTAATTGATCAGTGTGCTCTAACAGGAACGTCATTGCCATTTATTTACAGCCTGCTTTGGTACAGCCAGTGTGGAAGAATGGAGTAATTTTATTCTTTGTATAATGACTCTAGATACCAAAATCCTAGCCTGTGAGGTCTAGGACCTCTTTTATAGTAGTCCTGCTGTTTTTTACTCTCATGGTGTTCTTGCAACCTGTGGCATTTTTTAAAAATTCTTGGCAGTGAGATAATGGCTCTCTTTTCCTTGGGGAGTCTGTTCCAGAGTTTACTGCTCCTAAGATGGCACAGTGATGGGAGCACATGCAAACCAGCAGGGTAAGGCTGAGCAGACAAATCTGGAGGAAGTTGTTCCAATATTTATTTTGTTTTCTTTCCTCTTACCTGCAGTCTAAACATATGATTTGTTTGTTGGTGTTAAATTTTTAATTTTTTTCTTCTATCCCTTCACAAACATGGGTCATTGTTATATCTCCCACTTAAATCATTTCATGACAGACAAATGTAAGTTAATAAGTTGACTGTTTCCTTGAAAATCCCATGTTAATCCCTGCTGCTTTTGTCACCACTCTCACCAGCCTGTTTGTAGTTGGTTGCAAATGTAGGCCCCGAAGCTGAATGCCTCACGTGAAGCTGAAGCAGTGATCCATGTGGTGGGGAGCAGTGGAACTTGGCTGAGCCAGGCAGGCCGTTCTGCAGCTCAGAACCTTCCCTGGCCTGTGTCGGTGGCTGATGTTCTTTCAGATCTGTAGCTCTTGGCCTGCTGACTACAAGCCTCCTCCAGGTCTCTTTCTGCTTTGCTCCTTCACGAGTTATTTCTCGCATGGAATGCCACCCACCCAAGCCGCCTTTCCTCAGCCACAGCAGCATGCGTCTTTCCAAGATGAGTTTTGTTTCCTCAGTCTCTCCTCCCCCTGCCCTGGCGGTGCCCGTGCTGAGTTTCTCCGTTCTTTCCATTCCCGCAAGCCGCTTGCTGCGGTGGGTGTGCGAGCCCAGCGGCTCCCAGCCGCCTGGTGACCAGAGCAGCCCGGCCCCGTGCTGCTCCGCGGGGAGCTGTAACCGCGGTGCGTTCTCGGCCGGCTCCGCTGCTCCCTGCGCTTTCCTCGCTGTGAGAGCGGGCTGCGTGTGCCGCGCATCTCCACCCAGAGCGCGCTTTGCTGGCTGGAGGCGCCTCTCTCCAAAAGAGAGAGAGCCTGAGGCTGCTGTGCTGCTGGAACAGGTGCCTCTGGTAAGTGCCTAAAGCCGAGCGAGGCGAATCCCGCGTAGCTGAAGCACACAGCATTTTTTAAGAGCATTTTGCTGTAACCCTATTAGATTAGGGTGAAGACTTTATCTGTGCCACTTTTAAAACATAATGAGTCTGTTCTCTCTTCCCTTCCAGGCACATGCTTTCCTCTCCCTCTAGAACTTCTCATTAGTGGAAAATTTGTTTATGGCTATTTTATTTCAATGTGGCTTAATCTCCTCTGTCTTCTCTGTCCAAGAAAAATTTGTCAGCATGATTTAGTGTGACAGTAACTACTTTGACACCTTTTGCTGAATCCTCTAGGGTGTGCTGGGACACCCTTTCAGGGTTGTTCATTAACCGCTGCATGTTGGTGTCTCCGTAAGCCCATCTAACCCCCAGCTGTGGATGGGCAGAACCTGCTGTCTGACCGACCCAGCTGTGCAATCCTGCTGCCATTGTGGGTAGCAAGGATGGCAGAGTGGGGCTCTACACAAGCCCAAAGCTGCCTGAAGGCTTAGGATCTTTCCCTGGCATGCCTGCAAAATTAGTTGACTTGCATGGCAGCTGGGGAACTCCAGGTGTTTCCCAGATCCCTGACGAAGGGGTTAAGTGAGAGCAGAAGGAGAGGAAGGGCTTGTGCCTACTCTCTCACTGGCTGTGCTTTTATTCAGCAGAGGGAGTGAGATTTTAATTTTGAGAAACTGTATTTATTAATTTTGTCAGAATTATTTTCTTAGGCCATGTGATTGTTAACAGGCATTTCCTATTTTATTTAATGTTAAGAGTGTAGCAAAGCCTTGCTATCGCATAACCCATTTTGAGAAAATCAGTGCACCTAACTCTAAATCAGCCTCCAGGGAGAAAAACAAGTTCTAGTGTCTTGACTGATGTTTAGTGGTTTGGCTCCCAGTGACTTAAAGGTGGTCAGGAGCAAGTGCCTCTGCTTCTGGAAATCCTATTACTTGAGTGAGAATCAAGGGAAATATCCTTGTCCTCCTCCATCAAATATGTGGGAGCGCAGATAACATCGCACTTGTTCCTGACCTGCACAAATCTGTAGCCAAACAGAATTTGGCTGAGAATACACTTCTGGAAAAGACTAATTTCTCTCTTTCCATTTCAGCTAACAATCAGCATTATTCTGGCAAGTTGGGCATCAGTTTACCACTGCACGGTGGGAGAAATTCAGAGTGTTGAGGAGGCACTTTAAAATATTGGAGTAGAAAGATGCTAGCAAAACTGAGCAGCTAATTGCACTTTATGGAGTTTATTGTGCCTTCAAATAGTCATGTGTTACTGCCAATAAAAATAATGGGAATTAAGTGCATACACTGATGAAAGAATATACATGAATAGTTTATATTTCAGTCTACTGAAATAACAGATCTCTAATTTTCCTCATTGACTGAAAATAGGAGCTATAACAGTAAGATTTTTTTTATATTAATACTGTGAGCACATCTGTGAATTTTATTATCAAGCAAATGACCATGGAGAATGACAGCTTTTACATTTTAGTAACTGGCAATATTCTACTTTATTTTTTTGCCTTGAAGATAGAATAAAATTGTAATTAACAACGTTTAACTGACCTAAACATCACTGTAAAATGTGTACTGTGCAGTAAAAATGTGATACACTTGCTGGTGTATAAAAGCAGGGCTTTTTAGAGCCCTGAAATTCTATTTTAAGAAATTTTGTGAGTATACCTTTCTTAGAAAGTATTTGAAAGTTGTAACAGTTAAGAGTGCATGCAGGATGAAATATTTCAAACTCTTCTTTTCCCGAAGGAATAATGCTAATGTTTAATTGTTTCAAAGTCCAACAGCAATAGTCTAGTCGATAAGATGATAACATTGGCTTCTTTTTCAGGCTGTTACAGGGTAGCTCAAAGCATTTATTACATGTATTATTTTCCTAAGTGAACCCAACTTTTCCTGCTCTGTCTTCACTCAGGAAGTATACTAACATAATTAACCAAAGAAGAAGTAGACCACTTTCTATTTTGTAAAACATGCATGAAACAGACTTGATAGTCATGTTTTAATGAGTCTGAACTACATTTCATTACTCTTAAGAAGAAAATAAACCAACTTGATTTCACCATATCACAGAGCTGGTAGAGCTTGATTCTTATTTGTTTTACAATATTATATAATATCAAAATGTGTGGTTATAATTCTAGGGAGTGGGGGGTCAGAGTCTTGGTTAGTATATGTTGCAGTATAATGGAACAGCTGGATTCATTGTAGCCACACAGTAAAACACTTTGTTCTGCGTTTAAGATTATTGTTTTCAAGTAACAGAAAGAAAAGTAGTACAGCTTTTCTTTTTGGTTCTAGTAAACTACAGTACCCTTTCCATCTCTTTGGCTCATTCTGTTCAAGATGAGAAAAATGTGGGAGAAGTTGTTAACATAGATCATTACCAGGGAATCCTCAGCTGGTTTAGACTTGGAGATGAATAGATGGAAATCTCTCATTCGCAGTTTTCCATACATTTTGTCTTCAAATTATTGTAGTTTTATCTCACAGTATATTTCTTTTTTTGAACAGACTGTGCTTCTTTTTCTTCCCCCCTCCTCCATCTTTCATCTTTCAGGTCACTCAATCCCTCTACTCCAAAAAACCCCAACATGACAGTATTTAACATCATTTCCTGACTTGTTAGAGGGACCATCCTTTCAGCAGAAACCATGGGTGAGGCAATAATTCCGTGCCAGTTTCGTTGCCTGAGATAAACAGAGAATGAAGTTACTCAAAGCTGAAATTGTGTATTTCTTAATATGATTTGAGTACCAAGGTCATGTGCAGCCTTTGCACTTTGTTTTATCATTTGGAGCCACCTGCAGGCAGAGAATATAATTCTAGCAAAAAGAAAAAGGGGTTTTTTTGATTTGCTGTTTGTGAGGCTGCTGTGCTTGTGAACAAGAGGAAAAATAATAACTTTTTTCACAACCTTATGATTCTTCATAATTTTTTATTTTAACTATGGTTTGCTCTCTGCCCATCTAGGCATGGACCCAATATCTTTGTCACTAGAAGACAATACTGGAAAAGAGGCTGTGATCTGTGAGAGTAAAGTCTGTTCACACAGGTAAGTGAGAGCAGAGAGGTACTGAAGCTGAAAATCACTGTAGTGACACTCAGGATGTGAACAGATGTGCACACAGACAGAAGTCCTTGAAAAAATGGTGGAAGGCAATGAATGACTTAGTGGACCAGGACAGTGGTCCTATTTAAATAATTAAGTTGGCATGCCCCACAAGTCTGATAGAAAACAGTAAAAAATTTTTAAAAATGAAAAAGGAGAGGAAGGATGGTACAATAAAATGACTTAGCACTCACTTGAATGAGTGAGATCTTTTTTTTCAGTTGCTCCAAGCATGAGAAAAGGAGGTGGTGTCCCCATCTACTTCCAAATGCCAGCTGGGGGTCTCAGCGGGACTTGAATTTAGTTTCCTCATTTAATAGTAATGATGCTAGCAACGTTCCCCGTTTCATACAGCATGGATTTAAAATGGCTAGAACCTTCTAAAGTTATAAATAGCTTTCCATATTTACAACTCTTTTTAATTTTGTTTTGACCACCCATGTTGTTCAGTGTCCCCTTAATAATCTTGGGATGACAGCAGGTGTGTAAATTAAATAACATTAATTCTAATCAAGAGACATACCACTTCAGTGAATATAACATTATGAATAAATTTATTTCCTATCCATAAACTGAAGTGTTTATCCATCATATTTTCTAAGAACTTCCCCCAGTCTCATTAAGTTTCCTGAGTGGCAGCATGTCAAGTGCCTTCCTAAAGGCACTTGCTTTATCTACTATGTTTCTTTTCAATGAGTCTCTTGGTAAGTCCAACTAAAAGAGCCACTTAAAGATTTATGTCTTCCTTTAACCAATGTATACTAATTCTTTGTAACCCTCTACATTTGCTTCTCTGAGTAACACATAAACAAACCAGCAGAAGACCTGGCAATTTCCCCACGGAGCCATGCAGAAAATTATCTTCTCCTTCTTTTCTACTAGCTATTCAGATGATAAAGAGGATCTTTTCCTCAGAAGTGTATTTTCCTCAGGTAGTGGAATTCACCCAAGAGTCATTTGTTTTAACCATCTGTCCCACTTCCCTGAGTGTTGACTCATCCCTGGCATCCCTATGGTAAGCCCATCTATTACAGGCTGTAAAATAGCCTGGGTTATCTTTCTCTCTGTGTGCATAAAATTTGTTGCCATACTATTTATTGTAGCTTCTCTTTCATGTAACTGACTCTGTCATTTTTATTGTATCAAATTGGAAGTTTTCATGGAAAACTTTAGTTCTAAGAAAGAAGGAAAGGACAGAATGAATAAGAAGGGGGATGTAAGGCAAATTTCACAGAGTGGACTGTGACTAGCAAATAAACAATACAGGAAGTAAGGCAGGATGAGTGAACAACACTGATGAGGCTCTGAAACTGCTCAGAGATCCAATAGCAATTGATGCCCATTTCCATTGTTTCAGCAGAGGAGCCTCCAGGGCTGAAAATAATGAGGAAAGGAGTAGTTTGCAGTAGGACAGGACTGTCCTACAGAAAAGACTGGAGTCTTTTCTGCAAAGTGTCTAAGGTGAGCAGTGGGACCAAAAGTCGTTGTTAAAAGGCTTTTATTTGAAAGAAACCCCTAGTGAGGGCATTTTCTATTTATTAATTCTATGCTCTGATGCTGTTATTTCATCCAGGTCTGTTGGCTTACTCTGAGTTTAGGCTGAGACACCTGAGAAAAGTACATAATGTAGAATCTTCAAGCAGTCATGTGAGGAAGTTTAATTTCACAGAAGCCACGAAAGTTTAATTAGCCCAAATTTCCCTTCTGAAGCAATTCGTCGGCGTTAGCCTTCGTCCCAGCAGGGGCTGTCCATCAGCAGGTGCTGCTCACATCACAGGGACGTGGCTTTCTGGTGTGGCTTTCCATCTAACAGTGGAGAGATGAAAGTAGAAGCTAATGCTGATAAGGTTATTGATGTTGTAGAAGACCCTAAATGCTCAAGGTTGCTGCTGTACTGAAATAGGCAGGAACACAGCCTCCTCTTTGACAGGCTGCAATATCAAAGAGATCAAGGGAAGTGTAGCAGTGGTAGAAAAGAAAGGTGTAGTTAAGAACAAGGTGAACTGAGCCTGTTGTGTGTATTATATCCCTTGGGATCAATATTCAGACTTCATCTGTCCTTGTTTCTTGTTCTGTGAATTACCCTGCTAGAGGGACCAGTTGTAACGCACTGAAGCTAAATGACATAATAGAAAGATGAGTGGGAAACTCAAGGCAAACAGCAAGTGAAATCAGAGAGAAATAGGCTCTCCTTTATAAATTGCCTGACATGTGCCAAATGAAATGTAATGCTGACAGATGTAAAGTTATACTCCACAAAAATAAACACAAGCAGAAAACAAGTAGAATTGAGCTGCAACAGAATGACTTTGACTAAGACCTTGAAGAGATGATGGTACTTGCTCTGAAAATGGTCTGATAATAAGGAAAAGCAATTTGAAAACATGGGAGTCTTGGAATACAAAAAGTACACAGTGGCATTTGATGAAATACCAAGAATGGTGTGAGTCTCTAACTCAGCCACTGTGACTCAAAACAGTAAGTATATAATAAGAGGGCAAAATTTTTTTCCTGATTTATACAGTATTAGTCTCCAATGGGGTGCTAGAGGCAATTGGCTCAGGAGATATTTTAAACACCCCTACACCTCTGTGAAGGTGGGAAAAAATATTGGAGGAATTTGTTTCACCTGTACTGTTACCATGGAAGATTCACGTGTTCTTATTAGCAGCCTTCTACCTAACAGTGGCGGGCAAGGGCACAGCTCAGACTGTGAAATCTCATGTGGACACTCACCTTTTGGCCTCTTTCCTGACACGATGCCTGCATCTCATACTCGTACCAGAATACCATTTCAGTCCTAGGGCATCATTGGTTAGATGCAGCTGTGGTTGACATCTGTCCAGTCTCAGAGTGGGGAGAGGGATGCAGACCTGCACCATAATTCAAAATTCAGAACAAGCGCTGAAGAGGTACCTGATCCTTGCAGGATTATAAAATCTCCTTGATTTTCACTTGTGCTGGTTTTCTAGCTGTGTAATTCAGTTGAACCCTACAGAGCATTTCATAAAGCCAAGCCACTTCCTCTCAATCCTGGAGCTTAGCACCTTTGGCTGTGAGTAGCTGTTTTCTTGTTTCACAAAGCAGATGATTTCCATGCAGATAAACTTCTTTGGCTGAGTAGGAAAACAAGGTGAGCATAGGAACATGGTTACTTCACTTTCCTTGCTACAGGAATCCTCCCTAGATCAGCATAAGAATTCACATTCCTCTTGCATTTAAAGTTAGGTATCAGTCAAATCTCCTTTTGTAGTCAGTAGAGAGTTGAACATTCCCACATGGAGAGTCATCCCATCCTGAGGTCTAATACAGATGAGAACTACTTACTTCTTTCCATTACCTGTGAGCGAAACCCAGACAACTGATTTAAACTAGATGCCTGGATTTTGGAAGATTGACATTAAGTTTACTCAGGGCTGAGGAATCTAATGTCAAATAGGATCAATTTCCTGTGGACTGATCTGTGGCCTTCTTGGATGGAGAGAGGTGATTTCAAAATCCCACTAGGAAAGATTACATCCAGGTAAAGAAGGCAAGTCTATTGCCAGCTTGCATAATGCACTAGACATTTTACAAGTAATGGAAATCATCTTTAGAGAGGTACTCGGCCTCTGTTAGTGGAGCCATGTTTTAATGTGGGATGTCTGTACTAACATGAATTAAATTAGGGAAGTAACATCATTGTACCTGATGGGATCATTAAAAATTACACACAGGGGCAATCTTAAATTGAACTCAGATCATTCCTCTCTGTTTTAATAAAAAGTACAGACCAGACTGTGACTTTTTCATAATACTGTAGTGTAATATTGTTATATGGGCAACCACTTCTGTACTTCAGAGTCAGTGTCTTCAGTGTTATGATTATTTAATCCTTTATTCCACAGTAATTTTCTGTACTAAACTAAATTAGATCTTGTGAAAGTTGACTTCAAGAGGAACAGAGTAAAGTTGAGGAAATGGGGAGTTAGAGTCATGCAGAGCTTCACATCAGAAATTCATCGGACAATATGGATACTGTACTTTGTATTGAAGGAAGTAGAAAAAACATCTTCACAATTTGACTTCTGTTTTTCAAGTTAATGTTTGGGCAATCAAATTTAAACTCCCTGTTTCCTTGTAACAGGGTAAAAACATATGACTGTGGAGAGGGAATTGCTGGCTGGCTCTCTGCTTTTCTTGGTCGTCCATGTCGCTTGATAAGACAAAGTTCAGACATGAAAAGCAAGTCACATCAGAAAAATACAAAAGGTATGTTGTCATTCTTAAAAATATTCATGATTCCTCATGCAAACATCAGGCTCATGGACTTCATACCGAGTATGAAGGAACCCTGATAAAGGCTGAAAGAGTTATCCAGTATTGATCTAGTAGTTGTGTTTATACCCAAACTGACTTTTTGCTTCCCTTCTACTTGTTAAATTTGTTGAAAATGTACAGATACACCAGTATGGGGGGAATTATCATCATGACCATGATTTTGTCTGGAAACCCAAAGACCATTTGGAAAAATGATCGTGAAAAATCTAAGAATCAAAGCATTTATTCAGAGGCTAAATTTCATCATAAAAGTAATTGAAAGACCACTGAAATTGAAAGACCATCAAAAAGGCATAGATACTGCTCTTGTAAATTGTTTTATAAGTTTGGTAAAATCTCAGCTCTATCTCAGTTTCTAACTGCATTGCACCATTATCATTTAGGTGCAATGGGCACCTAATGATAGGTGGGTTTAGGGCATTTTTGGAATATTTCCTTAGTGTCTGGAACCAAATGAATAAACTAGTAATGAGAATGAATAAGAGGTCAAAGGAAAGATGAGGTGAAATAACTAATGTTTATGATCATTTTAGAATGCTGGATTGATTTTTTTAGGTCTGTCACCTGCTACAAACATCTCACTCTCTCTTGTGAATGAAGCACAATACCTCCTGATAAATGTAGCAAGCATTCTGCAGCTGAAAGAACACATTTCTGCAAGGTAAGATGCTTCTGTCTCCAAATGTCTCTCAGTGATCTCGGATTCCAGAATCTTGCCATAAGATGCCAATATAGGTGTTTTATGTGGAAATTTAAATAGTTACTTTTCAACATTCAACAAATAATAGCTGCTGAACTGCTATAATTACTAATTATTTTATGATTTCTGAAAACTTGGATTCAATGCATGAGCATAATGTGTCTACCAATCATCTTTAGGAAAATTTAAACTAAATTTTTATCAAATGATTTGGTGAAAAGATATTATTGAGACCCGGACAACTTCTATTTGTCAGAAGAACAAGGATAAATAGGTTTTCTCAACATAAATCATCTGGCAGGTAAAATTATAAAGTCTTACTACTGGCTGAACTATTTCCCTCCCATGGGAATGATTAAGATTTAGAGTAAATATGCACAACAGAAATACTTTAAAAGTACTCTCAGGACTGGCATAATTTTATTTCTTAATTGAATTTGGCTTTATTGTACAAAAGTGGGAGATAGAAGCAGCAAATGAAACACTGAGTCAGCCCACAGTTCAAAGATGACAAACCCATTACCAACCAAATTTTCGTATACTGACCATAGGAAATTGTTCTTTCTTGAATACAACTAGGAAAGGTTCAAATTCCACAGAAAAGCTTCCCTCAAGGCCTCTATTATAGCTGTGCGTCCCACAGCCCCAGCCTTTGTCTCTGAGCCCCCTTTTCCTGTCTCATAAAACTTCTCTCTTGCTTCTTCCTGGAGTCATTTTCTCTCCTCATTACACTGATTTTCAAAACAGGTCCGTGTTGAGAACTGCAGGTACCTGCCACTCCATCCAACCAACACATGTTTTGTGGGAGGAGAAATAATGGGAATTTACTCAGATACATGTTGCCAAGTAATTATAAGGGCTGGGGAGGGTGCAAGAGAGGTGAAGTATTCTCACTCTGGAAGTGAGCCTGGACAGGTTGAAGGCAGAGAGATTAGGGATAGGGGCACTGCAGTCTTTGAGTTCAGCAGCAAAGGGTAGATTAGTAGAAGCTTGAAGTAGCTTTCAGCAGCTTCCTCAGGACACTGCAGGCCCAGCTCTGAGCTTACTGGGGCTTTTGATGCCCCCACCAGTACAGGCTGGCGTGGCAGGCACTTACATTTTGCAAAACACATTCAAAACTAGAGGCTACCCAGCGGCCAAGCTCCAAGAGCCCACAGCAAAGCTGGGAGGCACAGCAGCATAACTGAACGTGTTCACAAGCAGCTGCTGGGTTCCTCCTTGTTTGTATGAGCACTGGCATAATCTACATTTCCTGTTGGCTCCCACCTCCTGCATTCATTACAAATTGTGTCTCAGCCATGGGATTGCATGTGGGATCTTGAGGGAAGACCTTTGGCCTTGCAGCTTCCCATCCCACCTTCTACCCCCAGGCTGCTGGAGCCCTTGTGAACACCGGGGGCTTGGTGGAGCTGGGCTTCTGTGGTTCAGCTGGAAGTCTGCACAGACAGTTTATCCTTATGCACTTCTGTCTGCTAGAGAAGATCATCCAGACTGTTTTAAGTAAAACCAAGCTCTTTTTTTTTTTACCTAACAGGCTTCTTCTTCCAAGACTACTTGATGTGAAGTTTTCCCTGTACTTTGATTTTGCATGTTTTTTCTCTTTTTAACTAAAATACATTTTAAACTGTATAGCCTCACTTCTTTTTTGGGAGGGCAGAAAGTCCTCTCTTCACTGCTTACCCAGGTTTCTGCCTCTGCTGTAGGATGTCATATCCCAACGTTGTCAGTCTAAAGTTGATGGAGTATCAAAAATTCTTAATGTCCTTAATAGCTAATGCAAAAAGAAGTGTTCTTCTCCACTAACAATGGCACTGAGAAAACCCTCTTGTAAATTTTACAGTGTCTTTTTTTTTTTCTGGTACTGTTCAAGTTCTCCTTTAGAAGAAGAGTGAAGAATGACAATTCAAAGATGCAGCAAGATTTTTGATATTTGTATGCAGTCTGCTTCTCTTTCTGTCTCATATACATTCTCCACACTGACACAAATCTACACTCTGGCAGTTCAAATGCTTGTAAAGAGGGGGAGATATCACCACACAGAGATTAATTTTTTTTAAAACACCTATCATTTGGTGCAATCTGCTGCCTCCCAAAGGCAAATAATAATAATATGAGGGATATATTCTCTCATAAAATTATTTTACTGGCCTTCTTCACCTTCAGCAACTGTTGGTTTTGTCCCTCCTGACATTGCAGCATGTGCAAAATAAATTTTTATTTGCCTTTGGTTCTAGAAGCTTCTATTTTTACAACATTTAACAAGTTAAATGATTGCTAACTGAAAAGATCTTTTTATTTGTTACCATTAGCCCTACATATGATAACAAATTGGGAATTTTTTCATATGCATAGTTCACCTGTCTACATGTTTTCGTACCTACAGTTCCAGGTTACACCTCTGAAGAAGCCACCTAGAGGGTTATATATTATAGTTGAAAGGTTACAAATTATAGTTAAATACCTTGTGCCATTTCCATAGCCTTTGTAATAAAACTTGGTCCAGGTTGTTCTGGAGAAGCATTTGCTTAATCACATGAGCCACCAGATTCTTACAGCACAAACATCTAGTGCAAAATAATTTTATTTTTTCTTTTTCTCTGTCAACTCTGTGAGGCAGATTGAAGGAGCCGTTGGAAACAGAGGAATTAATCCGACGTTTCCGTGCCAACATTGTCATCAGTGCACCAGAGTCCTTTGAAGAAGAAGAGTGGGCTGAGATTTCAATAGGTGCTCTGCAATTCCAGGTGTGAACTTTTCTCTCTTGTCCATGTCCCAGTCTATCACAAAGCACTTTGATTCCTGGAGACAAACCAGTTTTTGCAAGGCTTTGACTAGAAGATGGGCAGCATGGTTTGTGCAGGTGAAGTTTATGAAGTGTGTTAAAAAAAAAAATGTAGTGTGTCCTGTGACAAACATACTTCAATATATTTGAGAGGTTTTGACATAATTCTCCACACTTTTATTGAATTTTGTAATTCATAGCATTTCTTATCTTTATCTATCTGAACTGAATAATAATCAGGTTTTTTGAGGCAGAGTTTACAGTACATATTTAGCCAGGACATCAACAGAGAACACTTGTTGCTGTTAAGCACAGTAGTCCAAATGTAACCACACATTGCTGCACATCAAGCAACTGATTGCCAAAAGACTGGACATGAATACAAGTGAACTTGTCGTACTCATGGTCTATTGCCTTCTGTTGTATACATTTTATTCTAATCTCCACTCAAGGAATGTTTCTAATTCTAGTCTGGTAGGGTTTTTTGGTATGTTGTGCTTCATATCATAGCCAACAACCAATGTACTTTGTTCTGTAAGGAAAGTGCTGAAGAGTCAGACCTTGTTTGCAAATACATTCTTTTAAGAAAAACTCTTAACAAAGAATCTGTAGGAGCTGCAAGTGAAACCTAAGGGAATGATGCACACATGTATTACGTGTTCTGTTGAATTTGTCTGGCCTAGAGATATGAAATATGTATTTGAAGATGCTTTGCCTAGGATGTTCAAGTGGCTTATTCACAGTTTCCTTAGAGGTTATAATTAAGGTGTGAATAACAGAAGTGCCAAGGTCAAATCTAGAAGCTGTGATAGACATCACTCCTAGTTTTTTTGTGGTGAGCATACTGTAAGAAACTTTTTCAGCAAGGGTGGAAATTATTACTTATCTGCTCTCTTCTTATGTGTACTTTGATCAGCAAGCTGCAATACGATTTACAGAAAATTGAGGAAAAATTCCTATAAGTAAAAAACAAGGAACACAAAGGACAAAATCCTTGGTGTATAGCTTCTTGGAGGCTGGAGTTACACTGGGGAGTTCTGCTGAGGATCCTGTTGATAAGTTACTGTAAAACTACAAACTAAAAAGGCAGCCCTGCTTCTGGCATTGATATACTTTAGGAATACAAGGCAAAAATAGAAAAGCTTATGCAACTTGCATTGTCTTTCCCCATCTCTGCTAAGTCCTTCTTCAGATACTGATATAGTAACAGTAGAAATTATGTTAATTCTTCTTGATGCCATGAAAATGGTAGAAGCTGTTGAACAGAGTAAAGCAGGGAAAAAATATTTCCTTCTCTGTCTTGTTGTTCTTTTAATTAGAAAAAAAAAATTAAAGCTGTAGAAAATCATTTTCTAAAAGAGCTGATGTATGTTGTTGATGATTACACTGAAGAGTTATACAAGTAGTCCTAGGTGCATCTCAAAAGCCTGAAATATCACTTCAGATCAGCACAGAAAATGTTTGAAGTGTACAGTTTAAGTATTTTCCCTATTTGAAATTTATGACACATTTTACAAAAGTAGAATGTGTATGCTGGGATACCGTAAGAATTAATTTCGGTAATGTAGAGCTTTGCTAAAGTTAGGGAAGCAGTGTTAAGTGAAAGTGCAATATGTCGTCCTTCTCCATTTTAAAGCTCTAAGAAGAAATTTGTTGCAGGTTAATTTTACTCCTAAAAACACTCCTTAGTTCAAACAACAATTAACTTTATGAACAATTACATATGATGTTAACATTATATGTAATAGATGATAGAGGATGAATTGTTTCTTCTGATTAATAAACTTGTATATGTAAATATTTTACATTCTAATTATCTAAAAGTGCCATGCATATAAGAAAGATAGTGTGCATTTCAGCTGAACTAAAACAGTCCCAAGAAAATCTTCCTTGGGTTGAATCCTCAGGCACTGGCTTAATTTTGTATTCAGTTCTTTGGGCAAGCAGCCCTGCTAACCCACAGAAGAAGGGAAGCCATCCGGAAATACAAATATGTAAATGTCTGGTATTTCTCAGATTCTGTCTCTGAGAAAGTTTTCCTTAAAAAAAGAAAAAAGTGAATTAAAAATTCAGTGAGACTTTTGCAAGTAGACCTACTACATTAGGTGAACAGACCTGACCTTTTACATAATGAAAGCTTGAAAAACCACAGGAAAAGTATGCAAAAGGTATGTGTTTAAGATATTATTGTGGTCAGAAGCTTGTACTGTTCAATGTCATACTGCTTTGATAAACAGCCATGAACTATCTTTAACTAAAATTTCAGGTTGTGGGTCCATGTAGCAGATGTCAAATAATCTGCATTGATCAACAGTCTGGGGAACGAAACAAAGAAATTCTGCAGTCCCTGTCTGCTGCTAGAGGTAGAAAGGTCAGTACAGTACTTCAAAATAGCTGTAATGAAAGATGTAGTGACTTTATTGCATGGGTAGTGAAATATCTGCTGAGAGAATATTCACAGTTAAGTTGTTGTGCTAATCGCTACCATTTGGATTTTTTCTGTAAAAAGAGGATGCACTTACAACCCAGATATTACATGGTTTATTTCCACAAAATGCTCAGTACATTTTTTATTTAGAAATGGACTATTAATATGCATTATTTTTAACTGTGCTTGCTTTTATTCAGTGTGTACTTCTTTACAGTGTTCTTATTTTGGTCTTAAAAACACAAGCTGATGCACTGATGTCTTTTATGAAAAGAAATATGCAGAAAAATCAGAAAGTGTTTGGAATTATGCAGTTGGCTTGTAAGACTGCACTTTGTTCTTACCCTGGGAAACTAGTTAGCAGGAAAAACAGTGCAGATGTGAATATAGTCAAAATGGAGAGTAATTGCTTAAGAAAGTGACCAGAAAGTAAGTGTGAAATACAGTTGTTTATTTGAGGTCCTGCTTCCTAAGGTTGCATTGCTTCTTGGAACTGAGAGTGCTCAGATGATGGCTAGACAGTTCGGCATCCTAAAAGCTTCACAAATCTCGTCATACATATTTATTTAGCAGAAAATCCTTTTTCAAAATTCATTGCTTCCTGTTGGTTAAGCTTCTGTTGTTAAAGTGTCTCAGGCAGTCAGGGCTCGGGAGCCTCGCCAGTACCAAACACCAGAGACCAGGCACAGCACTGGCACAGAGCAATAACAAATAGGCTGAAAATCATTCACCCAGACAATGCACAAACAAGTTACAAATACTGCATTCTATGTTTGGACCAAAAAAAAAAAAATTGATTCGTCTCAGTGACTCATTAAACAAACAAAGGGCTTTCTTTTGTTGGCTGTTATCCTTGGTGAATAGCTCCTCTGGCTCCGTGTCGGAGCCAGCCCAGTGCAGTGAGCTGGGGAGAGGCGCAGGCAGGGCCTGCTGTCGAGGCACAGCTTCCCCTGACCTGAGGTGACTTAGGGTTGCACAGCAGGCTCTGCTCCAGGTCACCACAGTACATGAGCCTCTGGGAGGTGAGCTTCTGGCCACGATGGGTAGCCTGAGGACAGGGGCCCTTTCTGGGTAACGGTGAGCCACAGCTGGGGCATCTGGGACACTTCAGAGCACATTTGGGCACTCTGGGCAGGGATGCTCCCTGCTGCCACATGGGGTGTAGTATGCAGAGGACTTTTTCTGCCCGTGTGGGTTTTACTGGGTTAAGACTTGGAACCTCTGTAGAGAGAAAGCACTCTGTACTCAGGGAGAAAATGGCAACAAAACCTTACTCGGGATACAGATTCTCAAGCGAGATAAAGCATCTTCTGCATGTTTCCCACAGCAAAGATGAGCTCCTCTTTCACTCTGATTAATTCAGCAATGAAGAGATATTCTTGATACAAGCACTGCTAGAACCAAGTGACTCGTTCAAACAGGACTAAGGCAAAGAGAGCAATCCAGCCTCTCGAGATGAAGCTGGAGCCAGATAAAAGCCACCCGTCGAGGCGAGGCAGGCGCTGCTGATCACCACGGGGGAGTGCTCTGTCTCCCTCAGCTCTGCGCCGATACTCACGCTGCAAACACACGGGCATTCAGCCTTTTTTATTTTTCCCAGCCTTCAGCGCTGCTGGCAGATGGGATCTTGTGAGCATGCCCTGCTCTGCATAAGGGTGAGTCCTCTGGGTTAACTGACAGCTGAAAGGGAGAGTTTGCACTGGTAGCTTTGCCTGGTCTGGTCTGGGAAGACCTCTGAGCCCATCCCACCTGCAGGTCACCTCTGTGGTGATGGGCAGCAGCTGATTATCAGTGAGCAGCACGCAGGAAGGACGAGGCCATTTTCGGTGTGCTCAGCAGACCTAGCAGAGGACATTGAGCCAAACCTTTCACGGCTCACAGTGGGGAAAGAGAAAGAACATCGAGTTCATGTAACTGTGTTAAATTGCAGAGCTAATCCTTTGGTGACTCATATCTCTACCATGTGCTTTTCTGCTAAGGAGTCACCTAATGGACTTCATTCTCTTTTTTTTTTTTTTTTTTTTTAATCAGATGCAGATTCAGTGAAGGAATTTAGCAGTGTTTTCTCCCATCAGTCAATAATCTGATTCAAACTACAAAAAACAGCTATTGCGGAAAAATAAGATTTAATATAATTTCCCAGTTTTTTGAAAAGCTGCTGTAGCTAGTTGATTGCCAAAACATTAAAGATAGTGCACAGATTATCTGTTAAAGATACAGATATCAATATTTACCATTTTGTTTTGTTTTTTCCAGGAACATCAACCTTAAAAAATTACATTGAAATTTATCAAACAAGTAGCCCAAATAGCAGCACTGCCAATGAACTTCAATAATGAGCTAAATAATGTAAGGCTTGTAAAAGGTAGCTCGATATTTATTTCTGAAATCCTGTTTTTCTCCATTCCTCTGAGACTCTGAGAACCTGGAACTTCAAACTGAAAGACTGAGCTTTTGCATAGATGGATTGCAGCTGAAAGTCAGAACCAGCTACTGTAATTAGCCACACAAGCAATTTGCATGTTTCCTGATAAATGTAAAGCATGGTGCTGAGGCCTTGCCAGCTGCTTTTTATGAAACCTTTTATGTCATTGTTTGACATAAAATGCAAACACCTCTACAAAGTGAACTTGAGCTCTGCATTCTGAAGAAACACTCATTAAGGAGTCCTTCTGTAATTTTTGCCTGGAAAGGAAAGATGAGCTCTCCTCATGTGACAGAGTGTTCTCTGTTACTGCAGGAGATTAGGAAAGACTAGATAACTACATTAAGCAAATGGCCACATGCTGTTTCACATGCCTCACCACCTGATGCATGGAAAAGGGAGAACACTGAATTCTTGCCTCTCCTTGGTGTTTTGCAGATGCCGTTTAGCGCTAATGATAGCGGAAGCCCTGTGGGTAGATTTGCAGCAGTGCTATAAGCTGGGACTTGCTGTCAAGGTAGCAAAGGGAATTGTTGCGTTAGCAGTCTGCCCTGGTCTAAATGTATGGATAGCAGTACATCAAGGGAAATCCATTATGTTTGCACATGCCTTTGTACACTAAAAGGCTTGTGTTTTTTCCTGGGGGCTGTTGATCCTCCTTTATGTATCTCATTGTGTCTTGGGAGAGCTTTCTTTCATGCAGAATTAGATGCTGTGCCTTTGGATTGCTTACTGAAACGTTAGCAAGGATAGCAAATGATTTCTCATGTCTGATGCATCATTATCATTATTTTCATAGTAATGCAGGGCTTTACACCATGCAATGCTTTTCATTTAAATATCTGGAACATTTGAGAACAGTGACTGTTGTAATTAATAGACCTCTGAAATAATATGGTTCTCTTTTCTCATTGGTGGCTGAACTGGAAAATGCATTTATTTAAGGAAGAGCAAAGGAATATCAGTTCTTAAGAAAACATTCTACAGTCCAGATATTCTCAAAAGAACAGTATGGGGTTTTATTGCCACCAACTTAAAAATTTCCCTTTTTCCAATATAAAAAATCAATATGTCAAAAGTGAGTACTTCCACTCTCCTATTTTGTAAGGCTTTAAGTTTTGGTAAATCTAAAGCTAATAAAACATTCTTACATTAACAAAGAAATTCTGTTTTAATAATTGCATCTCCCAAATCTTTGGATAAGAGGGAGGTTATGTTATCGTATGAATAAATGATCAGACCTGGACAGGTAAAGTTATCTGCTGGGAGATGGCAGCTGAGAGCTACATCTGGGAGCAAAATCCAGAACTCATGCATCCAAAGCTAAGTATTAGCATGCAGTATGATTTATGTGCTTGTTACACATTCTAGCAGGGTACTTTCCTACCAAGTTCTAGTCTGTGTTAACTGATTCTTCATGATCTGTAGCTCGCAGGCGTCTCACCTCAGGCCTTAGTCAGATGTAGCCCCTCAGGTTTCTATCTTACAAAAGGGAATAGTGCGCACAGGGTATTTCTCTGTCAGTGAATTTCTGAGCAGAGCATATTACTGTTGATCCAGTAAATGAACTTGAAACAACATGCAAGAATGACAACATTTCATAGCTCCTCCTGTAAGTGAGTGTGATGACTATCATATGATTCACTGTTGGCAAGAATATGTATGTTTCCTCTATTTCTCCCAGCAGTGAAGTGGTCTGCTTTTTCCTAATCAAGAAGCTTTGAATTTTTGTCCCTGTAACATTTTACAGTGGTGGGAAGAGTCTCTACTGCCAGATAAAGCCACGGAGTTCACAGTCGTGCACTCCCTGCCCAGTTCTTGGTGTGTTCTGGGAAGATTATATGCAGAATAAAATGCCCTTGAACTCAGGAAAAGGTAGCAGCAGCAGGCAGAGATTATGCAGTTCACTGTAATAACTCTGCAGGCTGTAAACTCTGCATCTGAAAGCCTCGTTTTTCATCAGAAATGTGAGAAGGGCTGATTTCTACATTTTATCTTTCTCTGGAAACAGAGCTGAAGTGGCAGATGCAGCTTTTGTGGTTGCTTGGCAGGGGTGTGTGTGTGATTGCTATTATCAGTACTTGCTGAGTCATTGTTTGTAATTATTGAAAAAACAGGAAAATTTACTTAAAAGATGTTAAATCCACTTCTGGCAATCACAGGCTAAATTTTGGTTTTAAGAGCATTCACCAAAAGCAAAGGGGTTGGCAATTCCAAACAGGCATTAGTACTAAAATATGTGTAGCATCAGTATATCATCACCTTGGAAACTCCTTAGGCATTACTCACTGAAAAAACCACTGAGACTTTAGAAACCCAGAGAAGGAAAATACTAAGGACCAGTATTAAAACAGTATTTGAAAACTCTTGAATACAAGATATATTCAGACATGCATTTTCTTAAATAATTCTGAATGTTTTAAGGTGCATTAAAAAAAAAATCCTGCTAAATAATTTGCAATAACAAAAATTGATAAAGTAACTTCTTCAGAGTGACCAATCTGCCCAGATTTATTTTAGTCTCATTTTAAGATACACCAAGATGACAGTACAGTAAATATAAATAAAAACTTCTCGAGCATCAAATAAGCTCATTTACATGGATGAGTTATAAAATTCCTTCCTGTTTGAAATGCAGTGTATCATGAACTGATATTAATTTTACAATTCTTTTTTATAATTGCCTGATTTTTTAAAAAACAAAATCATGGTAGTTGTCATTTTTGCACTAGGGTGTAGGAGGTGAATCCAGGTTATTACCCACAAGGCTGAAAAATACATCATTTGTGCCAATAGAAAAACTTGTCAACGAATGAGAGAAAAGCAAAAATGGAGAAATAAGACTACGTACTTTAATATTTTAAATGAAACAGTTACTAACACCATTATGGCATCATGGCTGATCCAACAGAATCACTGTGCTAGAGGGTTGGGATCTTACGATGCTGCAGTCGTTCCTCAACATTAAATATTGAACACTGACCATAAGGACACAACCCTGTGTCCACCCAGCGTTGACACCATTATAGCCACTGGTACCCAAAAAGTGCCAGCAATAGGACAGGCCTGATAGGCCCAGCTCATGCCCTCTACATGTGATGTGCCAGTAAGATGAAGGAATGGCAGACGTAGCCAAAAGTACTTAAGCCTAGGGCCCATTTTTCTCGGTGTTTAGGATTATAAATTAAACAGAAAGACCCAAATTCAGAGTCTGTGGCCATTTTTGGATAGATCTCTGCTTTACAGCATTTCTTATTTGGGAGTAGGTCTCAGTCTTGCCTCTCATGAATTCTTCAAAGACTAAAAGCTGTTCTGTGTTACCTCATTGTTGCATCTTTATTTAATTATACAGGGCAAGAATAGGAGAAAACATACTGCCTTCATATTTCGGCTGTGAAATATGCTCCCTTAAACTCATCTAACACTATTTTTTTTATTTATTGCAATTCCTTTTACCCACTATTTTTTAAACCTGCTGTAAATGTAATTCGCTCAGTTTCAAGCTCATTGATCTGAACAATGGCAGTAAATGTAATCAGGAAATAGAGAAGGATAATAGAATTTTGTTTTCAAGTAATTTCATTTGCTTATTTATTTACTTTACACTTTAGAATGGCTTGTACATTTTGGCTGTAGTCTACTTTTTTTTGAAACCTGCAAAAAGAGACAAGAAGATTAGTATTGGGTTTCCAAGGTCCTCAGCATAAAGAGCTAAGACTTTCTGAAGTCTAAAAATCAGTTATCAATTTAACATTGTCTTCAGCGTTCCTTTTTTTCCTACTTTACATATTTTTTGATTAACTGTTATCTAATTCTTTGGAAAATATTGTCATGAGATGACAAGTCTTTTTCTTGCATATTTCTAAATTCTCCACTGCTGGAAAAAAAAACCACAAAACCACACCAGTCTCTTCCTGTGACATTTCCAGATCACACCCACAGCTGTAACATTCAACTGCTTGAGATCAAGACCTCACATAAGAATGCAGACACTCACATCAGGTTTTTGGTGCCTGTGAGGGTTGCATGGTCAGTGGGCAAAGTGGATATTCCATTCTTCTTTTCTTTATTACTCGGTATCACAAAGACATATTCTAAGTATTTCTAGTATTTATGCAGGATGGATTCACAGATAATGACACTTAACAGTGGGAGCAATAATAAAACAAACTTTCTGAATATTTTCTGTAAAGCATACTAAAATATTCATTAAAACAAATGAAGAGAAACTCGCAGAGGCTAGACAGACTAAAGTTCTGTTAACAAAGCGAGTAATGAATCGTAGAAGATGCAAGACTTCCTCGCTGTTGGAACATACCAGTATTCCATGCTGCAGAGCCTTTGTTTGTGACAATGCATTAACTGTATTTGTCAAGGAGCCAGAGCAGTCATTAAATAACAAGACTGTGAGGGAGTGTGAATTACATATATGATACTATAGAATGCATGATGAAATACTTGTTATTTATCCACTTACTTAAGCTATTCTTCTTGAATAGCATGGCGTTAGCTTTTGTTTACCAGTCTATTATAACTAATGAGTTAAGAATGTTCTTAATTACGTGGACATAGTACATACCTCCTTACTCTTAAAGCAATATTGTTCTTCTAAATGTATCTGGGTTGTGAGATCCTCTATAGATTTGATTACCTAACATGCGCTGCACCTTAATAAATACTTTGGTTTTTTTTCAGACAAACTTTGGCATATACCTGATGAACCAGCCCTTGCGCTCATCCTTTTCAGACATTTTATCAGTTGGGTCTCAAGTGCTTCCAGTGCTGAAGGAGAATACAGAAATTCAGCCTCCAACATCCAGTGAAGAAAAATGTTCAGGGTAGATTCTTTGGTGGAGATGAAATTTTTATGCAACTACAGGGAAAAGTCAGCTGCTAAAAAAAAGGAAAAAGCTTCCACTCATTTGCTTCTGGTAATTTTCTGTTTGCTGTAAATGTTATCAGATGGCAAAACTGTTGATAATTACAGCTCACCTACATGTTTTTGCTTGTGATTAGGTTGCAGCAGCCATAACTCTATTTTGCACAATTGCTTCAGGATGCAACAGGTTTGATCAAGTTTTACTGGTGGATGACTCTCAAAACAAGCCCAACTTTGTTGTCAGAAAGCCACATCTCAATGAAGGAAAGTAAGCACAATAATACACTACTTCCTTCTGCTGCTTTGTCAAAACCCCAATTAGGAGAGAGGATGCAAGATATATTTTAGAGACAATGTGGGTGGGAAGAGAACAGTGGGAGAGTGGCATGAGAGTAGCAGTGCATTCAGCTTTTCCAAAAGGAAAGTAAAGGTGAGGTGTAGACAGTCTAAAAACAATAGAAAAGAGGGAATTATTGGGAAATCTCTGTCTTCCCTTTCAGAAGAGGATGCCAACAAGGCACAAAGATAATGAAGATTCAGGATGCCATTTGCAGAACACATTCCCTGTGAAAGAATTCCATCCACTTGTTCTCAACTTCTTTCTCTTCCATTTGTTACTTTTCTATCTGATTTATTTTATGTGATGTCTTCCCTGGGATGTTCTATGTGATGGTGTCCCTGCCTATGGAAGGGGAGTTGGAGCTAAGTGATCTTTAAGGTCCCTTCCAACCCAAGCCATTCCATGATTATGTGAGTTCCACACTCTTGTTTCCATATCTATTTGTGGATGCCGACACATTATTTCTAATTAGAGATTTTTCAAGTAATACAGTCATTTCCTATACAAATTTTGTTTATCCTCAGCAATCTCTAATGGCCACTTAAGGGAACTCTTGAAAGTTTGGATGCTTCTCCATCGTGAACAGGTCAAAACAGTCTTTTTTCTTACTCTTTGTTCATTTCATAATGCCCTTCTTAAAAGGTTGTTGGAAGCTCCTAAACAAGACTCATGCTTTCTGATTTCGGAGAGCAAATGTCTGAAACCTAAGACTTAGTCTGAAATATCAATTATTGTGAAAATTACAAAAAATAAAGGAAGCCACGGAACAACAAAAAAAACCCGACAAACCCACATGGAAAGTCTATGTAAATCAAGATTGAATACATTGAGGCCAGGTGTTTTATGACCCTCAACATGTGTCCAACTAGCTATGGGATGATTTCATGCTTCCAGGAAGTCCTTCTGGAAGAAGAAATTCTCCTAGATTGGCTTCTCTATTTCCACTTGGGAAGTGAAATTTTGACCCCGCTAAAACCACCATCAAAACTCTCATCCAATATGATTTAGATCTTCCTTGGGGCAATTTTGGCTCCAGCTGTGTGAAAGTGCTTCTGGCTGAAGCAATCCTTGAGTTGTTTGAGCATATCCCTGGAGAGAGGCAGGCGGCTTTGTGAAAGAGTTGGTCAAACAAAGGGGAGCGGCTACCACAGAGCAGCATAGAATGGGAAAAAGGAAGCTCATCATCCAGTGCACAAATCAGAATTCAAAAATGCTCTTTCTTCTTTTTCTCTTTCCTTTTTTTTTCCTTTTTCTTTTCTAATGTATAATATTTTCTTTCTTCTTTTGTTCTTTTGAAGAACTGGTTTTACTCACTTCAGCTGGAACAGTCTCTCAGAAGAGCTTTGTAATGGAAATGAGAAGAAACATTATCTGTTTCTTACAACCTGCCATAAAATACATGGAAAGAGGGAGGTTTTTCATATGTATGTAAACTGAGAATCAGTTTTGAGAGTTGTACCTTCCACTTCAGAGCCCAAGGTCTGCTCCTTGATGTCTGCTTTAAAAAGCAGGGGGTTTATCTCTCTAATAGTCAATTATCTGAGGCTGTAATGAGCAGGCTTTTTGGAACCTTGAAAAGCAGTTTCCTGGTATCTAAATCTCTTAACTGTTTCATTCTTTGCCTTTCTGTTATGCAGAACATTGCTTTGTTGGGTAGAAAGCCAGCGCAGCTATGGCAGATTTAATACCAAGAGACCTGTTGTATGCTGACCTTCAGGTGATCTCTGGTGCTCTGCTCTGTCCTCTTCACCTCACCACTGTGTCATTTGTTTAAAATGGCACAGAAGTTAGAAAAGGAAATTGAAAGCAACCTCAACAAGCTCTGTTTCACTCGTTATTGCATTTAGTACAAAATAAGTCACTTTGCTACGCAGTGGCTTGACAAATACTGTTTGTGAATATCCATAATGCAATGTATGATAACTACGGATGAGAGGATTTAAACTTTAAAAATGTCATGCTTGGTCATTTTGACCTATTATTTACAGTCAATTACCCATTCTCTCTGCTGTGCCTTAGTAATATTAGATCAAGAATAATTTTGCCATTTTACAGGGGGAAAAGAAAGCTTTTCTCTGATATATGAACATACTAATTAGTATAGTCTGTGCATTTCCCAGAAGGAACATCCTTGTGGTACAGTGATAGGAAATGTCACAACGCTTCAGATTGATGGAAGATACACAAGGAATCTTTCAGCTCAACAAAGGATAATATTTCCCTTCTAGTAAGTGGAGTGTTCCTGCCAGTACTGGTATGTCTTTCCATCAGTGAAGACAAATTCTTCCCAGTGCCAAAACTCTGTGGAAAATCTTGAAGTACGAAGAGTTGCTTTTAAATGGCATGCACTGTAAGTCTGTAGAAAGAACATCCCTCCCATAATGTGAAAAAATAATTCAAAGGAAGAAGAAATTTAACATACTCTAACCCCAAGGACTGCAGATACAAAAGGGGTATAAACACTTTGAAACACTATATAGAAAAAGTATATGATCTGTAAGGATTTATTTCTTAACCTTCCAAGTATATAGAAAATAAGACCATTTCATATGAATGCAAGCTCTTTGATCTAAATACTCCAATTACTACAAAATTAAATCTTTGGAATAATTGCAGATATATGTTTGCCTTATATGGATAATAAATGTACTTAATACAGTATTTCCAGAGTGCTGTATGTGGAAAGTCCTCTATATATTTGAAAACCAAATCCTTATTTTCTTGCAATGAATTATTCAGACACATTCCATTCTCTGGGAGACTTAGCTCCTTCTCAAATCTCAGGGTACAAATGGTGATTATTACAAGCTCTATTAATAGCCAGGAGGCTGAAACCACAAAACAGAAATCAACAATTTTAGGAGAAGTTTCTGATATCTGCGTTTTCTGATATGACTAAGATATTTCAGATACAGTTTATTATTTATATACTTTTCAATGGCGTCCTTCAAAGTATGCTAAAAATTTTAGGTCATCTTTCTGTCAGAATTACATCCAATCAAAATGAATGACTGCATAAAAGATGTGATTATTCTTCATAAATTGTAGAGATTATGCTATGCAAGCCTTCTTCCATCTGGTTTTTAACTTTCTTGGAAATTAAACCAATAAGACATATATTGTGTTTGATGTATCTGCTGGTGATGGTTGCATTCCTGACCTTCAAGCTCATGAGGTGCTCAATTCTGCTTGGAGGCATTGCTGGGCTCATGGATGAGTATGTGGCTCAGGACTGAAGGGATGTCTCATCGTTGCAGGGTTTCACAGGTGAGGTGTTCCCTCCATCTGTGTGTAGTCAGCTGCACACCCAGGCCCTGCACAAAATGAACTCATAATCACTGGTTTCCTTTAAAATAGGTGCAGTCAGTCCTGTTGAAGCAATCTCTGTTATCCCTGTTTATCTCTGTTTCACCAAGGGTGAAATGGTGAGAGAAGAGATGGTTTATTTCCCTCTCCTTTGCCTGGAGAGACCCAACACTGTTTTCCCCCACTGTCTAACCCATCACTCAGTAGGGGAGACTAAACAGGATTTGGTGTGTGTAGGAATCTCAGGGAAGGCTTGTCCCTCCCTTCTCATGAGGTTTACCTGGAAATGATCTGTGACTCACAGGGCCAGCAAGAGACAGACACGAGCACGGTGAAGCAGTATCCACACGTGACTTTGAGCTACTTGTTCATGCATTTTTTGATTCACTGAGTGTGGGAGGGGAAGCAGAGCAGAACTCTGTAACCCAGCAGGTAGGGCACTCCCATGGAGGTGAAATGTGGGTACTTCCCTGTCTCTCTATTATACAGCTGTCATGAGGCAACTGCTTGGGGAAAACATAGGCACAGCCCCCAGAGAGGGGAGGAGAAGGCAGAGTGCTCCTCTCCACTGGGCATTGTGAGACAGTGGGTTTGCAGAGGCAGCCTTGTCTTCTTCCCCTGGCCACCAGTGTTTAAGAACAAGGTGGAACTTCAGCAAGAATGGAGAAGAACCTCCCAAATATGTTTTGGAACAGGCCATTAGGGGAAATATGAGTTTGAGTCACCAAAAGCTGAAATCAAAATGTACCCATGTTTCTGACTTCTTCGTAGGTGTGACAGTGGCAAGGCCAGAGTGAACAGGAAAAAAATGTGGGAGAGAAAGAAAAGTGGCATTTCCTACAGTCAGAGTTTAAAAGAAAGTTTTGATGCTTTCATCACCTAGTTCGTGATTTTTTTTCCAGAAAATAAAGGATATAGGTATCCTCAGGCCCATAAATCAGATTCTGAGAATAAGTCATTGACAGAGAGGTGCCTCTTAAGCAAGGCACCATTTAAGAGGCTTCTCTTCCCTCCCTTTCACACCAACCAGCTTTGCTGGTTACTCAGTGTGGTGGTGGTTGTGGGTGGAAAAGAAAATAGGCAGATTTCCTGCATGAGGAGTGAAGTGACTTACTCAGGACTACGAACAGGGAGAGATGTTAGTGAAGTTTGAGATGGGGCATCTTAGAGCATCACTGCCATGGGCAGAGTACATCAGAAACCTCCCTAATAATCCCAGAAATATGTGTTATAAGAAAAGTCATTTTTCTGCTGGTGCTGTGAAGTTTTCCTCTAAGGGTGATATTCAAGAATTGTGCTTGTTGGGGAACAGACCATTGCAAAGGCAGAATGGGGAAAGGGGACAAACAAAAAAAATGCATGTTGTAGCATTTGCCACTCAAAATTGCTGAGGGGTTTCTTAAATACCCACCAAGTAAGAAAAAATGTGAGAAATCAGGGAATTTGATTTAGTACCGCAGTTTCATGGCAAATTTGAAATGACATTGATATCAAATGTAGAGCCTCTTCCATTGCAAGTCTCATGCATTGCCTATAACTAGGTGCATTTCTATGTTAAACCAAATTTCTTCTGTGAGCCGATCTATTCCAAACTTGCAACCAAAACTTGTCAACACACTTCAAATCTGGAACTCAACGTCAGCTTCTCCTAGATAACCAGTATATTCCATATTTGAGCCCCTTTCATGCTTTGTGCTGGCTTTCAGAAGGAAGGGTCCCATCTGGATTAAAGCACTCTGGCCAGGATTGTTAATGCAGAGATGATTCCTCAGTCCAGAAGTGAAATCAGCCTTTGATTTCTGAAAGGGCTGTGTTTTCCATGAGGCTGTGTTTGAAAGGCCAGCAGTGATCTAATATCAAGTCTGTTGTTTACTGGTACTTATGATAGATGAATCTGATGAAAAGTTTGTAAGTTATTATTTCCAGAAGCTACAGAAAAGTAGAAGACTATAGAAGGTCCTGCACTGCTGAGCCCATTCTACAAATTGAGAAGAGCCTCTGTGGTATCTATCATTCATGGATGTAATTCCCGTGAGTCGTGTATTAAATATTTGCAATTTCACTGGTTTAGCCAAATGTTTTCAATTATTTCTTATCTTTGGAGCCTTTGTATTTTCTGTCAAATTTTCTCCCAGCAAACACTTTAATACTGAAACGAAAATTAAATTTTTCTTGTGTCAAATGTTTGTTTTTATTCTGCTTTAAGGAATAAAAGGAAACGGTCTCAAGTTGTGCCACAGGAGTTTTATGTTGGATATTAGGAACAATTTCTTCATGGAAAGGGTTGTCAAGAATTGGAATAGGTTATCCAGGGAAGTGGCTGAGTCACCATCCCTGGAGGTATTTAAAAGACACACAGATGTGGTGCTGAGGGACATGGTTTAGTGGTGGACTGGGCTGTGCTGGGTTAACTGTTGGACTCGATGATCTTAAGGGTGTTTTCCAGCCTGAATGGCTCTATGATTATAAGAATGCAAGTTTTCTGTGTTTGACTTGCTATTCAAAGCTCGATGTAATGATTTAATACACTTGAGAAGGTTCTTGTCTGAGTTGCTTTATCTGTCAGCCAGTACTTTGAAAAAAGCTACAGTGTTCCTCAGAAATGTCTGGTCAGTTAGAAAAGAAGACAGTGAGAGAAGAAAGAGAGAGAGAGAGAGAGAGAGCACAGTGGCCCAGGGACACTGAATGCTGCCACTGCTGCCCTGTGCTGTAGCAGAGGGATTGTATATTGTGGCCAGAGACTTTTAGAACAATTAAAAGCCAACAGTCATTGCTAATTTAGCTTACCAGCCTCAGAGGACTTTTCATTAACTAGTTGTGCATGGTTTTTTCTGAGGGAAGGACTTTGTCAAGTTCCTATACTCTTTTATGTCTCCTACTGGCATCATGGAGCCACTTGATATTCATTTAGTCTCCCTTGCCTTTCCCCCTGGCACAGCATGGTAATTTGGAGCTATTTATGTGCAAAGTGAAGACTGTGTTGAGGAAGAGAAAATCTGAGGTTTCATTGAGTGGATAATCTGAAACAATTGGTTAAATCAGTCAAGTAAGAGTGAGAGCTGTGTGGAGCAGGGACCTGCATGAAACATTGGGAAAATGTAAGTGGATTCCTACCAGCCCTTTTTGTTAAGTGCAAAAACGATACAAACCATCAATCATGTATTTAAGAAGCTATATGTGATCTAAGTGAGATTGTCAGGTATTGTAATTAGGATATTTATCTGCTCTTATATTATATCAATATTCTGCTACGAAGAAGAATGTTTGGATTGGGAGGGTCTTTATAACCTGTGTTGTATTTCTTCTAATGTCATCTGTCAGCTCCAAAATGTTGATGGGCAAAATATTTGTTTAAATCATAATTTCCATTTAGTAAGAGGAATTGAGCTTTGAAAATACCTAAACGAGGCACAGCTTTCTGAATTGAGAGACTACAAGCCAGCCAAATGGTGATATTACACAACCAGCCAATTGGAAAAATGGCCATGACACTTGTCAAAGAGAAGAAAACTGGGAGTGATTCAGCACTTAGGAGGAGAAGCATACAGTCAGACATCATGTTACGGCACGAGAGGAATGCTTGCTGGAAGAGGAATCCCTTAACGTACACACACATCTCTCTCCAGAAACTGCCCAAATTAGGACATTTACTTTGTGTTCTTATTTTTCTGAAGTCTCTGGTGATAAGCTTTATGCCAGAAGTAAGAGGTAGAGATTGAGAGGCAAAATGGTATCAGATGGAAATTGCCAGAACACAGCAAAATAATGGAATTCTTTTTTAAATGAAAATGGCATACTTTGACTTTCTACAGCTATCTCTGTAGGAAAAAGATTAAATTTAAAAAGAAAATGAAAATAAGTATAAAAGTGAATAACAGAACTAAACAAAACCATCTAAACCTTCTAAAATGCATTAATATAAATAAAAGAAATTCCTTGGGTTTTGAACATCCAAACCACAGTTCATCTTACCAGTTCTTGTTATTACAGCTCCCTAACTACCAGATCATGGATAGAAGTCATTGAAATAGTGATGTTATCAGCTTATTCTTGACAAAGATATTCATGCTTGATATGGGCATGGAGATAAAGTTGCTAATCAATGTAGCTACGTGACAAAGTAAACCTTAAAATCCTAAAGGAAGGCCTCATGAAGAGATGCACTCTTTCTCAGAAAGAGGAAATTTCTGACCTTAATACTGCAATGAAAAGCTGGAAAGCTTTCTAGGTATAACAAGACTTACTGGTTCAGAAACATCATGATTTTTGACCTCTTGATGCTAGCATTATTTTGACATACAGCCTTTCTTAACCTGGATTTTCCCTGGAGGAAATAACTGCAGCTGACAGGAAGAGGATGTGTGAACATGAATGGCAGAGGAGATGAAGCCTCTTAAGAGGCTATAAGTGGAACAAGACCTTGGGGCAATAGGAGCCACGAGCCTACTAATCCATCTGGAAATGCAGCTACAGATTCATGAATGACTTGAGAATGGGGAAATGCTGCCTTAAAAGTGAGCTCTCCCCTCCATCTTTCAGCTATTTCTCATTTCTGTCTAAAATTACGGCTGGATGAAAACACCATGAGATTAGAAATCTGTGTATTTCAATGCGATTCCTTTTTCATAAGTCAGTTGTTTCTCATCCAATCAGCCAAAATATTGCAGTGCAACAGTAAGTTAATAAATTTTTAAAAATTTGTATGATGGGTTTTAGGTAAATTCATTCATGAGAAATTTTGTTTTGAGTGCTAATAGCATTCATTAATTTCTTGTTAGCTTCTTGGTAATTGAGCTGTCAGTGTCAGGGTAACTGCGTTTGAAGGGACTTCTGAAGGTCCCCTGTAGTTCAAAACACTGCTTCAAGCTTCAGGGCTAGATCAGGTCTCTCAGGGTTGTATCCAGTTGAGTTTTGAGTATCTCCAACAATGCTTCTGGGCAACCTCTTCCTATGCTTTTCCACCCTCTGATGAAAAAGTCTTTCTTTAGACTGAAATGCAGCTTCTGGCTGTTGCTTCTTACCCTTTCACTGCGCATCTTTGTGAAGACTGGTCTTGTCTCTACCCCTGGCCCGTAGGTAATTGTACACCCTGCCCTTTGCTTCTCTTCTCTAGGCTGAAGAAACCCACTCCCTCAGCTTCTCCTCATACATCATAGGCTACAATCTTCAAACCTTCCTCTCCAGTGAGAAGTATGATGCATGAATTCAAATATGCTGTGCTGAATGCTGGAGGATTTAAACGAGAGAACTCAAAAAATCACTGCCTGGCCTACAGGGCTGGACAGCATTCTTCCATCTGCCCTTTTGGTGAATGAGTGAAAAAAGCCACACAGTTCATGCAGGCACCATTTCCCTGGCAAGCTGGTTGAAAAAGTTACATTATTACCAGTTTAGAGATATGGCTGTGATACGTCCATTTTTGCTCCTTGGAGACTGGCTCTGAATTTAGTTTTAAATGAAACCATGGTTAAAGTCTATTAGCATTGACTTACTGGCTGATTCTCTTTCTGACTTAATCAAGGAAAAGTTTGGGGGTTTATTTTCAAGGATAGGGAGAGAGGGAGTGTTTACTACATTCTTTGCAAAACTGGAATGTGGTTGAAATCTTGGTCTGAGTGAAGTCAGGAGAGAACTAAACTCCTCTCTGCTGAGTAAACTCACATTTCCTCTCTAAGGTTGGCAGTAATCGTATTTGCTTCCCTCAATATGTTCTAAATGGATCTCCACAATATTCAGAAAACTGCTGTGCAACTGAGGCAGTTCCATTTCTGTATGCCCAGTTTTGGATACTTAAAAAATTTGATTTTCTGTAAGTATGAGCTGAACACTCAATAAAAATTGGGTTGATTGAACAGTGCAACAATCAAATATCCGTGCAGCCCAAGTACTTCTGAAACTTTAGACAAAGATGTACCCTTACCTAATTTACTAAATGAACCACAACTGAAAGCAGTTAATCAGCTGTTTCACTGCCAGCAGGCAAGAGGAAGATGACAGCTGTTCACAACTGTATCTTTGTGCTTCTCTCTTTAGCATGTACAGTGCAAAAAGTGTGAATCAGGCAGAATAGGTCAATGAGATTTTTCAGGCAATCCCGGGAATGAAATAAGGGCTGAACTGCTGAGCAGCCTCGTTTTTCTTTCCCTGGCACCTGGCATGCTTATTTGTCCCAGTGCAACACATGGATGAAAACCATAATCGCATGGGAGCAGAGAACCCTCCCTCGAGTATCATTCTGAAATCCCCATGCTTAAGTGATGAATAACCTGCGTGAATTCCAAGGTGATGAAGAACCAGAATCAGGAGGATGTAGGATTATCAAAATAATTCCCAATTTTTTTTGTTTCTTTTTTTTTTTTCTGTTGTATTAGGCTAATATTGCAAACATAGCAACTGAGGTTTGTGAATCTGAAAATCCTTGCAGCCAAGTCTTTTGTTACCAGGCAGAGGTTGTTAGTAAGTCAGTCAACATTTCTTGCTTTTATGGCCTCCTCTTCTTCCCTGTGATGGGATATCCTCACATGCATGTTATCTAGCTGAACTACAGAGGAGTTACACAAAGTTGGGCTTTTCCAGCACGTCACTTGGAAGATTCCCAATAATTCAATATTTGCAGTGATGTGCAATTGATCTCAAGGATGAACATCATCCTGGTGTATTAGAGAAGAGCAGCAAAATGGAGGGAGAAGAGTCCTTGAGAGGTTATCAAATATTTCCCTCAGCCCTAGGCCAAATATACCAGCACAACATCTGGCAGGTGACAAAGGGATCAAAAAGGGTCCCTAATTCCAGCATTCTTCAGCCCCAGCCTGTTGCAGCATGGGAGAGTGCTGAACAGAGTGCCCAGATGGAGCTGAGACAGGTCTCAGGCTGAGTAGGGATAGAGGGTCCTCCTGGGAGACTGCTCAGGGCAATTGTGGCATATCAGTGCCCTCAAGGCCTGAACCTAGGGACAATTGCTCTTGAAAACACACAGCTCTCTCTGTGTGACAATCAGGATCATTCTCCATCTGGCACAGAAAGCAGCAGTAACTACTTTGATTAAGGACCAAAGCAATCAGTCTGCTTCTGCACAAGCCTGGACATCTCAGTCAGTCAGTTCCGCTGCTTTTCTCCCTGAGTGTTACTTTCTGCCAGATAACTGATGTGGGCCAAAGACCAAGGTGATTATTTTTCAACTAACAGCTGAACTTGGAGACTCTTGTTGTCCCTGGGCTGACACAGTCTGACCCAGCTGTGCACACAGATTATTATGGACACCGTGTTCACAGGCTTATGCTCACGTAACTTAATGTGCAAAGGGCAGCCCTTGATGAAAGGGTTTTGTCAGACTGCTTAACAAGATCTTATAATCACCACCACGCCACCAGAGATCTGAGACTTCTGTTACCATGCTCCCTGTACTTGTAATTTCTCAGATGAAGGCTGTGTGTTGCTCATCCTTTATCAGCAGAGCTTTAGCTATTCTTAAAATTTCCAAAGTGGAATATAAAAAGGAAAAGTCTTGTCAGACAGATGTTTACGGCCACTGATTGATGCTCTTGCAAGAGCTAATGTCACCTGAAAGGCATCAATTAGCAATGTTTCTGTTGCTTTCATCACAGAAGTCAGTATAGCAGGAAATAGTATGAAACTTGAGAGAAAGATAAATGAGTCTCATTAAGAGGAGTGAGGTATGATTAAACAAAAGGGTACAGCAGGGTGGGTGAAATATGAGGCCAGCACTGATCTGGGGACGACTCATCTAATTGTTATCAGTTTCCCAGCCCAAAGGAGTGGTAGTTCAGAAGTTAAACACAGGTACTGAGGTATGTCATTGCAAGGCTAAAAATTAGGTTTGGACGATTAACCACACTGATCCCTAAAAGTGAACTCAGAAGAATCCTTGAAGTGATGAGTTCATAATTAGCCTGAGGGATGACAGCTCACGATCAGTCGCGTCCGCCCCTGGTGTAAGTTGGCAGCATCTCACTGACTCCCATCGACTTGACTCTTCTGATATCAATGTGACTGTGAAAAGGCAAAAGCACCGTGCACATTTTTCTATTTTTAATTTCTGTAAACTGCAGAACTCCTTTTGATTTCAAAAGAAGCAGGACAGGACCATTTGCTTAATTATATGAAGTTCTCCCTACCAAATGTATTGGAAATTCATGTGAAGCTCTGCTTACTGCTTTTGCTATGCCTGAAGCTGGATGGACGTATTAATTTCCATCTAGTGAAATGAGAGTGGTACTCACTCTTCTCATAATCTCTTTGAAGCATCTGCACTCGAGGCAGAAGCTAAGGTCTGAAACTGAGGCTATTTAACAAACAGTGTCACTGACCTTGTGCCCAGTGCTGCATCCAGACAAATAATTGCACCATGGCTGATGCTTACGTAACACACTCTTACGCAAGAGAAAGTAGCTGGGAGTCACTTTGTGTGTTTGGCCAGGGTGAGAGGCACAGCAGCCTCGACTGGATTGCACACAGCCAGGGCAGCTTGCTTTCACCTCAAGAGCAGGAGACCTGATTTTCCTTGGCTTTGCTGCCTGGATGCATTCATGCCTGCCCACCATGGTCACCTTCCTTCCACTCCAGTCCACACGCAGGGTTGGAAATCCAATCAGCTTTACCAAGCAAGTCATACGTGGCTGCTCTGTGACTCCCACCAAGAGGCATCTCCTACCCAGGAACTGCAATGTACCTCTGAGATTTTAGCAGGACCCAGCTGTACCATGCTACCCTTGCTTTATCAACTGCCTTTTTCAGGCCAGCTTCTGGCCTGGGTCCTTTTCTGTCCCTCTGATCTTCTTCATGGTCTAAAGACTGTCTTTCTGTGGTGAGCAGAGAATGATGTCCTGGACTGATATTTCAGTCCTTTGAGGCATTTTCCTCACCTATTCTCCAGACTCCACCTCACCAAAATGTCAGGGCAGGGATTCTCCCCTCTGCTGTCCCTTCTGATTATTACACAGAAAGCAGGAGGAAGAGTATTTCACCATGGAGTAGTTGTGGGAGCAAGATGGAGCAGGGATCTTTATACCGGCTGCAAAAGGAGGGAGAAATTGGATGGCAAAAAAACGAATGGAAGGCAGGTCTCCCTATCACCTTGTTCCAATCTCTTTGGTAGCTGGCGAGTTATGATCAATACTAAAATATGTCACTTGCTCTTGTTGGTCTGCTCACGCTCACATGAGTAACTGCAAGAGCAGATTCAGTAGAAAGAAAAGTGGATTTCTGTACAGTTCCTCTAGATGGCAAGCTTTATCTGTTCTATTTATCTTATCTGTTCAAAAGTGAGTATGTTCAGGCTCAGCCACACTTGAAAAAACTTTCTAGGCTACTCAGATCACTCTGTCAGTTCTGGAATATCAGCTCCTAGAGTCCTAAGGAAGTTTCTGTAGGGAAACAAAACTGTGAATGATGCACCAATTTCTTGAGAAATGTGTTTTCCACATTTCTTGTGGAATATGATTTCTAAAGTAGAACAATGAAAAGTTTTCTGAAAGATGGCGTATTTTGCAAACATTGTTACTTCACCTCGTGATGAAGATGTTGACCAGTTTACTCCCAGAGGTGTTTTGCAGTGCTGAATGTGAGGGAAGTCTCTCTCTCTCTGCCCCAACTTTTCTAGGCATTAACAGTGATCATTACTTTCACTGCTGCTAAGTCAGTGAGGAATGAGTGTAAGAAATCAGAAACAGAATGAGGAAATCAATAAAATTGCCCTGAGAGCTGATCCCAGTCTAGGTCCTGTGTAATTAGCAATGACACCAATGGACTTCCTGGCATAAAATTCCTGTAAGATGGTCTTGTGTGCATCCCATATTTCAATATTAGAGAAAAATGTTACTAAAGAACAGCTATTTTGCATCCTAGGTGGTCTTTTGAACAGCTATAAAGTAAGTGTGATGGTAGTGTTGGGACATTATTTATTTACAGGTTTCATGGTATTAGATGATTTACTGGGAAGCAAGATGACAAAGAATCAAGCCCATATCTCTCTGGAAATCAGGATACAGGCCCAGCCCTTACACTTGACACAACACAGAGCGAGATTCCAAAAACACTCTTGGTATTTATGAAAGCCCCAGTTGAATGATATATCACTGGTGTAATGAGTCTTTATATGATAGTGGTTGTTCTGCGTTTTCTGTGGACAAATGAGACAATGTCCATTGAGACCAGTGCCTGTGTCCAGTGCTCTGCTGTTTGCATTGCTTCTGCATTCCCCTTGCTGAGACCCCATCTCTGTTCATTCTCCTGTGTGAAACAGTTTGTGAATTCCTCCAGGGAGAAATCATTTCATACATTTTGCAGGTAAAACTATACATGACACTTTGCTCAGGTGTGATAAATGGAATATTTAATCAGTTTTCTTGGATGATTTTGCAATGGCCCTAATAATCTATTTGAATTTTAATTTCAATTTAAGTTTGTCCTGTCTTAGTTTCAGCACATTACTTGTTATTATATCCCTCAATCTCCATTTTCTTGCCTTTCACTCTTTCAGTCATGCATCCTGTTATGCCTCTGACTAGAGCATAAGGGTCTCAGGATTTTTATTTGTTGTGTAAGATGTCTGATCACTCTTTAAGTGCTGTACAAATACATAATGATCTGGCCAAAGTGCTTGCTCTGCCTTCGGTGATTTGTCTCCCTTTTTCATCTCCACCCTTCAAATAATCTTGTCACACAAATTGTAGCTTACCCAAGCTGTTTTAATATTCTTCAAGTTGGTTTTCCCAGCTTGGACAAGTCGGTCTTCCCAGCCCAGAAAACATTGCTGGCATCACTTGATCTCCCTCTGGTCAGGGATTTGACAGAAACTAGAAAGCAGGCTTTGCTTTCTAGAAGAGGGGTACCCAGACCTCTGTGCAGTTTTGCTGGTCACACTTCAGCTGAGTCACCTGGGGAGAGTTACTCATCTCTCCTTCCTGACAAGAAGCCTCTTTGGTCGTGGCCTTCTGCTGCCACATTGCACTGCACGCTCCAGTCTCTGACAACACCTCTCCTTCTTGCCTTGAGATCCCTGCCTTTCCCTTCCCTGGGGACAGTGCTTGCCCTAGATAATGAAGTGGTTTGTGCCTGGTTCTTGCATAACTATTCCAGTCAGGGCACCAAGAGACCTGTTTTCCCCATTTCGTCTGCTTAGGGTCACCATGCACCTCTGAGCACTTTGTGATCAGACATCAGCTGTCCTCCAAAATAGCAGGCAAAGTGGATTAATGTAATTCTTCCATCTTTTATTGAATCAGAGTTTTGACTGATAATGAACAGGAGAATGTGCTGTGTCCTTACATGCCAGTGCATAAAATGCATGGCAACATAATCTTGGCCCTGACTATTCATAAGCATGGTTGAATTCTTGTATTGTCCACAACAATTATTTCCCCCTATATTAGTTATCAGTTATCCCCTGATAACTAATCTGTCCTGATCTGAGCCGACAGACTTTCTTTTCTCTTGATTTTACCCCTAATATTACTGCTAAAGGAGACAAAAAAAAGGCTAACTGGCTCTGCTTAGAAGCAAGGACACAGCAAGCATGACCCAGTGCACATGGTATCCCGAGGAGCCTTTTTCTTCATCCCTGAGGCAACGGCACAGCACAGCCTTCTAGAAGGTCCACAGTCAGCCTTCCCTTTCCCTATTGCATCTGATTTCACAGCCTTTGCATATATTTAGCATATCCCTTTGAACCGACTTGGGTTGGTGGGAATCCCTGCCCTCTGGCTCTCGGCAGCTCAGCGTGACTGACAAATGAGGCGCTCACCCCTGCTCTCCGGTGTGAGACGGAGCCGCGCTCTGGCACCGAAACTCCCACGGGTCCCTGCAATGTGCTCCTGCACAAGACGGCCTTGGGCTTACCTCGTGGCAGGCAGGAATAACCAACTCCTGAACTGCCTGCTTTCCCACAGCATGAATTCCGCTCACCCCACTTGAAAAAATGGCCCTGGCTGACGGGTAGTGCAGAACCTTCTCGTTCAAGGTCAGAATGTCCCAAAGCATCCAGATAAATGCTGGAAAACCTTTATCAGATTGTATCTTTATCAGTGTGTAACTGCTGAGAAAAATGGTGATGTTACAGACTCTTATGTAGAAGAAGCTGCGAAGGAAACAGTGGCCTCTGACAATGTGCTGGCTAGGGAATTTGAGGAGAGGATATATTTCCTCATGGATTTGTGTGTGAAATATGATGTGGTTACTGTGTATTGCAGCCGAGCTTTACTCGAGCTTAGGCTCTCCTGTTCCTTCCTATTTTTTTAATACTGATACTTTGAATACACATGTAATCATCCATACCCTGACTTTTTAGGCACTTTTATTTCCTCTCTTCTTCACACTATTCGGGATTGGATCTGTGAGTGGTGCTTGAATATTTATATATCTTGTATTTTTATAGCACCTTCAAGTAAGAATCAATGGAAAGACCCCGAGGAAATTAATTTTGGCCTGGTTTTCTAGTTGCAAAGGAGTAGGTCATGCAAATTAAACACACCACTACATCCTTTGCTTCAGGCTATGCGCTGGGGCTGGAGCAGACCCAGAATACAGGATCTCTCACAAGGAGCTCAGTGCATGGAGGCTGTATTATCCTTTTGTGGGGTGCAGAAGCACTCACATAGATAAGTTGTCCAGCCTGATAGGAAGAGGGAGGAACAAATTAGGAGGGCAAATTGCAATCCCATTCTTCCTCTTCCAGTGGGCAATTAGTTTCTTACAATTTGGACTCCTGTTTTAATCTTCCTTTCATTGCTCTAACTGAGAAGCAGTTAAAGCACAGAGTTAAATCTGAGCTCATGTTCTGCTGTCTCCCTCATTAAATGTGCAGCATTGTGGAGGTTTGCAGTACTTCATGAGTTGGGTTCATCACCAAATTTTTTGATGAGATGTATTTTAAGGACATTCTATAAATGCATGTGTAAAGATATCTTATGAGACTCCTCACAAACCAGAAATGTCTCATAATGCTGATAAAATGGAGCTTTGGAATAAGGAATTTTGTTACCTATCTCAATAACAAATGTGATGGACATCTTACCCTACCCTGCACTACAGTACGTGTCGATCCCTGTGTACCATACTTCTAAATGTGTGAGGAAGACAAGCTAAAAAATTCTGTGCCTTTGGAAAAGTCATGCTTTGCAAGTCCAGCCTATACATAATCTTAAACTGTGTTCATACTGATAGCAAATGCTGAATGTATTTCATTACCAGGAGGGCGAGACTGGCTGCCAGCTGGATGGCATTTGCAAATGATCCATCCCTAATCTGCTCTTCCAGAGCATGACCTACATCTTGTTGCTATCTTTCCTCTTTTTCTGTGAATGATTAACTCTCAGTTCATGAGACTTTTCCAAGCGGGACCTATCCTTCAGGGTGCCTAGTAAGTATCAAGTGCTTTTGTCTGCTTGCGCTCAGCTTCCAGCCCCCCAGAGCAGAAACATCCCAGATCTCATTAAAAACATCATAAATTTTAACCCAAAGTCCCAGAGACCCAGCATAATACTGTGATGCAAGTTCATCAGTAATGCACAGTCACAGTCAGGTATTTTCCTGTACACAGAGATAGGTGGGCATTATGGACAGGAGCTGGCATCTAAAGGCCAGTCCAACATTCAGAGCCAAGCCAGGGCTGCCAGGTATCACCAGAGCTGTGAAGGGAAGGAGAAGGCCCCATGTAAGGCTAGCCGGTGCTCATAACCCAGCCTGGGCTTCCTCTGTGAGATGGTTTTCTAATGTAAACCATTTCTAGTGCTCTCTGGGTTTCAAGGACACCCTGGGGAAAATGGCTGGCTGTGCAAAGGACTTCTGTTGTTGCTTGACCAGCTGGCTCACTCAGCATCTTACACCTCCCCACTGGCCCTTTGGCCAGAGTCATGTTATTATGAGTATATAATTGTGTATTTAGCTCCTCTGTTAGGGCTACAATTTAAAATAATGAAGGAATCTAATTTAGATCAGTGTGCTCCCCATATGAGCTCAACACAAAGCTATAATAAGCCAATTTATAAATGACACATATTTCCCCTAAATTCAGACAGAATGAAAAATATAAAGATGAGAAGGACTGACTGCCAATGGGTTCATGAGAGCTCATTCCAAAAATAGAGCTGAGCTGATCAAAAAGCATTTGTGTACGAGCAATTTGAAAGTTTCTTTATAGTTTTCACAGGAAAATTAGACCAGTTTGTGAATCACTGAGTCACAGGACATTGGGATTGGCTGCTCTTTAGCAAGAGTTAGAACATGCTTTGCTCATGATGTTGGCAAACTGATTTTTTTGTTTGCAATTTGATTTTTGAAAATTAGTCAAGGTTAAGAGAAAGCTCCTAGACATGGGCAGAATTCCAAAGCAGTCAGAGAGTCCATTCACTAATTGAAGCTCATATCAGGAAGCATGTCTTAATATAACCTTCAGGAAGTTCTTTAATTTTTGCTAATATATCAACCTTCTCCTTTCTCTCCAGTATAAACAGCAACTTTAAAGATATATATACATGTATAATTCTTTTTTATCTCCATGCCCCAGAAAAGGCAGGAAAAGGAGCTGCTGAAACTGAGCCAGGAGAAAAGGAAGCAGGCCATTCCTCGAGAAGATGCCTCTCTCCCCCTATAAAGCATGACGCAGCAGGGTGGCTACCCACAGATTAAGAAACTCTTGAAAACCTTGGAATTACTCAAATGAGGTTATTGCCTTTGGGCTACCCAAATGGCCACAGCAGGTCAGCCCCAGCACTTCCACCCCTGCTGCCCAGAAGGCTGAGTCAGACCCTCTACGGCCTCGAATCCTCCCACCGCCTCTCATGTATTCGTGGTATCAAGCCTCAGCTGTCGTCGCTCATGTCACGATGGCAAAAAACATTCTCTGGTTTCTCTTGGATTGCCTTTGCCTGAACCATTTCAGCTGAGCACCACTGCCCTAATCCTGAGCATCTTTCCCCTGCTCTGGTCCTTGCTTCCTCGAGGGGATCCCTCTCTTTCTCAGTGTCCCAGCTGAAATCACGGGAGGGTTTTGTTCTACTGGAAATGTTAACCTGCCTGCTGGGTGGCAAGAGGGAGAAGTTGTGCAGAAACTGAGGTAAGACTGCCCAATAAAACCAGAATACCTGCAGACAAATGGCCGTAACTGGGGTCACATGCAAAGCCCATTCCTGACCTGAGACGCTCTACCAGAATGTCCAAAACCTTGCACAGAGATTTTGTACCATGGTAACTGATCAACTGCTGTACAATTGCTAAATTGCTTGTGCACACTGCTATGTGACTATCCTAAAAAAACGCACTGTAGCATCTACTTATTCCTCTCTGGGAACAGCAGTAGCAGGATTTAAAAAAGCAATATAATTTTTACCACATTAAAAGTGGTGCAACCCAAATAAATTAGAAACTATAAATCTTTCCACTGCCTTGGCAGGGCAGGTGAGCTTCATGCTCTCCAAGATTCACACACCTTCATGTTAATGTTTTTAATGCCACATCTTTCAGATTGGGAAGAGAAACAACTGTCGTTTTTGACCTTGGGAGGAGTCCAAATGTTGTGGGTGGTGGCAGGGCATTAGGTGAGGAAAGGAAGGGAATATTTGCTGTTCTGCCTGCTCAGAAGTGTGCCTCCTTGGAAGGGGCAGAGCCTGCACCACTAGAAATAAATTTGTTTTCTTTTGACTCTTTGCAAATGCACAAAACTTCATGAATGCAGAGCACTGTAGAATTTTTATGCAGGAGAACAAGCTAATGGGAGCAAAGGTGAGGCTCCTTGGGCATTTACCACAAATCTGGATGTACAAGTTAATTTTCTGCCAACTCTTCCTGGGAACTAGCAGCTTGCAGCAGGTAGAGGGGTTGCAAGGTGGCAGCAACTATTGAAAGGAATCCGAGTATACGGTTTTGTTCTGAAACATGTGCTTGGCCTTATCTGGTATAGTTTTCCCAGTTCAGAAGTAGTTTAAGAAAAGAGCTTCCTTGAAAATGAAATCTAAACCTGTAAGAAACTCTGGTATTTCAAAATTGTGGAAGTTTATTCATGGATTTAGATGATAAATTGTTTTTGTTCGCTAGTTGGTTGGATGTTTTGTTGTTTTGGTTTTGGTTTGGGTTTTTTTTTATTTTGAGGTAACATATTCTCATTTGGAAATGGAATAATAACTTTAAAATATGTTTTTGAGAAAGTTAAACTACTTTACTTCTTAGCTTAATATATAGGAAAAGCTAAAATCCTGTTAGAAATTGGAACTGAGTCAATCAAAAAGCCCTCAACCTCCACACCCCAGTCAGTTCCACGGTACTGAATTGTTTCAATTATCCTGCCAACCCCTCCCTCCTTTAATATGGTCTGTTCCCCTCAAGACCTTTTGTTTTAAAGATACATATACTGTCAGAGGTGATGTATTTTGATCATCAAAACACCCACTAACATTTTACCGAAGTAGCAACACTGAGCACTCTGAGACCACGCCTACATTAGCAATCAGTGCAGAGGAGGAGGAGGGGCTCTACAGAACATGCCCAAAATCCCTGCCACAGGGATTGTTTTACTCCACGGACTGAATGCTTTTTTTTTGGCTGGAGTTTGATCCGATTGGTGCTCTCTTAGGCCAAAGCTAAGTACAGAAACTGGGAGAGTCACTTCCCTCCTCACCTGGACTAAAATGCAGTGCAAGTGCGTGAATATGAAGCTGACTCACAGCAAGAAATCCCATCTGCTTACATCCCTAGACGTTGAAAGACATTGTATGCTGCGATACCACTGACTGATGAAATAAGGTATCCAAAAAAATCCTGCAAAAGGGTTGGGATTTTTGCTTAGTGGATCTTTGCTCAGAGACAGAGTATCAGCTGTGTTATCTATTATTTTTATATCTGGTTTTGTATCACTCTAATTACACTTAATGGAACAAAGATTACTTTGATATAAATCACCAAACAGGATATCTTGCCTGAAATGCAAAGCAGAAATGCACAACGCACAGTGGTAGCTCACACTTCTTTCCAAAGCTTTTGCTACACAGCACTTGGACTGCAGTTATCACTGATATTTACATCTAACAGCAAATACAGAAAAAGAGTCCTTTTTCTCAAGGCATGAAATATATGCTAAATAAGAATAGGATCAGTTTCCTGTTAATTACCTCATCTCCTTTATTTACTTAATTACCAATGGACCATCATTTCACTTCTGTTTTTCACACCAAGTCAATTAGAAACTGTACCTGGTCCTAAGGGTGCATATCAAAAAAGATCAGATTGCAAACCACAAATTATTTAAGAAATACAATAATTAAAAAATAATAAACCCCAAAATAATAAAAAAGCCACAAGTAACAGAAAATCAGCATTGTCAGTGTAAGAACAAGGCATTGAGAGCTGTCAAAGAAAGAGTAATGAAACACTTCCATCAACTCATGGATTAACGTGTGTGTTCAGCTATTTTGGTTAGAATGTATGGCTTAAAAATTATACTGTTCAAAAGGAGTAACACATTGTAAGGAAGCACCTTAAGACAATGCATTTCAAATTTCTCAGTGTTATATTTGTGCTTTCCTTAGGAGGCACTTTCTTCACAGGCAGAGAGGTATCTTTGTGTGGATAATAAGTTTGTCTGTTTTCCAGGAAACGTTAACATCTTCTGCTGTAAGGGCATTCTATTAGCACTGAATATTTACTGCTCACATAGATTTTTATAAAACAGTTATAAGACCCACTAGATATTGCCTTCACTCTCCATGCTGGAGTGTGTGCCTACATAAAGAGCAGTAAGATTTTTAGTCATAGCATCTGTGTGGATTCATAAGATCAGGGCAGTTAACAGCAGAAATACTGAGAGGTATATGCTGGCTTTTTATCACAGACCTCCTTTTATAAGCCACAAAGGGATGGTATCTTTTTGGTAAGCTGTAGCATAATATTAGAAGTGTATATATACATAAAGTAGTGTAAAAAATAGAGCTTTGACTTTTCTTATTTCCTTCAGATGTTACTATAAAATCAGCATGATAATTGCAAGAAACTGAATCGAAATTATTTTGTTAGTGAAGTTAAATTGAATACCTACATGAATAAGTATTTCACCTTTTGGAAGCTAATGTCAGATAAAGCATTAAAATATTGTCTTTTAAACACTCATGTTTACTTTGCCCAAAAACCTCATCTACTTTACAACATGTTTAACTTTTACATCTAAGCTGCCTGAATGAAGAAAACAGAGTTAAGCCTGGACTGTGTTTTTTTTATTTATATCTTTGGTTGGCTCTTTTGATCCCCAGCAAGCACAGCACAGATACCAAAGAAATCAGCAGCTGAGTGGATAATAAGCTAGATGTGATCCCCTAGCACAGAGAGCTTTTGAAAATATAAAAGAATTCTTAAAATTGTACGTCTATGCATAGCTGCAAAGACATCAATGGGTACAGTATTTCAAAGTGCTAAGGTATGAAGCATATCACACACAGATGTGAGAAATCTAGAGCCTTATGTGAAGATAAAACCTCATCTATATGTAATGAACATAAGTGTAGATTGATTAAATTCAACAAGCATACCTCTAAACTTGCATTCTTGAAATACCGGTCCTATGCAATGTTAAAAACAGTTTCTTGCTGTTGTTCTCTAAGCTAATGGGTCCCAAATATGTCACTTCCTTTCATCTAAGGATAACAGATCTCTAACTGAGCACTTACCTGACTTTTGATCTGCACCCAGAGTTTGCACAGTTCTTAGTGAGATGGTTAAATAAAGGATGTGCTATTGTCCTGTTGATTGACTGGGAGACGCTTCCTTTGCTGCCCTGCATGGACACATCTGACGCCCTAGCCCAGAGAGAACTGTACAGGAGTATTTCCAGCTCCTTCCTTAAGCATAAAGCTTAAAGCATCTGGAGCTTCAAATTCACTTCAGCTGTTGAACATGGCACAAATAATGTTAAAGCTTTAGATAGAGATTGCCCAAATTTGGATTGCCTCTGCAAGGCCTTTTTGCTGTTCAGGATCCTTTGGGCCCCAGCTCCTTCTGCGTTAAGCCTTCGTAAAATTTGGAGATATAGCTAATAAGGACTGCTTGCTTTGCAGGGTGTATGCAAGAGTCATGCTTGTGTGTCAAAACAAAAGAAAAAATGGGGCTTAAAACTAGGTGAGGAAGGAGCCACACTTCTGAGACTCATAGGCGCGGAAAAGGAACAAAATGTCACTCCATGTCATTAAGGTGTCACACTCACTAGTGGAATAACATGGCCATGTTGACAATTTGTGTGATGATAACTTGATGGTGATGACATGTCACTGTTTTGCTGCATGAAACCATGTGGATGTCACCTGGAATTCATCTACCCTAAGGTATTTACTAAATACAGTGAAGCTTACATATGTCCTCTGGTCAGCACATTGAAAAGAAGTCAAGAAGATTACTCATCCAAGAAATGCAGGGTAATTAAACCCTCCAGCTAACTCTGAGCAACCTCTTACACTCTAAATGACCAGTTTTATGATTTTTTTTATGAATGTTTGTGGTTGCATTTTTCCCCTCCCCTTGGAATAATCCCCTCTTTCAGCTGACATACGAAATCATACTAGGAATCTCCTGTACATTTAATACCCTCAGTGTGTGCTCTAGTTCCTGCCTATCATTTCCAGCAAAGACTGGAATTATCTACCAACCATGTGTAGTTTAACAAAGACAAGTGCTGGATTCTGCACCCAGAATGGCACAACCAAACATACAAACTGGGAAACGAGATGCTGGAGAGAAGTGCCATGGAAAGGGACCTGGGGGTCCTGGTCAGTGGAAAGTTGACCATGAGTCAGCAGTGCCCTGGCAGCCAGGAGGGCCAAGCGTGTCCTGAGGGGCATCAGGCACAGCATCGCCAGCCAGGCAAGGGAGGGGATTGTCCCGCTCTGCTCTGCACTGGGGCGGCCTCACATTGAATATTGTGTGCAGTTTTGGGTGCTACAATATGAGAAAGACATTAAACTGTTAGAGAGCATCGAAAGGAGGGAAACAAAGATGGTGAAGGGCCTTGAGGGGAAGCCAAATGAGGAGAGGCTGAGGTCACTTGGTCTGTTCAGCCTGGAGGAGACTGAGGGCAGACCTCATTGCAGTTACAGCTTCCTTGTGAGGGGAAGAGGAGGGGCAGGCACTGATCTCTTCTCTGTAGTCACCAGTGACAGCACCCAGGGGAATGGCCTGAAATTGTGTCTGGGGAAGTTTAGGTTGGATATTAGTAAAAGGTTCTTCACCCAGAGGGTGGTTGGGCACTGAAACAGGCTCCCCAGGGGAGTGGTCACAGCACCAAGCCTGCCTGAGTTCAAGAAGTGTTTGGACAAGGCATATGATGTGATTCTTGGGGATGTCCTGTGCAGGGCCAGGAATTGAACTTCAGTGATCCTTGTGGGTGCCTTCCAACTCAGGATATTCTGTGATTCTATGATCTAATCTATTTATGCTTAATTACTGTTTTCTAAAAGAACCTGGCTATATGCACTGACTAATAGGCAAGACTATCCTCTTCCTCTTGTTATTATACCTCTCTGGTTTTTTTGTTCATGACAAAAATAAGTTTCAGCACTAATGGTGAGGAAGTGCCAGTTTATGCTAATTGTAGTTGAAAAATAGATTAAATTCCAGACAATGACTTAAAATTATAAGCAGGAGCATGTGCCCAACAGGGGGTTTAGCCAGCTTTGCTTTCACCTAACCCCATACTTCTCAAGGAGGGTTCTGGTCCCTGAGCTGGAAGAGATGGCAGGAGCTGCAAATGGGCTCTGAGGGGGGCACCTAACTGAGGGTTTCCATAACCAAGGGGTCTATCGATGCCCCTTCTTTTCTCCATCTATCCTCCCTTTTTGAGTTACATTAATTGGGCTTCTTGACTTCTTTGTTTTAGGGTGATCCACAGGGTTTAACTGTGGAAAAGGGTCCAAGCACAACCAGTGGTGGACACCTTGCTCTCTACCAATACATTTTGAATGGAAACAATAAATAAAGTCCTTCCTATTCTGTTTAATGTAGGAGCATTAAAAGATAACTTATTATGTATTGCCCTTATTTGTCATTATAAAGAATTCCAGGGCTGATACATGAATATTTACCTCTCCCTACTTTTTTCAGCAAGAACAATCTTTACCTCCAGAATATGATATTTTGACTTTAACATGGAGCTTTCACAGTTTCCATCTGACTTTATTTCATCCATACTGGAGTAGTACGATTCACTACTGGCAAAACAAACGGCTACAGACCTGAGCATTCCGAATCTGAAAGTAAAGAAGCCAGTCAGTGGGGCCGTGAGGGGAACTGCTGCAAGTGGGAGTGTACAGCAGAAGCAAACGCAGGCATGAGCCCTCTTGGCTCACCAGCCAGTCAGCCAAACACTCACACCACAGCATAACCAAATATGGAGAGAAGGCAAGTTGGAAAGAGAACTTAATCCTTAAAAAAATGTTCTACCTGATTGTGCCCCCCTCAACAAGCAGGACTTGGCAGTGGAACAGCCCACAGACTTAGCTGGAAATCTGTGTGTGCTGGCAGCAGTTTATTGCTGGATTCATTATTCTGCGTGGTTTTGCCCTTGCAATTACTACAGCTGCCTCTTTTTTCCCTTATGCAGTCCTTTTGTTTGCCTGTTTTAAGTCTGAGGTTTGAATCTGTTCACATATCCTTTGTTTAAACACATCCCTTCTGCCTTCAGGTGTGTTTGTTGATCCCTTGAGCTGAAGCTAGGAAAAAAAAATAAAAGTAGTGCTGGGTAACAACACATTGCATCACCCTCACAGAGAGTGGGAAAGCACATCACTTCCTCCCAACCTTTTGTCCCTGGAACCCTTCAGGTTTCTGCAGCAGCTTAGCAGGCTGACTTCATTCCCATGGTCCTTTCAGTCTGATGGGATTTGCTCATTTATCTAAAGGAAGTTTAGGAGGAAAAACTTTGATGGTAGTGTTGAATGGGCTGGTATTTAAAGCTGCATTTCTTGAAATTACTCCAGATGAAGTAGCCAGTGTACCAAGTTATCTTTCCTCTCTTTGCTCTTCAGAAATCTGCTTTGTATCTGACAGCAGATACATATCACAGAGAAAGTAACCTGCCCGTGGATGCTTCAATTAGATTTTGTCTAAAAGTTTGTCATGGCATTTGGTTTGTGATCTTGAGAAATCAAAATGCTGAGTTGCTGTTTCATTTAAATTTAAAAAACAACCAAGCAAACAATAAAAACCTAGCAAAAAATATCCAACAGTTTAATATCACATTCAGACAAACTTGTTTTAGGATACATTTCAGGTGGTCCACGCAGGTCCCCTAATTTTACTCCTAGGCGGTGACATGTTCAGCACGGCTATTGCTGTGTATTGCGTTGTGGTTCCTCTTGCTTTCATGGTCCCAGGGCCGTCCTGGAGTCTACAGGGCACATCTTAGTGGAAACTGTTCATCCCCTTGTCTGAGGAAATAAATAGAAAAGTGCAGCTAGAAAAACAAATGCAACCTATTTGGTTTTTGTGCAGCATCTGGAAAGCAGAATCCATCTTAGCAAACATAGAAATTCACCTCAGAGCTGGTCGTGGGGGAGTCCCCTTTACAGACAACAGAGAGGAAATCAGTGCACAAAGGGAATTTGGGCATGGCTCACCTCCTCCTAAAGGACATGTCTGGAACAGCTCACACGACTTATGCCCTCGGTGTGCCTGCTTCTCTCCATGACCGTGGAGACAGCCTGGGCTGACCACCTCACACACAGGCATCTATACCACAGGTGTCTGGAACTCAGTACAGCCTCTCTAAACATACAGATGGAACAAGATAACACTTCCTAAAGCCTTTTACACACAACACACTCTGGGCCCAGTGTGTGTTGTGCCTCCCACCTGCACGCAGCTGCTATGGGTGTGTGCTCCCCTAACGCCATGCTTGGCATCCCTGTGTTTCATGACCTCTCAGCTCACGGCTTCCAGGGCCAGGCAGCAGTTTCAGCACAGTTTCTCACCAAGTGAGCTTCATGTCTTCCAAGGAGAGCTCTGGCTCCCTTTCCTCCCCTTGCCCCAGTCCTGTAACCTGTGCAGCAGTACCTGAAAGCCTTTCTCAAACAAACACTATTCTGCTGAATTAAGCTTTTTAAGTTCTTCAGTTAGAGCAGAAAGGCAAAGATTACCCAAATGATCTGGATGATGCTATAACATGCCTTCTGCACCAATGTATTCAGGACTTGATTTTCACATAGCACTGGCTAATAGAGTTATTACCTGTAGTGGAAAATCTGTGCTGTTTAAAGAAACAATTGCTTAAACCTGTTCCATTGAATGCCAGTTAGGGTCCACCCTCAGACTTTTGGCATATTCCCAAAGCAGCCTTGAATTGAACAACATTTGGTCAGTTCCACGGAAAGTTAATGACACATAATTGTAGGTTACAGCAAGATCTTGAGGTGAGGGAAAATGTAGCACTTGGTTATTTTGTCACTTCAGTGACAGAAGTGGAGACAAGCATCAATTGCCCAGTTACTGTAAACCTGCACTGTTTGTTTGTTTTTTTCCAGACAATGATTATAATTATAGATACGAGCTTCTTGGGAGATCGCAATTATGGGATGCTTGTCATTTGAGCACTCTTTGCAGTAACTGACATACAAATGCATGCATCACTTTGAGTGTTTGGAGTCTGTCCAAAGACATAGATGGCCAATACCACTTCATACTCTTAATTTCATGATTGCAACAGAATGCTATTGTATGTTAACTTGACTCTTCCTGGTGTTTTGGCTAAAGTTGGCAATAGTGGTTCACTTAACTTATTAGAAGATGCTCAGATTTTTAGGATTTGATATTTAATCAAATGCATTTGCTCATCCAAGTGTTACCTCAAACAAACAGCACAGCTTCAATTGATACTTTTAACTTCTGTGCTGTAAAAAGTTGGAATCAGCTCACACTGTGCCTTGTATTTCCAAAGACTGGGGAGCAGTTTTAATTCCTTACCTGTTCCATTCATAGGCAGAATTACACAGAGAGAAAAAAAGTTATAATATTGTTTGTGCAATTTTTATACTATCTCTCTAGAGAAAGCTTTTCTTTTTTTTATAACTGTTCTTTCCATTGACATTCAAATCAGACTATGCTTTGACTATGCAGACTATGCTATCAGAAATCTGATGTCCAGTATGAGTTTGATAATGTGCTTCATTTGAAAAGGTGTTTATTGAGAAGTCACCTACTGCAACTGTATGTATTCAGACAATACAAACGAATACACACTCTTCTGCAAATGCACTTCCAAGAGTTTCTGAGCTTGAAGCTCTAAGTGATTCACCTCATACTATAAATTGTCAGTGCAGTAACCTTAGGACATCCTAGAACACGACTCTGAAGTTAGTGGATTATGGAGTAAGAAGCAAGTAGGTTATGCATTTATTACATGCATCATTATCCTGGTCTATAATAATGCTGGCTGGCCATGTTAAGTCATGTAGAGAATTATGCTTCAAGACTCAGGTAAGCTTTCAGAATGTGTCAGTATTAATGCGCAATCGGGAGGCACTTCACAAAAAGCTATGTCTCCACATCCACTTATCTTCAGTTCAGCGTTGCCCAGCCTAATCTCTGGGTTTTCACCCATGTTAAAGATTTTAGGCTAAGCAGGACAGTGGATAAATAAATATCTATTGAGAAATGTCCTACAGAAAGAGGATGCAGAGGGAAAAAGCAGTAACTTCACTTCTTCACAGACCACACAAACAATATAATTCCTGAAAGCTTTTGCAAATTTGTTTTACTTTTCAAGTTTATATGAGTCCTCAGTTTATCATCTCAAGAACGTTGCCACCATTTGAGATGCCTTCAGCCCCACAATGAAAGTACATGGATTGTGGCAGCAGAAGCACAGGCAGGAAAGCCAAGGTAGATCCTCCTGCTCTTCTCACAGCCCGACTACTGCTGTCTTCCCAAGTAGAGCAGGTGAAAAATTATTTGCTCTAGACTCCAGGGGAAAATTAGTTCGCTGTTGTGCCCTTTGCAATCCTCCTCACTTAGGAAGGCTTCTTGATGAGCAACACTTCAGAAGTGGGTGAATACATGCACAGGACCACAAAATGGTTTAGGTTGGAAGAGACCTTTAAAAATCATCTAATCCAAGGCCTCTGCCATGGGCAGACAAATTTTTCACTAGACCAGGTTCCTTAAAGTACTGACCAGTCTGACCTTGGACACCTACAATGATGAAGCATCCACATCTTCTCTGTGTGCCTCTTTCATTTTGTTCACTGAAGTATTAAAAGAAGTACAAGGCTCCCATATGAGTGAATTCAACCTCTGGAGAAAAGAACTTTGTATCAATCTGTTCAATCTTACCTGCACATGAATAAACCAAAAAAACCCCAATCTTTGTAAGCTTTGTTGAGTTTCAGTTTTCAAAGAAAGAGAAAGAAAATGAGGGCGAGGATTTAGACCTGTTGAGTATAATGTGAGTACTCACAGGCTGTAAAACAAGAGATTTTATTAACCTAGGTGAGAGAAAAGCAGGAAATTGCCACATTATATCATTTTCCACTGAGGAACCTCTGGTGGACTTGCTATTTCCAGGAGGGCGTACTGTACCTAGAAGTGAGAATTGATTTAGATTTTTCTCTCATCATTCCACTGTGAAAACAGAATCTGAGCTTTTGCCAAATTCTGTAGGAGTATCTCTTTTTTAAAATCATTAGTACAATAAGGTCAAGTTTTTAAAACACTTCATATGCATAAAATCTCATGTGTTTGGTGTTTATTGTCTGCCACATCCCAATATTTTACAAGGGCACAATAATGATAGCTTCCTCTTTCATGCTGCATTTTGTAAAGAGATTTCAAAGCATTTCCCAAAGAAAGTGAACTATAATTATGCACGTGGTAGAGATGGGGAAACAGAAACACCAAGAGGTAAAGCAATTTGCCCTAGGTGACAGGACAAATTAGAGACAGAGTCAGGCACAAATCCCATGTCTCCTGCTTTTTCCTTCCTTGCTAACCACAGCCTCACTCGGAGATGGTATCACCAGCTTGTAAAAGCTGTAGGGAACTGCTGTGGGAGTACTACAAGATGCACCCTGATGTGAAGCTGACAAAGGATCAGACTCAGGGTCCACCTGCAATCCTTCTTGGTCACAGGGGTAACAGGTAAATGGTAACTGAGCTGAGCAGAGAGGGGCTTGCAGTGCTGGGGTCTTCTCACTGAACCTTGGGTGGGTACACAGGGGCTGCTGAAAGGCAGAGCAACCTCCATGGCTGCTGCATGGAGGAATCCTCCCTGCAAGCACTGAGGCACTAATAACCTCACCTTCCTGGCGATGCATTCCTCAGAAATCAGGCCCACAGAATTTTCCCCGTTCAGTAGCTGTCAGAGTGGCTGATCACGGAGTCAGAGGCCTCTGTAGAGCAATGTGGAGCTGCTTTGTCCCACAGGACATAGTGCCTTGGAGAGATGCAGAGGCAGCCCTCACCACGTCGTTGCACAGCAGAAGGATTCCTGCTCTCCCACAGCACAGAAGCATCCAAACTCTACCGCTATTTGTGGTTTATTTGGCACGTTAAGATTGATTTGAAATTATTTCCTGTGTATTCGCAAACCCAGCAAGTAGTTTCCCTTTAAAGTGCACCAGCTGTGACACTGGGCAGGTTCTGTAATTTCAAATGAGGCGCTAAGAGACTACTTCTTTCAACAGCTTTTTTTTAATGAGGGTGGGTACCTGTTGCAATGAATCAATTAAAACTCTTCTGACACACAAGTTGTGTATTGCCAGACCTGTTTCACAGGTTTCTCAGGAGGGAGGATAACATGTGACAGCACACAGAAGCCAAGAGTACTGGAGAAGATCAGAAGCCTGCATGAGTGAGCTTAGCTTTCCAAAATATTTTCTTAAAGCGCTATTCAAGGGACCACTGACCTCCGCAACAGACAGCACCATGGTGGAGCAAGAGATGCTGCTGTCGTGTGCTTATTCTCAAGAAAAGTGTAAGTGACCAAATATGATTTTGTATAAGAAATGAAAACAGGACACTGAAGGAAGGAAATGAAAGGAATTATCTAGGTTGTATAATTGAAAAGACAGAGGGAGTAGAGGGGAAATGCTAAAATAAGGAAATAAGGAAGCTATTAACTTTATATTGTAGGCATGCAATTGAAGTACGATTAGTGTTCTTGCAAGCAAAAGAAAGGATGCTTGTATGCACAACTCGTGAAGAAACTTACTTTAATCTTTGACTTTCTGCTTGTATTTGCAAAGTGCTGTGGCGTGGAGCTGCTCGTGTGGTAGAGAATGTGAACAACAAGCTTTCATTTAGTAACTTAAGGAGCAAACTGGAGTGCAAAGAAAGCATTTTCAAGAAAGACATGGTGTGATTAAAACCAGTGGTTTAGGTTTTTTTAACAATGCCATGCTTCTTTTTCCTAAGACATCAGCACTCCTTCTGGTATTTTATCCAAATGTCAGCTGAGATTAGGGTACAGTGGGAATGTACCCAAATCCATCCCTCCTTCCTGAAAGCACACTGTCACAGAACTTCTTTGCGAACCAGAAATTTTGTTTTTATTACCAGAAAGTATAATACAGGCAACAAAGCAAATAAAGTCTGTACATACCGGCTTTTAAAATGCCTGGGAATATTTTAAAAGACTAGCAAGAAAACCAAGTCAGATTTCCAGCATGCCAAAGACAAGTATGACAGAAAGGTAGAAAAGTAGCTGACTACAATGAAGTCGGGTAACTAAGTCTGGACTGGACATGTCTGAACAAAATATTAAGCAAATGTAGAAATGGAGCTGGTATGTCCTGAAGCCACTTCAGTGCACTGCCAGAATAAAATTCAGTGCAAAAAAAAAAAACACTTCTCCCTTTCAATTCAAGAAATATTGCTTTTTGAATGGCCTAGCTTGCTCTGGCAACTTCATGAGGAGGTTATTTAAAACTTACTCCAGACTGAAGGACTGTCTTTGTTCTGTTTGTAAAAATGTCACTTTTTACGGGGCTTTGTGTTCCTTATCGGGATATCAGCAAAGATGCGGTTTACCTGTGGCAAGATGTTTTCAGTTTTGTCATGTTTTCTACTCTCTACTTTGTATATGCAAAAGGCAAGAGAGAGATAAAAATCGTCCTTACCACAGTGTCCTGTTGAGCTGACTTAGAAGCTCATAACCATCTGACTGTAACAGAGCTTAAATGAAACCTGGAGTTAAAATATCTGTGCTATTAAGAAAACCCCAACCAAACCCTACTTTCCTTTCTGCAGCCTAGTGTCCTACTAAAAGTTTTTAAAAAGCAGGATGACAATACTTTATTTTTAGCTTTGCTATAACCTCAGCAATATAAGTGACTGCTTTTGTCTTTCTGCTGTTCACTTTAATGTTGAATAGAAAATGGGAATCATTGGGGGTTAAAATCATCCAATTGCCTTTTATGGAAGACATAAAAGGTCACTGGACCTCTCGAATAGCTCAGTTTTGTATGTGAAATTTAACTTCTTACTGTGTGTCACTGTATTTGCATGTGTGTGTGAGACAGAGATTTCTCAGTCTCAGTTTGGCTGTCAAGTTCACAGAAATGTGACGTGCGGCACAGTAGGGGCTGAAAAAATTGCACAGAGAAATCAAATCAAGCCCAAAGGAACTAAATCCATAGGAGGAAGGAAGCCATCTAATACCTCAGGATGGATGAGCTGGGTCCACTAATTACACCTTCTGGTGGCATGAATCAGCAGTGACCCCCCTGAAGCCAACTGAGTTGCCCCATGGGCTTAAGAAAGGACTATGTGGAGGACCACCCTTGCTGCATTTACAGTATGAAGCTCTTGCCCAGAACAGGTAGGGTGTGTGTCTGACATATTAAAAAGACAAACAGAGCACTGAATGGGTCCATTCTAGCTGTAAAGAGTCAAATTATGCCTCAGTGGGTGATGCCTTTCAGCTCAAAACTAAGGGATTTCTTGGATTGATCCAAGAGACCAACCCACTGTAGATTTTAGCTTATGAATAAATACCCAAATCTTTCAAGAAATGTTTTCTGCTAAACAGAACAAGCATGGTATATCTTTGGAAATCTGCACCTACTTGTTGGGAGCTGTTGGTTTGCTACCTGTTGCTGTGAGAAGTCAACAAGAAACTCAAAACTTTATACCTGAATCAAAGGTGGAGCTATCTGTGATGACTCAGTTCCATGTGCCTTCTGCTTAATGCCATTTGTCTCCCTAAAAGTCTTTCAAGGAACAACTAAGATGTTTGAGGTTTGGGTTTTCTTTTTGGCTTCCAAGACACACCAGGATGGTCACAGCATTGAAAAGTTAGCCCGTAGTTATTTATGGGACATGTTTTTCATAGAGCCATGATGGTCTAGTGCTGTAGTGCCAGGTTATTCAGTCTACAGGTGAATACTTTCTCTTCCCTTGTGAATATGAGCTGGGGTTTTCAGTGGTCTGTAGCCCTATTTCACCAGGTATTTGGAGCAAACTTTGTTGAAGCCATTAGAAATTCTCTTGGCAGAGATATCTTTCAAAAGAAAAAATAGTAAATTAGCCATTACGATGGATTTTACTCCTCTTAGAAAGCAAAAAGTGTATCAAATATGTAGTTGCTCCTAGAAAGGGATAAACAGACTTCTAAACTATGTGACGTAGTCCTAGGTATTCCTAAATAGCTGCTTGCAGATACAAATTTTCAAGGAAAATAACAGAAACTATCTTTTTGCACTTCTTCCATTGCATTATTGTTTATTTTAAGACTGGCTTCATATTTTTTCATGTATTTTGAACATCTTCTATTAGTCTGTTTCTTGAGGTAATATTTGTACATTCCCAAAGCCCAAATACAGATTTTTTTTCACTCTACAAGAGCATATGACAAAAGTACACTAAGCCTTTATAAAAAAACCCCCCAAAACCACCAAACAAACAAAAAAACCAAGACAAACGAAAACTCACCAACAAGCAAATAAAAAACCCTCAGAAAAACCCCAACACTTTTGTGTTTGTACTTTAATATTCCGTCACAAAGTTAAGAACTAGTTTTGGTTTTTTTTAAATCATTCCAAAAATGAATCACCTTTAGGTTAAAACCAAACAAAGATATTTCAACTGAAAATTATTTTTGTTTGAGGTGAGAGTTGGGTTTTTTTGTTCATTTGCTTGTTTTTGATGACTGTTTCTCAGCTATGAAATGTCAAACACTTTCAGGATGGCTTACTTAGATTTCAGATTTGACAAAAACATTGTAAAATTAATATATTTCATTCTTGCTGTGGTATTATGTGTGTGCTGATGAGAAGATGTGGGAGATGTCTGTTCTCTCTCTGTCTTGAGAAGACAAAAATGTGGTGGTTGCCTAGGAGGAGTATTTAAAAAGTCTTTATCTGAAGCGGTTTTCCCAGACACTTGCTCATTCTCAGTCTCGTTTTCTGATTTTCATTCTTTTTAATTTTCAAACCTAAATTTTTTGTTTGATCATGTCAGAATGCATTCTTTTAGACTTAGACTTTTAGATGAATGATCATCCTCAAAGCAGAGTGATTCTCTGTTATCAATATCACTTTTTTAATCACTTCTCAAATTTGCCAGTAAAGACTTCTTTTCTTTTGTCTTGTTTGGATTGTGGATTAACACATTAAATCATGTCAGACTAAGAAACGGTCTCAGATGGATCACAAGAAAAACAGCCCTAGTTATCTCCTGATGAACAGCTACCTTTTTAAAACCTAACAGGGAATCAATTTCTAATCCATCTAGCACACGCTCTGTAAGTTCCAGTAAATGCACATTTTAAATCAAAATGTCATGCACAGTTGAATTGCATGTCTTGGAGAAATCAAAATATACTGTTCCAGTACAGATACAGTTCTTGAACAAAGCTGTCATACTGTCAAAACAAAAGATTTATTTAAGGAAATCTGTTTTCCAGGGAACTGTGCTGCCTGTCAGCTTTTTTGGCTCTGATTTTTTGATATCTTGCCTAAATTAACCCATCTGTGTATGTCAATCCAATCTATAGCTGTAGTCAGCTAATAGGAAATGAAGTCTGTATCATTCCTGACTTTCTCTGAAGATCAGATATGTCCAAAAGAAGAAAAAATAAACTGAAAACAAGCCAAAAGTAATACACATGCTATTCACATGCTTCTCCACTCAGACTCACGCTGAAAGGTACTTCCATGTGAATTCCTCTGTGCTGACTTATCTTTGGAAGAAGGGCTTATGCAATGCAAGGGTGGAGCCCAGGCAGATATATAAGAAGGACAAATGCACCTGTCAAAGGTTACAGAGAAGTATTTTTGGGGAAACAGTTTAAGTTATGTTCCTTCTGAGTAGACTGGCCACTAAAAAGCTTCTCTGCCTAAAGTTGGTGTAACCAGTGCTGACTACTCGTTTTGCACAGGTTATCTTAGTTGTCCCAGAAAAATGCCAGGCTTAGCTGGAAAAGGAGATGGAACAAACACCCGGACTCTGCAGGCTCTTCCAGGGGCCTGGCAGCTGCATAAAGGCTGCTCAGGAACCCAGAGGATGCAGGGACTTTGCCCACACAGCATCCTTGTGTTTAATGTTTTGCTGTTTGTGCTGCTGTGGTAACGTGGGTGGGAACGCTACCAGCATCTGGAGGCGTTCAGCTCCCCGTGCAGGAAGATGGGCTCTGAGGGACAGTGGGCGGCTGGCCTAGGCCAGCTTTGCAAGAAAGGGAAACAATGTTCAGGGAGAAAACAGCAGAAGAAGTTTAAAATGGACACAGAACACATCTGCAGTATCTCTCAGCATACGTGTCGCATCTCAAAGGCGTCATACACACATCTACAGCCCACTGTAGTCCTGGGTCTGGGAAGGTTTCTGACTCTCTTGAGATTTTTTCTTCAATCATATCTGCGAGGTTTCTGCTGTACTGGATTCCCAAGGGGTAGAGGTTCTGCTGCATTGGCCACATAAAGCTGTTGGTAGTGAGGGGTCTACTTGTATTTCTCACCATACTGTAGCATAACCTTGCCTATGAAAAATAAAACAAAAACAAAACAAACAAATGAAAAAAAACCCAAAACAAACAACAACAACAACAAAACCCAACAGAAAAACAACAAAACAAACACCAAAAAAACCAAAACAAAACAAGAAAACCCTTACAAACCAATCCTGCTATGATATTTTTGGCCCTGTTATGCTGTCAAAGTTGTAATGAGGTAACTGAGAACAAAATTTTGCATGGTATTTCCTTCCAGAGGGATGGAGTTTGGAGCACTGCAATCTGCAGGAGACTCTATCCCTTGCTGTTAATTTTAAAGGAGCGAGGTGTCAAATACATACCAGATTTTCTGACCTGGGACTTGACCCAGCTGAGACATCTAAGACTAAAATCCCAACAAAGCTGGTAGTGATTAAGTTCAAAAACCTATTTGCTCTTCAGTTTACCAAGATCTTGAAGCTGTACATATCCTGAGATATCCCGATCTTAGTGGAGCTGAGTGAGTAATTCAAGGGTCACTTTGTACATATCCCTAAATAAGACTATTGTAGAGAAAATTGGTCCCACAAGTGTACTCTAATCATACTCAGCTTTCAGGGACATATTTTTCACCTTATTATGTGCACTGACTCTTGCTTTTTGCTGCCAAAATGTAAAATTCCTCTCCTCTGCCTGATCACTACATAGTAGACTAAGTATTAACTTAGAGGACTCAGAGATTTTCATTCTCTATTTGAATAGGAAATGTTCAAGTCTTTTCAGTCTCTTGAGGGAAAGCCATGCCAGGCTACTCTGGCAACAGGCAGTCCCACTTCAACCAGCTACCAGCCTGGTGCTGGTCACTCACTCCATGTAGAGCTGGACGGGCCTGAGCTTTATTTCCCTGCTGGGACTTCTTTTTCTTGTCATTCACATTCAACCACCGGTGGTTAAAACACAGAAAACCAGGCAGAGACAAGGGCCAGAAACCTGGATGCCCTTGTGCCAGGTGAGTGTTCTGAGCGTGAGGAAACATGACTTGGTTGCCTAATCTGCTCTTTCTCTTTATGGACTAGTGTATCTTGAAATGTTTCCCGCACAGTTGCAGATGGAGGATGAGGAGCACGTCCCTCCAGCCCACTCACACTGACCTACTTTAGAGCTGCTAATGGCATCAGCTCGGGAGGGAGGAGGGTGGGCAGGAAATGAGGCCCCCTTCCCACTCACACTGTGCAGCCAAAGCAGGGAACCAAACTTAGGACATCCAATTCCCAGGTCGCTGCTTTAGCAGCAGGGTCTTCTATGATTGTGTGGCAAATGTGGCAAAGAGGAAACTTTAAAAAGCATAAGGCCTGCACAGTTCTCTGAAGGGAAGGAGAAAAAAAGAAAAAGGAAAATAAATAAAAGGGGAGAAAAAAGACCAAAAAGTTATATTTTGGAAGGGATCCAGTTTGCAGATCCCAACCAAATGCAAGTATCTCCTTGCAGGTCTGACAGGTGGGTTTTAAGGTTTCTCTCCCCACCCAGCCAGCTTTATTGGCTAGGTCTAAGCAGGTACATGCTAAGCTGCTTGGGGTTGTTATTGCAAGCACCTAACACTCTTTGTGCACTTCATAGATCTATTGCTCAGGATTCAGACTCTGCTCAAAGGCCTGAGATCTTAAATACAAGGTATTACATCAACTTAACGCTGAGTCACCTAAGCCCTTTATTGAATCTGGCCCCAGTGCATTTTTCAGGCTTATTTGCAGAGCAGCAGCTATTATTACCAGCAGTAACTGGGTTAATAACAGGGCCTCCAAGAGAGAAAGCAATTTGTAACACCTGTGATGCTTTGACTGAAACATGTTCATTATCCCCCGTTCCCAGTTATGTAATAGGGAGAACAATATCAAAAAAATACTTCTTGCATAAACCTCTACGGTACCCGCTGCCTGAATATGGCCACTGTATCCTGTTTGCTCAGACTTACATGGTTACAGTTGCCTGGAACATCTTCAGCAGAATGCCCCTTGAGTTTTGGTAACTGGGCATGGGTTAAAAATGTAAATACAACAAACACACAAAACAAAAAAAACACAACAAAACACTAAAAAAACCCCAAACAACAAAACAAACAAAAAACCTCCAACAACAAAAAAAAAGAAAACCCAGACAAAAAGACATTTATCTTCACTGTGGACAGACAGTTGTTTCACACTTAAAGTCTGACAGATGTGGTTTTCTGGCAAGTGGGTGAGAAAAAAGCAATATCTTGAATCATGTTAGGGGGAAGGGTGAGGCTTTTCTTCTTCAGTTTGAGAAAAAAAGATTTGAAAACTTTCAAAGTTGTTCTTAGCAGCTCTACACGCAACATATGGTCCTTCCTGAGCTTTTGACCGTTCTCAATGTGGGACTCTGCCAAATGAAAGTTAAACAAAAGCTACCCTTACAAAAATATTTAGGAAGCCCTGTTTTAGAAGTGAGTGCACATGTTGGCTGTGACTCAGAGCACACCCACACACTGGGTAGATAGATTAGCATCTAAACCACTAGGCAAGCTCCAGTTCTTGTTCAGAAGGTCAAAAAAGCCTGGGAAATGTCCATTGCTCCCTTTCTCCTCAGAACAATTATTTTTTTCCAGATTACAAAGTCATTTTGGATGGCACTGCATCAGTGAAGTCAACTGATTTATTGTCATAAACAATTGTGTTCCAAGTTGGGAACCAATTCTGTAATTTCTGGACAAAAGAATAAAGTGGAGATAAAAAAAAAAAAAAAAGGAAAGAAAAAGGAAAAAAATATAACCAAAAGGTCCAACACTCCAAAAGCCAAACCGTTTCCTTTAGATTGGTTCCTTTCAACATTTGTTTTTGCTGCACAGAAACCAATGGGATTCACAAAATATTTCCTAGGGAGGCACATATTAATGGAAGAGAAATGAAAGCCAAAATTGTCCTCGATAATATGTTTTGTCCAGAACTGGAAAAGGTCAAATCTGATGTAGTTTGTTTTCTTTTTTTTTTTATTTGGTGTCATATTATGAGATCACAACAGCTCAAAATACCAAGACTGCCATATGCATTTCACTTGGCTTCCACATACGGTAGTTGGCCTGTTTCTAAGACACCTGTGACTGAAGTCCCCACAGCTCCTTCAGTGTTGTTAGGAGGGTAGTGGATGCCCACCTTCCCTGCCCTCCTTCCCACAGTGAGGAGACACAGGGATGAAGCTGGGCTGGAGCTAATAGCATTAGGAGCCTTTATTAGGCTAGAAATTAAGTTGTCCTGAAATTTGATGTACCTCCTAACCAGGAGAGAAAAAACGGCTATCAATAAAACTTTTCCATACTGATGCATGTTTTATGGGTTGTGGCTAAACGGCTTTTAATGTAGCACTAGAAGTTGTGGCTTGTCCTGAAAACCAAGGTTTAGTCTGTTCTAGAAACCTCAGACATTCATATAACCTAAAACATGAATAAGAATATTTGTGAAATCAAAGTAAAGCAAACAAAACTCAAAGTTTCTAGAGATGACAAAAACATGTAAATGAGACAGAGGCAGAAGTAAAGTCAGAACTAAAAACATTTTACAGATTTCCAGCCATGGTATCATATCCAAATCTGATGGCAAAGGGAAGCTGGCTAGTTAGGTAGTTCTTGTGACATCAGGCATTCTAATAGCTCCAAGCTTTTCATCTGTGCTTCGTTCTGTACTTTTACTGTTGTGGCTGAGACAATGAGGAGGCAAATAATATATGGTGGGCATGGAGAGTGACAGCAGAGTCTGAGTGGAAAAAGCACTTTTTCCTTTTTCTTTTTAGTGATACTGGGGAAAAAGGGTCGCAAAAGCACAATGATACGAGATTCAGAAATATAGAAACAGCCTGGAGCTATATTCACTGTTGCAGACTTGTCGTGGAGGAAATGCAACAGATCTACAAGATGTATGGCCATTATTAATATTTCAGCCGTACAGGCAAAGCAGAGATTAGTTAAATCTTTATTAATAGTTAATCCCTTGCAAAACCAGGGACGGAAATACAAACTCACCTTGATGGCTTGTGGTTTGGATTTCTTTTCCCCCAGTGTGGCTTTTCACTGAGCTGCCTGTTGTTCTCATTATTCAGAGACAAATGGCCTTATGAACCCCCCAGAGAATCCTTTCCCAACATTAAAACCAGCAGGAATGAGAAAGAGGAAAAATAAATGGCATGAACAAGATGGTGTTTCTATTTTCATTCCTCCCACTGGTGCTGTGTCAGAGGTAGTCCAAGAAGTGTCTAGAACCAGTGTTCAGTAAAACCTGCTTTTCTTCTGCATTTGCAGTGCCATTTCAACAAGTTAGATCTTGTTCCCTTTTCCAGAGTAACCATCATGTGTTCAACAGTGAGGGTGCTCTTGCCAAAACGTTTTTCTTATCAGGACTTTTCCTTTGCAAGACGAAATATCAAAGAGTCTGTATGATTAATCTTTTGAACTTTGCCTGTTAATAAATACAAAATTCTCTCTGGCCTCAGAAATGTTTTCCAATAACTCCTTCCTTTGAGTGGAAGTTTTGAAGTTTATCAGAACAATTTGGGACACTATTCTTACTTGGATTTTTCTTCTTTATTCAAAAAAAAGTAAACAACCACCTTTCATTAAGAATATTTTTCATTTTTGTTCAATTTTATTTTACTTATTAAATTAAAGAGGGCATGCCTTTTCCTCCCACCACAGTGCTGCAGGAAGGAGTCAGTCAACCATGCCACAAGCAGCTCATTCTCAGAGAAAGCAATACTGGGCAATTTTGCTAGGCTTCACTAAAGAGAAATTATCCAGGGGGAAGAAAAAAAGCATGTTGCTGTAAGAAGGTGCTGTCCTAACCATGGAGATCACCCTCAAGAGCATGAGAGACCACTGTTTCTCGGGAGCTACAGCATTCCCCGGGCATGCAGAGTGACAGCCACCATGGTCATGACACAGGACAGGCTGGCAGCACCTGTGTCCCTCTTGTTTTGTAACTATCTGAGATGACAGGAAGCTATTGACCATTAAGTCTGTTTAATAGCTAGTAGTCATGGCTTCTGTGACAGAAAAGGCTCTGGAAACTGGGGTTCTGCTCTGCCATTTTGGATTTTGCCTGTGGCATTTGTTTGTATGTTGAGAGAGGACTCAGACAAGTTGTCTTCCTTCCACACCTCAGCATCATAGTTTGCAGTTTTTCCTTGCTGGTTCCACATTAGCTTTTTCTTCCTTTGCAATACCAGCTTCCCCTCACTGATGATCAGAGAGGGGTCTGCCATGAGAGGAGAAGACCTGGATGAGCCAGCTGTGTAGATATCTGCCCTTCCCCCAGGGAGGCCAGAAGGGTGGAATGCTGCACTGGGTTTACATGGTGAGGTTTTGGTAGCTGGAAAGGGGGCTACAGGCATGACTGCTGTGAGAAGCTGCTAGAAACTTCCCCCATGTTTGATGGAGCCAGTGCCAGCTGGCTCCAAAACAGACCCGCTGCTGGCCAAGGCTGAGCCCATCAGCAACAGTGGCAGGACTTCTGGGATAACATATTTAAGAAGGGGGAAAACACTGCACAAAAGCTGCTGCAGCCAGAGAGAGGAGTGAGAATACATGAGAGGAACAGCCCTGCAGACCCAAGGTCAGTGGAGAAACGGGGGCAGGAGGTGCTCCAGGCACTGGAGCAGTGGTTCCCCTGCAGCCTGGGGTGCAGACCATGGTGAGGCAGCTGTGCCTCTGCAGCCCGTGGAGGAACACAGATCCACCTGAAGCGCATGGAGGACCCCACACCAGAGCAGTCGGATGTACCTGAAGGACCCCATGGGAAGCCCATGTTGGAGCAGGCTCCTGGCAGGACCTGTGGCCCTGTGGAGAGAGGATCTACATGGGAGCAGGTCTGCTGTCAGGACTTTTGACCCATGGGGGACCCACACTGGAGCAGCCTGTTCCTGAAGGACTACGTCCTGTGGGAGGGACTCATACTGGCTTTAATGAGCACTTGGTTTCCAGTCAGGGTCAGCCTTCCACAGATGTCTTTCACCTCCAAAGTCCTCCTGGTGGGGAAGTGTGCCAGGCCTTCCCACTGTGTGCCTGTGGACTCAGCTGAAGGCTGCAAGGGCTCAATCCAAATCTATGTGGAAATATGGTCTTTGTTACCTGGTGCAGCTCAGGTAACACTTTCCGTCAGTCCTGCAGTTTTACTCAGACCACCTTGCTGGTGTGATTCCCTCCAACTCTCCCTGAAGAGCCCCACTGGTATTATGGTATTTATAGCTAAAGTGCTCTGGCTAAACCAGGAGAAAGGTGAGCATGTTTCTCCCAAAATATCTTCTTGAATGACCGTCTGTAGCGTGAGCTCACCTGCCCCACAGGACAGCATGCAGAGAAGCGCTCCTTGGGAGCAAAGTGAGGCCACCATATCTGTTCCCTTGGCCAGACCGGACCTGAGGGAAAACTTGTGGAGAGCTGGCAAGGTGCTATACCACAGGCATGCCAGGAAAAAGACTGGGAGAATGTACAGGCTCCCGGTGGCAGAGTAGACAACTGTTTCCAACTTCCAAATGGATTATTAATTGAATACCACTGTCATTTGCTTTGCTGCTGGGGCTTTTCCTGCTGTGTAAAGGCTTAGCAGCAGCAGCAACTGCCAGACAGCCATCATCTATCCCAGATCTATCTGGGAATATATAACATATACGTGTAAAGAGAAATATTATTTTTCGGCACTACAAAAAGAGAGAATTGGGTGTGGTGTCCAAAACAGAAAAAAAGCATTTTAGCAATCTGAGCTGTACTCCTATTAACACTGGAGTTAATATGCCATTTTCTTAATTGTATTTGATACCATTAAGCTGGAACTGGTGTTTTTTTGACAATAACTTTTATTGCTGTTGTGGTACTGCTTGAATTTTTAATGAGGCCAATGGGACAGCATTCATCAGTTTAATTTCTCTGAAGTATTTTGTCAACTCTAGGATATTAAAAAAAAATATCTGAGACATGAAGCAGAGCATATCAGCAATAATCGAGTTGATGCTTGTCATCTTTGCAACCTTGTAGGTACATGTGGCTCTTTGTAGGCAAATATAATGACATTCCTGTGCTTTTTTTTTACTAGGCAATAATCTATCAGCTGACTCATTCTGCCAACTTGATTTTATATCCTCAGATAATCTAATATTGAAAACCTGGAAAGATGCACCAGGCAGGTTACTGTGATGAGTAAGCAAACAGCATGCACCTCACTCTGTCAGTGGAAAGGCAAGGCTGCATTTTAATCTCAGACTCAGAACTTGGTATTTTCATACCACATAGTTTTTAAAGATGTCCACCAAACCTTCCAACAGATTAAATCTTGCTTAGCCAAGAGAGGAAAACAGATCTGTGAGATGTTGTTTGAATCAAGTATGCCCCTATATCCGCTGAGACCATGTCAGCACTGTAACAAAACTCTTGCAAATTCTTCCTGCTGCCACCATAGCCACAGTTCTTTCCGAAACTGGGGTGCAGGGGTTTACAAAACATGAGTGTTGATTCCTAACAGAGTGATAAGAAAGAGAAAGAAAGCTTAAAAACTGACAGCAGAGTGCATCTACTTGGCAGGTTCTGTGTGCTCGAAGAAAAGACAGCGATCAAATCGGACTCGATATATCAGCTTCTTCCCTCCATGTACTAGCTTATTCCCCCCGAAAGATGCTTGCATCCTTTTCTGCTGTTACTTCTCTGCATGGAATTAATCTGCTGTACTTTGTGCCAGATAAAATGAGTTAAACAGAAATCTGATTCATGAAACTGGAATCTTGAGAGGAGAAGCTTCCTGGCAAAGAGGACTCCTTCCTCTCTGGTCTGGTTAGCATTGATGATTCTTCTGGAAAGGATTACTTAATAAATAACAAACTATAGAATATAAAGATATATAGGTGTAGGAGGTGTTACCATCACCCTCAAGGCACAGTGGCAGCACAGCCTGCCTGTGTTAATTGAAACAGGGCAATTCCTAACCCTGCAGTCCATGTGACTCTGCATACATGGAAAATTTGCCTTTATAAGGGCATGGCAAATTCCTTCCTCACTTCTAGTGCCACTGGAAGATGTGTCTACTGTGTCCAAGATGGGTGTAGTGATTTTCCTGAATCTGAGCCACAAGACATCTGCTGGAGGACTAAAGGGAGGAGAATTTCTGCAAGTAATTGGTGGTGGCAGATGATAACAGCTTCTTCAGGGCTGTGGGTTCTCTGCTGTGGGAGGGGACCAGGCGAGGCAGGCAGCTGGGGCCCAGCCCAGCTCAGCAATACCACCTTCAAAACAGCCTGTGCTGCCTCCTTCGCTCCCTCTCCAGGGTTTCATCCCCACAGCACCACACCTACGGCCCACCAGGTGCTCTCCCCATCCCACAGTGGAGGTGCTCATGGCTGGAGACCCCTCGTATGGTGTTCCATCCAGCTCATGGCTTAGGCTCCTTTCTGAGTCTCTACAAAGACAGGGTCAGGCCACTGGCTCTGTGCCAGCTTTAGAAAAGCTTTTGTATGGTAATGTCTGGTATTGTAATGTAATGTCTGGTACCTCTAGAGATAGTCCTTGTGAGTTTCTTTGTAGTCTTCAACAAAATATCGTAGGCCATGTGTCCTGGGGGGGTATAGGACATGCTAAGGAATCGTGGTTTCTTTTGGTGTAATCTGCTGTCAGCCAGGGACCATAAATGCACAGAGTTGCACAGGTGTTTTTGATGTCATTAGCTTAGCAAAAAAAAAAGGTTCATGTTTTAAAAACAAACAAGAGGCAGCTGTCTGTACAGTGGTTACAAACTGAAAATGACTAGCAGCTTTTGAAAGAAAGTCCATTGTGTCTGAAAAGTACATAAGAAAAAAGGGGAAAGAGCAGATAAAGCAAACAGGATGGGTGAAAGATACTACTTTCATTTTCTGGTAGCATGCCAATTTGCAATTGCTGGATATTAGCAAGGTGAAAGGCATGAATTACAATGACAAAAGAGTCATTAGGCCAATTTCCAACAAATATCTTCAAACTTTGCCTTGTTTCTGATGCAATATAATCTCATTTTACATCTATGTTTATGTTAAAAGGAGTGAATTAACCCCCTTGGTAATTGCAGACCAGTTTATCCTGCTTTTGCTTACTACGAAGGAATACTGTCATGGGGCAGTTGCTACAGAGCACTCAATACACCCTGGCTGTTTATGCTGCCTCGCTCAGGCAATCACACTTGGCTCTGTACCCACCCCCTAATCCCACAGGCAGCAAACCTGGGTAAGAACTACTTATGATGGAGAGTTTTGTTTTGAAGATAAAATGGTGGGGTGGGAAGTCACTGGGAGGTGCTCCAAAACAAGACTTGTTTCCTCTGTCAGTTATTCGAAGACTGTTTTTCCAACTTTGGGGCTTTTTTTCTTTTGAAATGGCTTCGGGGCTTACACCATGTTTCCCTCAGACTTGCAGTGCTACCTATGCTTTTTTAAAATCCCTACTTTCAACCCTTCTCAAGCGTGATCTTCATTCTTCCTCTGCTTTGGGCTGCATGAGCCCCTGGTGCAACCACTGCTAGTGGGATCCCAGTATTGCCATACCCTCCCTGCCTAGCTCACGGCAAAGCCCAGCTGCAATTGGAAGTTTAAGGCCACTCCTGTGGAAGATATATAAGTGATTTACTAATAACCTGTGAAGAGTTTTTACAAAATGTGACCAATTCTTCTATTCACAGCCATAATACAATACAGAAAAGAATGAAATGGGTCCAGTGTTCTGTCTCTGAATATTTCCTTGAAAGCACATTTCTTCTTTTCTACCTAGATCTCCATCACTGCGAGCAATGTGCTGTGTGATGAGGAGGCTTTTTCTTCTCTTTCAGGGCCTGCCTCTTTGCACTTTAAACTTCTCCATAATTCTCACAGATCATTCAGCCTCAGTAGATTTCTAGATTCAATAACAATAGTTTGGACTCTTTTTCTTCTTTTCTTCTTATTTTTTTTTTCACTGTGATCAAATGTGGGCAAAAAACATCCTTTTAGACCATTCCTAGCTGAAGGCAATTCCTTAATATTTGTCTTCCCTACTCTTTCTTCAGATCCTTGTCCTTGTCTCTATTTTGCTCTACTTTTTTCTTGTTTCTTTAAAACTTTTGGATTCACCCTATGCATTCAGCCAGAAGACCATCACAGAGACAACCTGAATTCCCCAACACTGGTAACGAGCTTATTTGTAAGTGGTGGGACCATAATGAGAAATTCTGGTGCAGATTTTCCCATGTTTAACAAGATTTATATTTGTTAATCTACCTCTAATTATCTATTATTAATAGTGTTTCTTTTCCAACTTTACTCACAAGCCTACTTTGCTGAAACTGTTAAGAGTTGCAGAACATTCTGACACATTTCATCAAGACTAGATCCAAAACCTTTTGGGGGTGCAGGAAGAGAGAAGGAGGACAGGTAAGCAGAGACACACAAGCTTGGTAATGTAATCCTTATTTTCTTGGGACACCAGACCAAAGTGTATCACAGACAACTTTCTTTTCCTCCACAATATTCCAAAATAAAAATTTAGTGAATCGCAATAAAATGTCAAAATTTGAGTTTGTTGAATGAAAAGATTTCAATGAATAAAAAAAGTACTTTTTCTTCATTCTTGTCACATCATCTCAAACCTCTTGACTAATTTTTTATTCACTGGCCAAGATTCAAAAAAAAGCCACTTAAATGAAAAGCAGGGAAATACAAATCTTTAGCTTATATAAGTAACAGGATTAACTCTTTGTTTTCTGATTGTGATGACAAAGACCATAGCTCTTCTGTTCATCCATATTTCCAATGCAAAACCATTCTGAGTGTTGCTCTTTCTAACCAATGATGCAATTCTGCTGTTAGGATGGAAAGCTTTCCCAAGTAGGGGATCGTACTACAGGTTTGGGAGTTTTTTCCTTCTCTCTTTCTATTTTTGGACTTAGATTAAAGGTGGTGAAAATGATACTTTTCTTTTTTATTGGGAATCCAAAGGAGTAAGGACAAATAGAGAAAAAAAATGTTCTAAATATTCCACAGTGGCAGAACAAAAAAAAAAAAAAAAAAAAAAAAAAACCCAACCAACCAAAAAAAAAAGTTTTGGGAACAGTTAAAATCTTTTGTTTAGGAATAAAATTGAGCTTGAAAGTTCACTTAACACGGCTGCCACATGGCTTTTAAGATCCAGTGAGAGGAGGGACCAGCTGTCAAATATGTCTGGAAACCTCGGGATGAATTAACTGGGATTTGAGGCTTTCCAGCTCCATATTGCAGAATCTAAAGCTCAGTGAAGATAAAACCTCAGGGTTACCAGACCCTTGTTTCTGTGGCAGGAACCTTAGAGATCATTTTTTACTCCATGTGGCAAGGCTGTGCAGGAATCTGACTGAAAAACCCACAACTAATACAAGCATTACAAGATGTGGGAGCACCGGAGCCCACTGAGTATCTTCTCAGGATGTCTTGTTTCCTTGTTCTTTAACAGTTACATTTTTGAGAACTATTTTAGTTCTCAGAAATTGAATTTTCTGGTAAAAACATTTTGTTGGAAAACCCCATGACCCTGATTTCTGCTGCCTTTATTAGATAGGTTCATTCTGAAACAGAGGACTTTGGGAACAAATAGGTTGTAAATGTGGTGGCCTTGCAGAAGGCAGAGGATTTACTACTTAGATGTCTTGAGGTTGCAGTATAATGGGTGCTGTCCTACAGGGTGCTGTGACTACATCTTGTGTATTATACAGGTTTAGCCACATTTTTGTGAGCTATTATTAATGCTGAGTTGCAGCATACGCCTTTAGAAGCAGTACAGTCAACGCATACCTGCTTACAGTGAGAAACAAAAAAGCCTCAAATTTCCTCTTGGCTGGCTCCTTCCTCCTCCACCCAGCTCGGTCCGTGCCATTCAGAAACAGAAGTTGACATCAAGTCATTTTCTATTGTTGGAAAAACAGTCATAAGAAAACCCACATCCCTTGTTGTAAAGGCATTGGAAGGTTGCGGAGCAGGTAAATTTGGGGACTGCTTCTTTTTAGATTGTTAGCAAATGTGTCATCTCCATTTTTTTGCCCTCACCTTCTATTATTTTAGCAGTGGTAGCAAGAATGGGCACCTTAGCCACTTTCTAATCAAATTAACCAGGCCTCCTCCCACTCAGATGGAAGTCTGGTTGGATTTTCCAGCTTGGATTTATGCCCTATGGACATGAGTTCAGAGGCATTTTACCCACTCACACAGCTTCAGCTGGCTTGCTGCTGAGATGGAAGCTCTGTGGTAGTTGTCGGTGATACTTTTGCATGGCTGCACAAAGGTGGATTAGCTACTGCACCAAAAAACCCCGAGCTATTTAACTCAGCCGAGATGATCAGACTTGTCATTAAATGCACAAATCAGGCTTAAAATCAGAAGCAGAGAAAAGGGTAGCAGAAATTGGCAGGTTAGCAAGGAGAATGTCCAATGAATTCGGATTTGGCTCATTTTATAATCAGGTAAAGCCACATGGATTTTGAAATATCCATAGAATAGGCAGGTGTCAAACTGCAGTTCTCTTCTGCACAGAAATTTGGATGGCTCAGGTGCTCTGCTGGGATTTTCAGTACAGCTCCAGTTATTTCAGTGACAATTTGATACTTCACAATAACTAAGGGGTTTTTGCCTAAGGTATGCTTCATCTCAGTCTTAGCTGTGCAGATAGAAAAGATTATTTTTCAGTAAGTTCTTATAAAGTCTAATTTCTGCTTTACTCTGATATAACCAAGAAGAAAAAAAATCAGATTTTCTATTTTAGATGCTTGTGTTTTAACAGCTTTTTATCTATTTCTGTATTAAAGTTATGCTGATTTCTAGCTTCATTAATTAATTGGTGCCATGACTGTTGCATCTGTAAAAGATTAATTTTCTAATACTCCCTTTGGAAATGGTTCTTCTTAAACCACCAGGTATTTAAAACCACCTTCCTGTCTGAGATGGATTCACTTTGGGGACAATCTCTGCGTAATTAAAAATTATTTTTGGATTTTTTATTTATTCACAATTTTCTAATATGTTTGAAACTCATTAGGATGCAAGACTTAATTTATTAGAATATCCTTGAACAGGAGCAATAGCAGTAAGATTCACTTCATTAAAGACAAATGTAATCTTTACAGTAATCGACCTAGTGTTCACAGAGAAGAACTTCATTAACTGATTTTAATTTGAGGCAGAAACCTGCAAAAGTAAAAAAAAAAAAGACAAAACCCCAACCTCAAAGTGAAGGTTACTAACTTTCTTTTGTCCTTTCTTTCCCAGTGGCTTTGCCACTAGGTTTTCTTTCCACACATCATACAAGATGAAGCCATGTAAATTGGCACTGGCTTCAAGGAAGTTTTCATGGATAATGTTAGCTGTACATCCAATCTAAGCTGTGGCTTTACGTTTGGGACAATTGGTAATGTTGCAGTTGTCACTGAATCGGTGTTGTATTCCTTGTGCAAATAAATACATCTCTTTTTGAAAGAAATAGTAGCTGTTTTCTTAAGGCTACCCTACTATTTCACACCAGCTCATCCTGTGGGTCAAGGCATATAGAAAAGATAAAAGCTGAAGGTGTGTTCTGCGCCCTCCCTTCCCTCTTTTTCTGGAGAAATGCTTGAGGTTTCAGAGCTATCATATCCTTCATACACCCTTTCCCATTTGTTACCTCCAGGACCAGGGCCCAGGCTGGTGCAGAGCAGGAGGAAGAAACTACAGGCTTCCTTGCTACTTGGCCCTGCAAAGGTTTATACCTTTAGAAATGTCCCTGTTCTTCCAGGACAGGATCTGGTGCAGGGCTAAATACCAGTTTCCTGCTTGCACCATCACTTTGTATTTTCCAGTTGTCTTAGGAATGAAAAGCCACAGGGTTACACTATCTCTGTACAGCACCTAAATCATAATTCTCCTCCAAAGAGACTCTTCAAATTCCCATAATTACTGCTTAGCAACAAGTGTAAATCTTCAGGAGACCCACCCAAGCCTGAAGAGAATGTGTCCCCAATACAGAGGATTGGGCAAGTCCACACCAAGCCATAGCTTCCAGTCACCATTGGGAGTGCCCACAAGCCTGTGTGTAAAGTAGCAGCCCAGCATTCAGTGATGCTCTACCTTCCCTAGTGTGAGTATTTCCAGTAGACAGGTTACAGATTAGCCAGGCAGAGAGGCATTTCTCCAGTGACCAGCCTTTCCCAGGTGATATTTCACAGAATCTCGGAATGGGTCAGGTTGGGAGGGACCACAGTGGGTCATCTGGTCCCGTCTCCCTGCTCAAGCGTATTGCACAGAATTGCATCCACGTGGTTTGTGAATATCTCCAGTGAGGGAGACTCCACAACCTCTCTGGACAATCTGTTCCAGTGTTCAGTCACCCACACAGTGAAGCTCTTCCTCATATTCAGGTGGAATTTCCTCAGCGTCATTTTCTGCCCATTGCCTCTTGTCCTATTGCTCAGCACCACCACGAAGAGCCTGACTCCATCCACTTCAGATACTTGTAAATACTAATTGCCTCCAGTCTGAAGGTTGTGTAGGAATCCAGCTGAGCAACTGCACACTGTGAATGTTTCTTTACCAATGCTTTTATACCATTACAAATATTACTGATTAGTGAAAGCAGATTACTGAAAGTTGTGCATGAAAAATACAATTACAAATCAAATCCTACCCTGATTAATTTTGAAGGTCCAACTTCCACAGCAGTGGGTTTGGGATTTGTTATCACAAGGTGCTGGACATTCTGTTCATTGCTGTTATTGAAAGATATTTAGCACCACAGCAAACTAGGAAAAGTTAAAGCCTTTGAAATGAAGTTGCACTTACTCTCACAGGCCATATATTGGGGTAAGGAGATAAAAGGTCCTGTCTTTTGATCCCAAAACATAATCAGAGAGCATTACAGCCTTATGAGTTTGAGAAACCCAGTATATGATGTTCTTGTGGATTTCCCTTTTAGCTAAGCACATAAGTATTGAGGTTCAGGAAAGCTCTAAGAGAAAAGAAGAGGTAGAGGACAGAATGTTGTGACAGCATTTCCCTTCAAGCATGCAGTCCCTAAAAGGCCATGACATTTACACCCCTGTTCCTTTCTGAACTTAGTAGTCTCTGCTGTTGGAGCTCCCTGTGACTCACAAGATTTATTCATCCCAAGAAGCATTATACGTTCCATACTTATTGTGGTTCTGTTTTGGGTAGTGTGACTATCAGTATGTCAGTTTTACAAACAGTTGTATGCAGATGATGAGATATATGGGTGTATTGTTGTTCTACATGTGTGCAGGGCACTTCACTGCCCAGTCACCAGTCCCAACCCCAGTGGGAAGGCAGGGATCATCATGGAAGCACAGCCATCACAGTAGCACTTGACATTGGATTTCAACACAGTTGTGGCCAACAAGGGTCCCAGTCAGTTGCTGGTTGAGAGGGATAACTGGGAGCAGAGGAAGGTTGCTCAGTTTTACCTCTGGAGATCATAGCTGTCCAGAGGCTGGCACTCACTTCCCAGTACTAGGTTATCTGCAGCATGACTCTCTAGATGACACCGTGGATAAAAATGTCACAGCTGTGGGCAGCCAGGGCTGGCTGTGTCCATGCAGGTCACTCAGAGCTCAACTGCAGCAGTGGCAGCAATAGGAGCAGTGCAGCCAGGCCAGCCGGCACATCCCAGCACCTCACCTGGCTCTGCAAGCACAGTGAGAGCAGGCAGAGCTGGAGTCACCACTACTGTGGGCATACCACAGACAGGGAAAGCAAAGGGTAAACCCAGACCCAGATTTTTTTTGTTGCTGTTGGAAACAACTACAATGCAAATTTTACTGTAAAACAACAGTATGTATGGGCTGGTGAAAACTGAATTTAGAGTTTACTTTCCCTCTTCTTCTCCGGTATCAGAACGGAATAATACATTTTCTGAGTGTGATAGTGTTTCCTATGTTATTTTTTCCATATAATAATGCACTAATATTCATTAATTTTCCTAAAGAATGGAACATTTACTTCCTTCCTGCATTTGGCATTAGTTAATGAAGTGGTAGCAAATGTTAACTGAATTCTCAAAGATCTGTTCTTTCCTTTTTCTAATTAAGGTTTAATGCAGCCAAATGCATGAGGGGAAAATCTTATTCCTATACTGGTAACAAATGGAAGATTCATCATCAAACAGATGTTAATTTCAAAACTGTTAGTTGCTAAAAATAGGAGTAATTACTGTTATCTCAGGATAAACTGTAAGAGCATAAAATTGATCTTGAGTCTAAAATCTAGAAGTCAGTGGGGTAGCAACCCTCAAACTGCTCATTAAAGAATGCTTAAAACCCATGTTAAACTAATGCAACACACCTTAGTTGAAAATTTGTGCGTGTATTTACTATGTTCCCATTCATTATTTTAGGGAAATGTGAAAATAAAACTAGAAAATATCACTAAGTGTTATAAGTGTTCAATCCAGCCAGTTGATATGCTTTGCTGATCCAGCTATGTTTCCTTAAATGTCACAAAAAATATTAATTTTACCTGGCTGTGATGATTTTAATGCTCAGTGATGAAGGAGAACTACTTCTTTATCCAGTGTCAGGGAGGAAAAAAGCTGTGAAAGAAAATGTGGGGTGTAGTCTCCCTGTCTTTGCTGTAGTTAGATCTATGTAGTCCCTTTGCACTTCTAGCAATGTCAGGAAGAAGTTTCCTCTTACCTTCAGTGAAGAAAGGGATTGAACCCTAAGCCCCCAGTCCAGCAAGTCCTTATGCACGTTGACAGATTCCTCAAGGAGCCGAAGTTTTGCCATGGTAGGAAATGCCAAGGAGAGGTGCAAGGACTGAGTTGGCAGTTGGGGAAAGTTAGGAATCCAGCTCTTGGATAGAAAAATTACAGCCATGGATACTGACTATAGGCATGTAGTAAGGTCCAGACTTCACCAGAAGTAAGACATAAGCAGTTATAACTTGCAGGCCTTAAAGTTTCTGCTCTCAGCTTATACAGGAACTGATATTTTTTCAGGGTTTTTTTTTTTCATATGTCTCATTTGGGTCTAGGATTTGAACCCCCTCAGAGTTGCGGGGGAGGTAAATCCCCAGACCTACCAGCAAAGGAGATGGAATGACAGCTAGCCTCACAATCTCTGTGCATGTGGCACTGTGTGGTACTGTCCAAACACAGGTGACCTGTATGTGACTATGAGCTGCTCGTTTTCCTTAGACTCTGCATGTGTACAAACAGTAGTGAGATAGAGACAGGACTATTGCGTGTGTAACCTCCTGTTATGACCGTATGTTTCCAAAAATATTGCTATCATTGTGAGACTCCTAAGAGCGGAGCGCGTCACTATTACACGAGGTGGCCCAGAACTGATATCTGGGCTACAGTACTGTATAATTTAGACAAGATTACCACAGTAGCTTGAAAACTAAAATTAAGACTTCACAGCTTTCTGGAGAATTCTACCAAATTCCACCTGCACAAAGGTACTGCCTGCGACAGAAATTATAGGAGCATTGCTCATGTCCAAAGGGAGATGAAATCCTCTTTGTGATAAGCTTGTGTGTGCAGTTATGGGTGTATCTGTAATTATAGGCAATGAGAAAAAGCATGGCTTGCTCAATAACACACCTCCTCCCATTGTGACAGACACACACAGGAACATGCCACATGATGGAGTGGTCACACTCTTATTCCTCCTCTTTCTCTCAGAGCCATTGGCTCCCCTCTCTGATGGTAACTCATCTCCTCTGTTCAGTCTCAGTTTTGAGCTCTGCTGGCTGCTGAACAGCCAAGCACCTCCAGCAGCCAACGTGTCTCACAAGCCCTCATCTTAGTTTACATTGCTTCCTGTCTGCAGGGAATCTAATTTGATCTACATTGTAAGGCTCAAACACTTATAAAAGTGTACCATCATAACAAAGATAAGTAGCAAAAGAGAAGCAGAGTGTTTAGGACCACCCTTGGGAAATGGCAAGCTGCTTTCTGAAAAAAAAAGGCAAAATTCTTGAAAACATCGAAAAAGAACTGTGCAGTGGGAGGGTTGCAATACACATCAGAAAGGATTTGAGGAGGGAGGAAAAATAGAGTTATGGAATGAGATCCTTAGATAGGGGATTTGTATTTTGTGTTTAACTATTTTGGCTATTACTGAACATGATTTCAGTGTCAACACACCAGAAACCACAGGAGCATCAGCAACAACAAACCCTCAGCTCAGTTTACCAGGGTGAATTCAGCTGGGAATTCCACTGTTTTCTTTACAGCTAATGTCACATAGTTTAAAACAAAAACAATAAACCACCCAAATCAAAACCCCTTCATTTCCAGAAGTTGTAAATTGTTATTACCACGCTGCAACCTAGTGTAAACAGGTTCCTGGCCCATGACTAAGGCTGGTCGGCTGCCCTGCAATGCAAACAGCAGCGTGGATCTCTTCCAAAGGCGTTGATGGATGTAGAAAAGGCTCTGCTTGCTTAGAGTTCCAGACTTCCAGTTCACAGTTTCTTGCTTGATTGAAAGCTTCAAGTCTGGGGCATTTCTACAGAGAGCTTGAGAGCTGCAAATCTGGAGCTTTATAAAAACTGCTTTTCTCAGGAAAGAGGAAGCCGCGGGATTACCGGGGACACCCAGGTCCGGGTTCACGTCAAGGGCACAGCTCCAGCAAATGAAGGAATGCGTTTCCCAGGAGGTGCAAGCCGGTGGAAGTACAACCCAAGGTGAACAGAGCAGCACGGGCAGGATCAGCGCTTTCTGCGGCAATGGCATTTTCCCTCCCTTTCCCCTGCGCCCCGCCCTGCCCCGCTGCCGGCGGAGGAAGCGGAGACGGGCCGCGGGCACCAGAGGGCGGCACAGGACTTGTGCAGAAGCGCATCAGCATCTTCCTCCGACAGAACGGGGAAAACCAGTCCCACCAAGTTACACTGGTGAATTCGTTCTTTTCAGGTTGAAAGCTAATTTTGTGTTTACGCTATTCTCTCTTCCCGTTTTAGAGGTGAAAAAAAAGGAAACAAAACCTGCAGCAGCATTTCCATAACCTTATGAACTCTCAGAAGTGCTAGGACCCTGAGAGGTTTTTCGTTTGTTTTCTTTTGGGTTTTTTGTTTTGTGAGGGTTTTTTTCCCAGCTCTTTCTGAGAATGGTCATTTTGTTTGCGACTTTCTTTTAGTAACGTGAGGCCACTTTCACAGGCTTTGCTCTTGTGGTCTGACTGATCTCGGCTCTCTGATTTGTGAAGACTTTTATTAGCTGTGGATAGTCAAGGGTATTTGGTGTTGCAGACAAACATACTTTTGAAGGCAGTTCAAGTGTGAAGGGTTTATGCGAATTACACTTCCTGCAGGTTTGTCACCAGAGTTGCTCCTGACTCATCCATGAGTTACCCACCTGCAAAGCAGCACTCCTCTCTCACAACCAGCATATTCATGCACAAAATTACTCACAGATATCTGTCTGCTGTTGTTCACACCCTCTCTGCAGTTCAAGTGTTGACTTTATTCAACAGATATTTCCTTTTGCATCCAAAGTGAGATTGAGCTGTTCTTTACTTGTAGTGCTAGAAAGAGAGCAGGGCTGAGCAGGAAATTTATGCTGTTCTTGTCAGTCATCAAGCACTGTAAATTACCTGTTAAAATCCCCACAATGCAGGCAGAAATGGAAGTGATGTATTTTCTGTTTAGAAAGATGCAACAGACATTGCTGATATATACTACAGAGATTCTATGTCCAAGCACAGCATGCTTGGTCTATCAGTTCATCTGATGAAATTTTACGTCTTTCTACAAAGTCTGCCTTCTTGAGTTTTACCCTTCAGAATCCAATAGAAACCTGTAAACTTTGTGGCTACCTTGGGCAGTGTATCCATTTGACTGGACGTCACTGGAAGTAATGGCAGAGCTCCGCTGTCTCCTCTGTGCCTCTAGTGTCCACACCATTGGTTTTTAACATGGACACTTACTATAAGTACTAGTTGTCAATTTAAATAAAAGCCCAGGATTACATCATAAGAAAGGTATTTTTGGCCTCCAAGAAAGCAGTGTATTGACTCATCAGTATGGCCTGCTGGCCAAGTATAGCTTTATTCCTTACCCTTTAGTTAAGGTACTGAGGACGCGAGTGGCCAACAGAAAGACAGGGAAAATATGGACTGACACAAACCTAGAAAGACAAGGTTGGCAGAAACCCACAGTATTTCTAATTGTTAAAGAGTAGTGGCTTTCCTGGCTCAAACTCTTTCAAAAACACTCAGGACACCATGGGATTTGTTTCATTTAAGTTTTTTTCTTAAGTCTTCATGGGTTTGTGGTGCCATCGTACGAAATGCTATACTATAATTTCACACAGGTTTCTTAATTTTATTTTTTTTTCTAATTGACATCTATTTCTGGTAATTTTCATCAGTTTTCCAGAGTACTGAAAACATAGGAGGCAGTTTTCTGAAGAAGAGTATTTTTTGAAAGGTTATCACCTCCAAAAAAATAGACAGCTCTTTGTTTAGCCATTCAACCACACCTAGATTGCTGCCAAATGAATTAATGCAACAAGAAAAGAAAGTGGTGCTTGTAGGTTATGCCTCAATACAATTCTGCCATTATGTAGAAACTGTATCTTGCATTTCAAATGTTCCCAACTTCTATTAAGACGATAGAGTTTCATTTATATTGGAAATATAAAACAAAATCACAGCCTCTCTAGGGCAAAGGAGAAGAGCTGGTGGGAAGAAAGCTTCATGTTTGGGAGCAGGGGACTAGCCCTCTAAAGCATCATTCCTTAGATTAGACTTGCAATATGGATCTCTAGATCCATAGTAGGCCCTAGAAATTAGGACAAATGAGTTTCATGTAGTTTTACTTCAATTTCTTCATATTACTGAGAGGTCTTCAAACTGGGGCAGAGTCAGATAAAATATCTCTCTCCTCTGAGATGGCTAATAATAGCAGTTTAAGGGATTTGTTTCTGAACTGCGCTCCCAGTCACCAGAAAAAGCATTCTTTAAATATAATATATTTGCTCATTCTCAGCTAAATGTATGACAGTACTAAAAGTGTTTTCCTCTCTTCCATATGCTCAAAAAAACCCATGTTGCAGTTTCAGAATGGAAAGTTTTGTTTGGTTGATCATACCCTCTTATATTAATTATGAGGTCATTTTCTTTCAGCAAAAAACCCCTAGAATTACATCTGGAACCCCACTCATCTATAGGCCCAATTGTCTTTTTCCTTTCAAGATATTTTCTCTGGAATGCTGCATTTCTGCAAATGATAAAATAAATAAAAAATACAGTGTGTGGGAAGATATGGTCCTTTGCCTGCATTTTAAAGTGGACTAAATCACAAATCTGTCTTCTGTGTAAAGGAAGATTTTCTGCATTACCAGAAAACAGCACTATTGACTGTTTTAAAAAGTAGTTTGTACCATTATGAAACAGAAGAGCCTGGTTTCTCAGGCAGTCAGCATCACAGAAATTTTTGCTATGACTCAGCTTTACCAAGTCATTTGAGTTCATGCTCAATTTATTTTGTTGCATTAATCCTTTTCAAGTTGTTCTCAGAAGTGACTGACAGGCAATGCTTTCCAGTGCTTAGATCCCTGGTGTCACTTTCTAAGTCTGAACTCTCATATTGTCCCTGAAATACAATCTGGAGGAGTGGCTTTAAGATATTGAAAAAACATGTCCCATGGAAAACTTACACAATTGGGCTGACAGTGATTTTTATTTCCTGCATTTCATTTCTCTCCTGTGATGCGTAGAGTTACAGAGAAGTTTTGTCTGATACAAAAAAAGATTTAATATACTAATTGCTCTTCTCAACAGAAATACAAAGGCAATAAGATGATGTATCCTTAATGCATTTTTTAAACCAGCCCTTAAGCTTACAAGTGCTTAGGAGTATGTTTTAACTTCATGCATATGAACAGTCCTCTTCAGTTTCCATGGGACTCTTCATGGACACGGAATAAAGCACCTTGGCATGGGCAGTTTAGAGTCCCTAAGTACATAATGTGATTTTTTAATATCCATTTCAATACAAAGGTATTAGTTTTGTCACCAGCAGGGCTTCGTATTCCCATCCTCTATTAGAATAGAAATAAATAATAAGATTTAAAAGAGATTAAAACAGGTACTGATTTTTAGTATAGATCGAGGCCTGCCTGACTGAAAATTTTAATGAAAACCAATCTTCATATTTTATACCCTTGGCAGAATATTATTTTCAGTGTGAAATATTGTACTGAAACAAGTTCTCTTTGGTACACAAAATACACAAAAGATATATCAAAAGTATCTACCTTCACATGAAAATGGCATAGTTTTTGCTCCAGTGTTATATAGATTACCACTGTCAGTTTCTTCAAATAATTCTTTAAAAACCTTACCAGCTCCTTATAATAAGTCCATCAAAAAACTAGAGCTATAATATTTTACTTAAGACTCTTTTTCTAGGTCTGAACTATAAAAAGTAAATAACTAGTTCTGAACATTTGCATGCTTTTGATGTGAAAATCTGTGCTAGTTCCATTAATATTTAGGCACTTAGTACTGAAGGTATCAACCAAACTTTTGCATGAAATTTGATATTGCAAAGTTAATGGCAATAGCATTCAACAGTTCATATCCCACTAAATAGGTTATGTACTAACTACTCCTATTCTAGCATGGACTACAAATTTTATTCAATTCTACACTAAGTTATGAACATTATGAAAGTGGGTTATTTGAAACTGCATGCCTTTAAAAATAGCAGACTTTTCATGAGTATATGTCTAAGCATGTAACACACACATCTTCCATTGTGGCATTTATCTCAGCGTGTGGAAGAGACACTAAGATATTTAACTGCAAGGGATCCCTGGCTAGACCTATGAAACCCCTAAAAGGCATGCACAGGTTACAGGCAAAAGGATGCATCCCCCCCTCTGCCACAAATCTCCAAAGACTCCCAGACAAATGTGACTTGCAGGAAATGCTGATGTTGTTGTTAGGACTCATCACGTAAACAAGCACGGGGAGATCACAAGCTCTTCAGCATTTGCTTCAGGCCTGCTCTATCTCTTCCATTTCTTTGAGCTGCACTTCCAGAGTCTCACAATAGATGGGACAAAAGATTTTTATGGATTTATGGTCCGTAATGCTGATGCTGGTTGTCAGCACAGTTGCCAGGGTTGAATTTATTGAACATTCTAACTCAAAGAAATTCTGTGCATGTAAAAGTTGTCTTGGTACTGACAGGAAGAAATCAGCCAGACCTGCATGCTCTCACATATAATATTGTTATATTTCTGTACTACTTTTACCTACTTTTTTATCTTTTACCTTCTACCTTTACATATATGTTTTCAAGGTGAGGCTATATACACACCAGATGATCCGAATAGCAACAGAGGACAAGTTAATTCAGGTACAGTTAAAATATTCACCCTTAATTACTTCTTTGGTGTCATTATAATCAATGTAAACTGTTGCATTAACAAGCTACCAGAGAGCTTATAAACAGCTTGTGCTAAACCAGGCACTGAAGGGCAGCCTAATCTCAGAACTCTATTGCTCTGACAGAATGAGCTTGGGCAATGGTGCACAGCAGTCACCCACACCAAGGGGCAAACCCTGTGCCCTCACCCTGTGTTCACTCCTGAGAGTAAGCCAATTCATTTGAACTGTAGACAGAGAAACGCTGGCTGGATTGGGTTCTTAATAGCTTTTAAATACCAGAGGCTTTTTGTGGTTTCGTATCAGTAAATGATGCCAAAATTTCCAGGGAAAGAAAGCTGCTGTGTGTTTTATTTATTCTGAGAAATAAATCATTGTTTAAGTTTGTCCCTACAGACATTTTCAGCAGTGTCAGTGAAGTTCATTCTTCTTATCTCTTTAGAAGTATGCATATGTGATGCAGGAGAGGGGAAGTGGGAAAAAAATAGGTTACCTTTTTTTATCATTATTTTGAAGTTTCCTTTCACTTTCTCAAATATACAAAGAAAATCTCTTGAAGTTGTGAGACATGCTCTTGCATATAAGCACTCAGAAGCTTCTTATAGCAATATATGGTCCCTTAAATCCACAAACCTTTTAGCAGTCTATGTGATTTACTTTTTCACTTCATGCAAATTGTGACTGAAATTAGAAATGACCTTCAGAGACAGCACTGCAAATGATAGGAAGAACATTTGCAATATAGTCTCTGGGTTTATGTTTCCAAAGGACCTTGTAAAATTCTTCACTTCCTTGCCTGTGCAGTTTTGGTGGCCAGCAAAGCAGAGGTCATTTTGTTTGTTTTACCTCTCTAATGACTATGCTTTGCCAGACATGTGTCTGTAAAATACATCACAGTTCTTTAAAAACAAATTGTGTCATGTAGTAAGAAAATTAGTTTAAAAGCATTGTGTCAAAGGCTATTTCTGTTCCCAGCTGTTAAAATCCTAGCACGACTTTGCTATTTTCTTTCCCTTTAGAAAGCTGCTGATCTTATATTAGCAAGTGAGCCTAACTTTACAATTGGAACAAATGATGAAATACAGTGAAATCAATAGTAACAGTGTTAAAATAAATATTGTGCAGAAAAATAAATGTTACTATTTATGAATCAGGAAAGGTCACAGGCTATAGAAAATAATGAGCGCATTTATCTGAACCACTGTATCAGAGTCAAACCGAAAGCCCTCTGATCAGTGAGTCATCCCTTTGCAAATGCTTCTCTCTTATATTGCTTATAATAGAAACAACTTGTGTAGCCTTTGCCTTTGTTGTCACTGAGGCATAGCTGTAGGACCCCATCATATAGCCCTCACTCCCCTTTAATTCAAGTGGAGCCTTGTTTGATGATAAAACTATTGCAGCAGGGAACTATATTTAAAACTCAGTGACTCATTCATCTTATGCCCTTTTTTGGAGTCATTAGTGGGTCATATAACTCTATATATTTCATTCAAATTCCCATTTATATTCCCAACACATAACTGTAGGTATTTTGCTCCAAATAATTCTCTGACTAGAACAGCAGCCTCTAACCCTCTGCAAGCAACCACTGCCACCTCCCCTTCCCCTCCCCACCCCCAACCCCCCTTTATTCTGTGGTCTGTTCTTTGACAGTTTTTGACAGAGTCTAATCTGAAATTTCCAGATAGCAGCATACCAGGTTACAGCAGTGTTTGGTGTGTGCTACTTGGAGCTACTGACTCATAAAGAAAGGTTTGGAGGAGAAGCATCAGGAACCATTTGCATAAAGGCCAAATACCCTACTCTTATCAGCTTAATTTGTTTCTTTCCGTACTTACAGTAGTCTTTCAGCAGTTAGAAAATTTCCAAAATTCTTTTGCCTTGCCATTTCCATCCAGTAAAGAAGTTACTATCTTTCTTCTTTTCCCTTTTGAATAGATATGAAAACTTAAGTATGGTTTCAATAACAAACACATCAGTTTATACAGAATCTTATCATGCCGAAACATCTTTATGGACAAGCATCAGCAATGAGATCAGCTCTGCTTTGAAAACAGTTTTTGTTAGCTATCAGGATTTACAGAGATATAGTGTTGCCAGAGGAAATGTTGGTGATTATGTCATATTGTAATGCAAGAATTATAAAAATTCCATATGGACTGGAAGGCAGGAAAGGAAGAACATGTGATGGTGCTATATTTGTTTATTTATAGGGATGGTTGTTAATCAAGGGTGCACAAACTCTTCACATCAACAAACTAGCTCCACACAGGATCCATATGCATCTGAGCACCAAAAACTGCAGATCCCAGTGGAACTAGGTGCCTGGTGGCATCCAAAATCCTTAGTTTGTTCCTATATTTCCCAATAAAATGGCAAAACACCTATATGTGACCCTTTAAAAATCAGCGTGTCCTCCTCCACCACCCTGAGTGTTTCAGAGCCATTAGATGCCACTCTTACCACATGTTTAATCCAGAAATGCTGGCATTCATTTTTTGCCAGGAAAGTAGGAGAATATGATTAGACTTCTTTCTCTAACTAAAGCAATTGTAGAGGTTGCTTAGGTACCTGGTCACTCTGGGGAAAACATATCTCTCTCTGCTTGGAATAATTAGAAATGAGAGCACTTGACTGAAGTGCTCGGACCTGGATAATAAATCTTGTTCCTGTTTACTCTGGACATGAATGAGTCAATCTAAGCATCGAGAGTAGCACCTAATTGCTTGTTTTTCTATTTTTGCCTTGCTTCACTGCGAATTCCATCACAAGGTGATTCAGGGAGAAGAAAACTAAGCACCATTGTCTGGATAGCTTTGTCCTGCCTCGAAGTCTAATTTTTGAGAAATCATGTTGAACTTAAGAAATGGTTTTGCAACAAAGAGGAAGAAAATCAGGAGGTTATGTTTCTTCTCAAAAGTGGCCAATATTTTAACAGGGTTCAATAACCTCCAAAAAGATAGCTTTGTGACAAGGAATATGTAATATTACAATACTAAATGTGATGTTGTAATTGAAGACTTTGCCAGGAGGGCAGAATTATAAATCTGTGAATTATTTTAACTCCTTTCAATTGATCTCTTTCAATTCTTCTCTGTCTATGTGTGTAATCCACAGAATGATGGCAGCCCTCTCAGAGCATCAGATAATTTCTCATGAGAGTTGGCTCGTAAGCATGAACAGCATGAAAAGTCAGGTACAACATGGGTATTTAGAAAGTCTAGAGTGGAATTTGGACTAAATTTAAAACTCCTGCATTACAACCCTTAGTGTTTACCAGACAACAAACTACAGACCTCGGGGTTGCACAAGGGGTTGGCAGTGCACAGTCGATGTCCCTTGAGTTCCACTCCTGCAGACACTCACATTTGCAGTAACAGGGCTGTGAAACCACAGCTTGGAAAATACCTGGTCCTTACTAGCATCCAGAAATAAGGGACATAAATCCTACCTACACTCAAGAGCACACTTGTGGAAACAGATCCCAAGGAAACAGAGGTGTGTCTCTGGAGCACCTGAGGCAGAGATGTGAGATTTAACAGGTACCTGTGCAGAGAGCACTCCCAACCACTGACACTGGCATCTCTCTGCTGAAGACATTGACCAAGAACTCCTGATTCAGTGTGCTGGCAGTTCTCCAACACAGCAAGAGCTGGAAAACAATCCCTACATATTCTGTTGAAGCAGCCCAAGAGCTGAATGTAGAATTTTTCTCCAGAGCCGGGCATCTGTAAGTTCAATGCTACAATATTCAGCTTTTAAGTTCTTTGATACACACCGCTTTTTTGTGCCCATCACAACAAATAGCACCAGACATATCTGAGACATGTTTGGAGGGCTCATAGGAAGATAACTTCTCCAGCTGCTTTATATTCTAAATACTGGAGCAAAAGACCTCATAGTTACTGAAAGTTACTGAAAGTTCATAGTTAAATTTAGAACTTCTTCTCATCCCTCCAAAAAAGGAACTCATTAGTATTTTCACTGTATAGATTTTTAAAACATCAGTCTGGAAATCAATTAGTCTAGTCAAGCTTTTGCCTTCCCCAGACTCCAGACCTAATTCTTTGTGTCTTCTCCCTTTAGGTACATTATAACCCCACGTGCTACTGGACTGAATTGTGCTGAATAAAAAAATGCTGAGGCATTTGCACATTTCATTAAGAACCTCTTAATAGAAGTATAGCTAAGGTTTTATTTTTTGCATTGATTGTAACGTTCAGAAAAAAAGCTGCTCTATTACTCATCTCCTGAACATAGTTTCCTTGTCATGGGGTGGGGAGTGGGTGGGAAGAGAGACCTGTTTTTTTGGTGGCAGGGTTTTTTTTTTCCCATTTTTGAGAGTGGTAATGAACACTTTTGTATTATAACACAGGCAGAAGGGAAGGCTGTTTGTTCCATTTTTATAGGACACCAAGTAACGCAGAAGCACTACTGTCATTAATTGGCCTGTGTGCCATCTGTTGGAAGGTGCTTTTGATTTTCACAACGGTCACAGCAGTATCACAAGCAATGCAGCAACAACAATTACCCAGTTGAACACTCTGGGTAGAAATGGTTCACAGAAACTAGCAAGTGCAGAGCTGTTCTGACTTTTTAAAAAAGAAGTCTGATTGCAATAGGCGGGTATATAACAACAAATTAGGAGACTGATCCAGACTCTCTTAAGTAGAGTCATTTTATAGGATATCAGGCAGTGGTAAGACACAGAGATCTGATGGCAGCCAAATCTGGCATACGCTGCAATGTAAATCAGAAGAGCAAAATAAGCTTTAGGTTTTTTTTTTCCTTTAGGGGACATCTCGAGTGTCATCATTAAGGCTTGTTGGTTGTCTGCTAAATTCAGAGCAGTACTTCTCAAGGAACCAGGACAGTGACATGTTAGGTTTACAGACTTTTATTCCACCTTGTTTATACATGTGAACCAGGAAAAGAAAAAAGAGAAGGCACTTACTCAATACAAGACTAAAAATAAGGTATTGCAACATATGATATTCTGAGTTGACTTAAATATCACACTTTTCAAGAATGTATATAGTGCTATTTTACTTATTTTGGCCTGCAGCACAGTGTCTGTACTAAAGCTTGTATGCTTACCCCTCACTTCAAAGCTGACACAACCAGTACAAAATTAAAATGGACAGCCTGATCAACAACATTCCCCACCCACATCATGCAAATCCATCAACCAGAATGACAAGAAAAGTGCCCAACACTCCCTAAAGGCTCTATTCCATATCTTTTAAGCTTCAATTAAAGCAGCTTTTTTCAATGCTCCATCTCAAATTCAAATGACACAGAACTTAAAATGGACTCCTGTCTTACTTCAGGGAGTGGTAATTTTGAAAGGAACGAGATATGTTTTACAGAAAATTAGCATAGTACCATGCTGCTTCTCTTGTGCAGCTATATTAAATATATATGCTGGGTTGATTTAAATAAGATCCATTTAAATATGCTTTTCATGGTTAATTGCTAAATGTAAAACATTTGCAAATTTTAGACAAAGCAAAAATTATTTGACACTTCTTTCCTATGAATCATACTTTTTGAGATTAAAAAAGATATGTCCTGGAGTGGGGAAATACTGTTATAGGTGAATGAAAAAAAATTATGTGAGTTACAGCAATATATCTCCCTCTTTCATAATTTACAATCATTATATATTACAAATAAGAGGAAACCTTTGAATGGCCATAAGGAGCAGTAAAGGAAAACTAAGCCAAAATGATAATTTGAGATGAACACTTGTCAGTAACAGAAGGGCCAATATTCATGTAAATACATATTCAGTGTACTACCAATCAGATAATCAAGGTAGATATAAAAATGATTACTTAATCTTTTTATACATGTACACACAGAGTAATTTCCCAGCTACATATTTTAATGTACCGAAGTTTAAATGGCTGAGTTGATTGTATTCTCGCCGTTTCCTTCAGAAATACTCTTTTACAGCCTGTTACAACTTTCACTGTTTAGGTCTAAGTGCAACATTGTGGGCACATCCCCAGCACCAATTTTTTCTGGCACCCTTCCACTCTGTTCAACCAATATTTCGCGATACACATTTCATGAATCAGCACATGACTTGTTTCATACATGCTTGTAAGTAAATGAAAGCACTTTCAAAAATGTCAGCCAAAGTGTGGGAGGAGGATAATATCCATGAAGACTGTGCAAGCACATAAATTACTTTGGCCAGACAATTTACTGTCTAACTGCTGGGAACTGCCTGTGTGTATTCACACTCCTAGTCTGTATTCACACTCCTAGTCTGTATTCACTTAAACTGGTGTTTTGTGATAATGTGAATATACTTTAAACCACTTAGGGGTTTTTTGAAAGTTCACTGTTGGTTTATGTTTGTAAATGTCTTGTGAACTTGAGACAAGGATGGTGATTAGAAGTTTAGTGTCTCTGGAAGTGGAGAGAAACTTATTCTGTGCTTCCAGATGCAGATCTATCTATAAGGCAGAGTGACCACAGCTCAGATTCCCAAATATTTTTCTTATAGAGATCCTGCTTCTGTTACAACTGTGTCACAATTTAATTATTTGGGATGAAGTTTCCCATCATGAGTTTCTGCCTCCAGCTGAACTGATCATAATTTTGCCTTTTTAAGAAGAATTAAGATAAGGAATTGCTAACTAAAAATGATTACACAAACTCCCTATTTGTAACTACCTTTTGAGAAGCTTTAGCATGTCCGTGATTCAGACAGCAAGGAGTCTTTTGTTGTCATGAAGGAAAATCCCTCTTAAATTTGGCTGATTAACTTCTGAAAATCTGTATGTGTGTGTGTGTGCACACATATTTCATGGAATCATAGAAGGGTTTGGGTTGGAAGGGACCTTAAAGATCTGGTTCTAACCACCTTGCCATGGGCAGAGACACCTTCCACTAGACCAGGTGGCTCAGAGATCCATCCACCCCAGCCTTTAATAGTGCCTAGGATAGGGCATCGACAGCTTTTTACAGTTGCACACTTTTCCTCAAATCACTACATGCTAACTGGAGACCTTATCTATATTAAAAGTAACACTACTCAGAGGTTTTTTCCTCATCTGGTTTTAATCAGTACCTGATCCCTGGCTAGGCAGCTGCTCAAACTGCTCTCAAAGATGTTTGTAACTGTGACAGCACTTCTGGGTGATGCTGAGGAAGTTACTCCAGCTGGACTTCTTCCCTCTGATCAGTAACTGAGTACTTTTTTTTTTCTGAGTAAACTGAGCAGAGGTTCAGGTTGTGATTTTTTTTTTTTATTTAAAGAAGTGCTCAGAGATGTGAATAAACACACTCAGGAATTTAGTTGAAAAACTGTGTCCTAGATGTCTTCAGCTGGATACTCAACAGGATGAGAGCAGACATCCAGTCTGTAGGGGTTAACACGTGCAGTGAAGGGTGAAGCAGCCGTTGAAACATGCAGTGAATGGGAGATGATCCTGAAAAAAGATAGTGTGTTTGTGTAATTACAGAAAATAATAATGTCTCAGCCACAAAAGGTGAAAATGACAGACACAGTCTTTATCCTGTTGTTTTTATGGGGTTTGTTTGTTGGGGTTTTTTTCTGAGAGCAGTGGTGGTTTTTCTTTTTAACTTAAGGATGTTATTCTCATGGAATTAGTATCTTGTCCACATTTTTGATTGTGTGATAGGAAAATAAATTACCCAAAATTAATCAATATTTATCTAATTTAGCACAACTTTAACAAGTAGGTGATGAGGATTCACATACAGAAGTGTTTGCTGTTAGCTGATATCACATTTGGAGGGACAAATCATCTCTTGGTGAGAGACAGTGCTCATATGATATCCTGTGTATGGCAATCCTAGGTATTAAATTCCTTTTTCTCTTCTTGCTCTTAATCGCCATAGGATTCTCTGCCTTTCCAAAAAGTCAAGGAATATGGGAAAATTCTTTACAAGAACAGAACTTCAGAGCTGAAAGTAACTGTGTGCAATAGAAAGCTGTGGTCTGTTCCCATGAAATCTGCAACTCCCAGTCAAAAGTGAGGGATGCTCTTCTTCACTGGCATGACTGATAGCACTTGAAACAATAGATAATAGTTTTAACTTAGGGGAAGATTGGGATTACATATTTCCTTCAAGGTCCAGCAGCAGGATTTCTGATGTTTGTAATGGAAGAGTTGTCTGCTGCACAGATTTGGTCCTGGGTCCAGGAACTATACCACTAAATCAAAAGCTTGATATACTCGTATTTCAGCTCTAAAGTCATCAGGCCCTGAGTATGATTAATTGGAATGGATGGGCCATTGTACTTGTGAATGAATGCTCCTACAGAATTACACTGGACTATGTGAAGGGCAAGATGCAGTAACCTTCAATATGGGGAGCGGCAGCTTGGCCCTTGGTGGTGTGTTCACCTCGTGTACCTGTTATGTAGCAGATATGTTTTCCTTCATTCTCTCTAAAGGAAAAGATGATGACTATTGCTTGCCAAGTACTTTGGAAAATGCAGAGTATCAGTTCAAAGAAAATTTAACTTCCTTCCATGGGACACAAAGTGTTAGGTGGGTCTAATCCTCACTTATTAAGTAGGAAAGGTTCTGGTGGAAACACACTGACCTAGCGGGCTGATTTGGGATGGCAATGCCAATGCTTCTTAACACTCTTATCGTTCCAGAGTTAAGTAAGCTCACATTCTGGAGTAATATGATAGAATTAACAAGTGAACTAATTCTCACTTTGAGTCTCAGAAACACTTAAATAGAATGAAGCCTGTCAATATTCCATTGTGATATAGATGTATGGAAGATTACATTTATGTACCTTTAATAAATGATGGGAAATTAGATTATTAGATGGCTTCCTCAAACATTTAGGACAGATCACTTTTCAGGGTAGATATTGGTGAACACAAGCATGAGACAGAACCACTCAGAGAAGCCTGGAGGAAATCTGCAAAATCCTATGAATCAGCTGTGCTGACCAGCAGCGGGCATTGTACCTGGTGGGAAAACCCGTGACATAGCTACACTCTTCCCAGTATTCAAATTTAGATAGGCGGTATTGTGTAGACATGCACAAACTGGCTCCCCATCTCCTGCCTTCACTGGAGTTGCTGCCTTCAAGTTACTTTCCTCAAGCTAGCCAAGATTGTGGCATACCAAGAAATGGCTCCTAGAAGAGCAGTACGGATAAGCAGATGGCAAGAGATGGAATGCCCCATCTCCACAGCAGGCATATTTATACTGTGTAATGCAGCACAGAGGTCCCTAAATTAAGCTTGGAAAGGCAATTTGGAGTTTGAAACAATACAGCCATGTCAAGGAGTCGTCTGATATGCTTTTCTCGGGCTTGTCTCTAGGGATTTTTTTCTGGATCTGGGTCTCTTGCAGGGAGCTTCTGGCACATCAGTTCACTCTCCCCTGCTCCCACCCCTGCATTTGTGTTAACAGAGATGGCTGAAGGCAGGGGCCAAAACAGGTCAGAACACCATCCAAGTTTCACAGTTTTGGAGAGTTTTTCTGAATACTTTAACCCGGACTGTTTCGCTGATCTCATGTACAGTCACATTAGCACAGCTGTGTCACAAAGGCAGGACCAAGCACTGGAGAAAACATGCCACCGGATTCCTTGGCCATTGAGGTATTCTGCTTCAGTTAATTAGCGCTGCTGAAAGGCTCAGCTAATTAGCATGGGTGTAGAGTTGCTCTGACACAGTTACTCTGCTTGCAGGACCTGAGCTCATCCCTCCGCGCGGCGCTGGAGCGCGGTGCCCGGCGGGGAGCAGGGACGCGGGAGGGAAGCAGGAGGCACGATCACTCCTATCTCCACGCCTTGGGCAGCTCAGCCGCGGCCTCGCCGGCGGCCAGGCTCCCGCGGGGGGAGGCGATCGGGCTGTGCCACCAACTGCGGGCTGTGGTGACACTTCGCACCTCCTCTGTCGGCCCCGTTACCACCGCAAGGGATGGCACGAGGGACACACGGTGCCTCGTCCCCTGGCTGGGTCCGCCAGCCGGCGGTGTGCCAAGCTGGTGTCAGCCTCTGGAGCCAGCCACTACAACTCCTCGTGCCCCGCTGACAGCGGGCACAGCCCGGGAGCAGCTGCGGGCAGGGAGGGATCCGGGCGGGAGCGCGGCCACCACGGCCGTACGGGAACAGGTGGCGGCGGGGCAGTCCCCGCCAGGGCTCCTGCGGGGCGGAAAGGGAAGGGAGGCGAGGGAACAGCCCCGGCCCCGCCATCCGCGGTGACCCCGCTCCCGTTCCCCCTGCGGAAACGGCGGAAAGGGCCGAAGGGATCCGAGCGGAGCCGAGGTAGAGAGCAGCGGCGGGCCGGGCCCGGCCCGTCGCTCCCTCCGCTAGGGGGCGAGCG